>CAXDID010001186.1:0-601850 GCA_963988835.1 Hexamita inflata
CACCAGATTCAAGGCAGTAAGTGCTCCAGGCGGACCCAGCTCGGTCACCAGGCAAGCAAGGACAGCCCAGCAGCAGCCAGAAGAGCAGGCGGAAGACACTGACAGCAAAAGCAGGCGGCGAAAAGGGGCCAAAATAACCACGAACGCCGGAACCAGGTAAAAGCAGTGCCCAGGAAGGGGCTTTCGGTGCTAGCAACCAGACCCTTATAAGTTTATAAAATGCTAACCAGCTGGTATAGCCTAGAGAGGTAGCACACGCGAGTTCCGTCGAAGCCGAAGACCCCTACCTGGCCAGTTCAACTCACATAGGAGGAGGTTTTTTATTTTGCGCCCTTTTTACAGCCCAGGCCGGGACCAGTCCAACAAGGTGCCAGGTTGCATGGTCAAGGCGGCAGTAGCTCAGCAACCAAGGCAGTTCAGAGGTGCTTGTGTGAGCCAGAGCGCCTTACTTCTGCTGCAAGTCACGCTAGGCGGCCCAGGCAGCACCACTCGGAAGCACAAGGCGGCTCAAGGCAGCAGCAACTCGGCCCAGAAGACAGCTGCAGAGACCCGGACAGAGCCAGAACACAGCACTCGCGGCAGAAAGCAAGCAAGGCGGACCAGCAAGGCACTTGTTACTCGGTCCAAGCACCCCAAGCACTCCAATAGCCTCCCACAATTGCCCGACAATAATCCCAGAACACGCCCAAAGCAAACAAAAGTCACTCCAAATGACCCCGAAACGGGTCTTGGCGCAATAATTTGGCCACTTTCCCTGCCAGAACCAATACTAAGGACCCCCAAGACGCGACCCACCACCGATTCCCTCCCAGAAGTCGGGGCTGTCCCAGAATTTGGCGCAAAATTTGGACCAAATTCGGTTTGGATTCACTCAGCTAAGACACCGTGGAGCGGAGATGGGGTTCTCACGCATACGGTACCAGTGCTTACATAATTCACCCACTCCCCACTTTAGCTATTATTAGTGTGTTTAATCGAGGTCCCTAAAAACGAAGTCGCTGTGGGGCGCTGCTGGAAAATTTCCAAGGTTACACACACTACAGCCTCCATGTGATATTAGTTTGTGCAAAGCCACAGCTCCCCAGCTTCCATACCCCGCCCAAGAGGATAACTTTCGGCCAAAAGTGACTAACCCCGGACGAGAGGAGCCTGCAGCGAGTGGGAAGATAATGCTTGAGTAACTGCACATATATGGTAAGTGGCAGTACCCGGTCAGTACCATTTTGCGCCGTGGAGCGGAGGTGCCGCGGCGGTGGGTGCCGAGATCGCCGTTTCCGGGCGCTTGGGACAGCGGTTTTGCGGTTCTATTTGGCGGTATTTGGCGGAAAGTGCTCCCAGAGAGGGTCAGCGTGCGATTTGCGGTAGGGATTTGAGGGTCGAAACCTGGAATCGGGTCTGGACTGTGATTTCCGCTAGGGAAAGTGCGAAAGTGAAAATTACTTGGGCAGAGAACGGTGTAAGGCAGCTGAAAGAGAACGAAGCAAGCGAACAGTAAGGGAATTAGTAGGCAAAGTCAAGGCAGCAGGTGCTTTGAGGAGCTTCAGGCAGCGAAACTTCCTTGCTTTTAGTTGCTTGCTCAAGGCGATTCTGGTCGAAATCCAACTTTCCCTTGCTTTTTGGCGACTTTGCTCAAAACGTGCTTCCAGAGAGGCAAAAGTCTCATTTTCCTACCAGGATTTGAACTAGGCGGCCTTAAATCGAGAGTCGGCTATGAATTCCGCTAGGGAAAGTACAGAAGTGAGAAAAGCAAGGACAGAGAACGAAGTAAGGCAGCTGAAAGAGAACGAGGAAGGAGAACTAGAGAGGAATCAGTAAGCAAAGTCAAGGCAACAGGTGCTTTTAGGAGCTTCAGGTAGAGAAACTCCCTTGCAGTTTGTAACTTGTCCGAGGCAGAACTAGCCGAAATCCAGATTTCCCTTGCTTTTTGGCGAATTTGCTCAGAAAGTGCTTCCAGAGAGCTCAAACTTCACTTTCCCTACCAGGATTTGAAGGTTAAAACCTGGAATCGAGTGTCGTCCTTGAACTCTGATAGGGAAAGTGAGAAAGTGAGAAAATCAAGGACAGAGAACAAAGTAAGGCAGCTGAAAGAGAACGAGGAAGGCGAACGAGAGAGGAATCAGTGAGCAAAGTCAAGGCAGCAAGTGCTTTCAAGTGCTCCAGGCAGCACAGCCCGCCTTACTGAGAACGACTTGCCCGATGCAGATCCAGTGATTTTTCGATTTTCCCTTGCTTTTAGCCCATAATTCTGAAAACGTGTGTTCAGAGAGCCAAAAGCTCACTTTCCCTACCAGAAATCAAGGTCCAAAACCTGAAATCGAGTGTCAGTTTTGAATTCTGGTAGGGAAAGTTAGAAAGTTAAAATTACTTGATAAAATTCAAGGCAGAGAGCGAGCAAGGCAGCTGAAAGAGAGCGAAGCAAGAGAACAAGAGAGGAATCAGTAAGCAAAATCAAGGCAGCAAGTACTTTCAGGAGCTCCAGGCAGCAAAACTCCCTTGCTCAAAGCGACTTGTCCAAGGCAGAACCAACTTTCCCCTGCTTTAGTGGATTATTGTAGACGAAGTGCTCCCAGAGAGGGTCAGCGTGCGATTCCCTACCAGGATTTGAACTAGGCACCCTTAATTCGAGAGTCTGCCTCCATTTTCCCAAGGGAAAGTAAAATAGTGAGAATCTTGCTGCACTAAAACAGAAACCAGGCAGCCGAAAGAGAACTAAGCAGGCGAACAGCAAGCAAACCAGCGAGCAAAACCAAGGCAGCACCCGCCCAAGAGAGCCCCAGGCAGCGAAACCCCCCACACTGCGACCCACTACTCCAAGCAGCGCCGCACCGCAGCCGCTCCCGCCAGGCAGCGAGCCCAGAGCAAGCCCACCTCCATTCCCCCACCAGAAACGCACACCCAAACCTGCAACCGGCCTCCACCGCGCATTCCCCCAGCAAAAGCACCCAAGCAAAGACACCAGTTCAGTATTACACAGCAAGGCAGCCAGAATCTGGTCCAGTACTAACAATGAAGTAAAGCTACCTTCAGACCAGATAGAGTAATATTGGCCGCACGATAGAGAACTAAAAATAAAATAAACGGTAGCAGCACAGCTAGCAAAAACAAGCCAGCAAAAATGAATAAAACAAAGAGTGGCACCTCAACTACTTGAATTTACTTATAGCTCACAGTGCACTCGAGCTCCATGGTCTATGGAGAGCGGCGGTTTCGCTTCTATTTCATAAGCAGGTGAAACCATACACACCTGTAGGGGAGATTCTCACTTAGAGGCTGTCAGCCATAACATGCCAAAGGGTGGCTTCAGCCAACTGCTTTGTCAAACAAGGCTGTAAACCAGTGCTTTGATAAAAATGTTCCTCTCGTACTAATCTAGATTACTAGCGGTGCGCGGTCCTCAGTAGGATAAAACTAACCTGTCTCGCGACGGTCTAAACCCAGCTCAAGTTCCCTTGCATGGGTGAACAATCCAACACTTTCTGAATGCTGCTTCAGAATGATAGGAAGAGCCGACATCGAAGAATCAAAAAGCCACGTCGCTTTGGTCGCTTGGCGGCCACAAGCCAGTTATCCCTGTGGTAACTTTTCTGTCACCTCCAGATTCATTCCAAGAATCGTAAAGGATCGATAGACCACGCTTTCACGGTTGCATACGCCACTGACGCACGCAATCAGACAAGCTTTTGCTCTTTTGCTCTGCGACAGGTTTCCGTCCTGTCTGAGCTTGTTTTAGGACGCCTGCGTTGCGCTTTAGCAGGCGCGCCGCCCCAGCCAAACTCCCCACCTAGAAATGTCCCCGACAAGCCCCAGGCCAAAGCCGGGCCGGTTACCGGGTTAGCAGAACAATGAGTAGTGTCAGGGTGTTACATGCTGCGGTCGCCCTCCCCTGTACGCTCTACCACCATCACCGTTCTACAATTCCAAGCTGGAGTCAAGCTCAACAGGGTCTTCTTGCCCCGCTGAGGGTTACACTCGCCCGTTCCCGAGTCTGTGGGTTCGCGAAGATACGACCAGGGACAGTAAGAACCTCATTAATCCATTCATGCACGTCCAAAATTCCTGGACGAGGCATTTGGCTACCTTAAAAGAGTCATAGTTACTCCCGCCGTTTACCAGAGCTTGAATGACTCTCGTCACGTTGACAGTCATAGCACTGGGCAGGATTCACATCTCGTCAAAACCGGCTGCGGCTATCGAGATGCTATGTTTTAATTATACAGTCGGGTTCTTCTAGTCAGTAGCAGTTCTGAATTGCCCATGGTGCGTTAGAGGCTGCAAAGATCACCCAGCTCACATCTGGCAGGTTGCCCCACTTCGACGCTTCCCCGAGGTCTCAATGCAGCGCCGCCGGCACGAGCATTCAGAGCCACTCTTTATCCCAAGGTTACAGAGCCGATTTGCCGACTTCCCTTGGTCGTGTTATCTTCTCCCTAGAGGTTTCTTGCCTAGGAGACCTGATGCGGTTATCAGTACGGTGCCCGCCCGAGTCGCGCAGTCCATTTTGAGGCGTCTCTCGGCCTCGCACGCGTCCGTGTACGCGGACGTATTCTAGCTGCGAAACGTGGCTCTAGAGCTTAGCTCTTCCCCACGCCCTGGAGCATTAAGCCGGTGCGATGGTCCGACCGCGCCGACCGAGAGACCGTGAACTGCGCCGTCCGTTGCCGAATGTGGGCGGGCCTGCAGGGATCTTAGCCTGCTTCCCTTTCGACGCTTAAATGGCCGTGGCCGAGCGCTTAGGTCCGAGTCACCCGCAGACTGTTTCAGTGGCCGCGGAATCCTTCTCCTCTTCAGTGGTCTGCATGCAGATTATTGGCTACTCCAATTAAGATCTGGACTAGTGCGCGCTCCGCCCCCTCTCACGAGAAAGCTTCGACGCCCGCACCACCACGTTCTACCTGGCACGGCGTGCCAGTGGAGTGTAGGTCAGAGGCTGCAGCGCGATCCATTTTCCGAGCGTACTGATTCGGCAGGTGAGTTGTAACACACTCCTTAGAGGCTTCCGACTTTTATGGCCACCTTCCTGCTGTCTGTATCAGCCCACGTCGTTTTTTCTCATGCGCCCCTGTTGCGCACCGTAACTCCACTTAAGGCTGAATCCTCCTTGCCCATCCGGCTTACCCAGAGGGGCCCACTAGCAGTGCATACTCCACCGCGGCGGCTCCTTGCGGAAGACCCGCGATCCCGACTATTCGAAGTTTGAGAGTTGGGGCATACCCGGAGGCCACTTTCCACCAATCATTATCTCTACCTGTCGGAGCTAAATCACTGCTGCTATCCTGAGAGAAATTTCGAACGTAACCAGCTACTTGGAAGTTCGATGAGTCTTTCGCCCCTTTACACAGCTCTGACAAACGCTTTGCACGTCAGTATTGCTGCGGACCTCCACCAGCCTTTCGACTGGCTTCATCCTCGCCGTGTAAAGATCACTACCTTTCGGGTTTACATCAGACATCTCTGTACAGGAGCCCCGGTGAACCGGTGCACCCTAACATGGCTGAGTATTTCCGCTTTCGCTGCGCCCTTGCGTTTGCACGCATTGGCTCGCAGTCTAACGTAACTCCTTAATCCGTGTTTCGAGACGGGCGGAAAGCGGCGGCCCTCTAGGAGAGGTTCGGCAGATGCGCTGCCCCCGCTTACCCTTCAAAATAATAGTTTCACGTCTTTTAAGCAACCCCTTTGAGTCTACTTTTCACCTTTCACTCACGTTACTCGATACGCTATCGGACTTGGACCTGTACTTGGCCTTGGATGAGGAATACCACCCGTATTCATACTACACTCTCAAGCAGTACTACTACGCCAGCTAGTGCAAGGGGGCCAACCAGAGTTGCACTGTTTGGTCCGGCCGGTTCAACGGCACTTTGCCCCCGCTGCAATGCACGCCCACAACTGGAATTCAGGCCTGGCACGTCCCTGTTCGCTCGCCGCTACTGGGGGAATCTCGCTTTGATTTCTTTTCCTGGGCTTACTGATATGCTTAAGTTCGGCCCGTAGTCTCGTACCGCACAGGTCGCGTGTTGTTCTCTGCAGAAAAAGGGCACGCCGCCCTCCCAACTGGACCAACTCTGTACGGTGCGCGGCCTCGCGGCCTGCGGTATTCGAGAATTGACAACTCGCATAGGGCTGAGGCTCGTCGCCACAAATTTCGCTCTGTTCTACGCTCTTCGTCGATGTCCAAGCCTAGTGATCCACTATTATCCGTTAGATTTATATATTATTGTTAATTTTAGTTAGGCTTAAAGTTATTTGGCACTAATGATCCGGCTGCAGGTTCCCCTACAGCAGCCTTGTTACGACTTCTCCTTCCTCCAGACATTGGGGTTCGCAGAACTTCGTGCATGCCGCGAGGCGCGCACTCTGGACAACTCACCAAAACATCCAAGTCGGTAGGAGCGACGGGCGGTGTGTACAAAAGACAGGGACATAGTCAGCCCGCGCTAATAACGCAGACCTACAAGACATTCCTCGTTCACGGAGAAAAATTCCAATCTCCGATCCCTACCACGTCGGCGGTTCACACGAATGGCCGGGCCTTCAGGCCGGGCGACGCTGTGCAGCCGACATTGTAGTACGCGTGCGGCCCAGAGTGTCTAAGGGCATCACCGACCTGCTAGAGCAACCACGTTCGTCCTGCTCAACGCAGGCGCTCCCCCCAGGCTGGGGGTGGTTGTCTCGCTCGTTAACGCAATAAGGCAGACAGTTTACACCACGAACTAGGAGCGGCCATGCACCACCAACTGCCCAATCGCAAAAGAACTCTTAATCTGTTGCTCCGTAAAGCATCTGGGTCTGGTAAGATTTGCGTGTTGAGTCAAATTGAGCCGCAGACTCCACGTCTTGTGGTATCTTTCCGTCAATACCTTCAAGTTTCAATCTTGCAATCATACTTCCCCCAGAACCCGAAACCTTGCGGTTTCCCTTGAGATGCGGACTTCTGAGCCCGCTTCTGAGATGGTATCGTTTAAGGCGTGAAATAAAACGGTTTCTAATCATCGTCTATCCTCACACTTTCGCTCTTGACCAACTGGACGGCGCTTACCGACTGCCTTCGCTGTTGAAAGTCCTTGGTGGATCATCCTATTTCACCTGTCCCCACCAAATACTATCAGTCCCGCGCCGCCATATACTCCGTACCCCCCGTCGCCGGGGAGCAATGTCATTCTTTGCTGTACTGTGCAGCGGTTTCCCTGTAATGAACACTCCGATTTTCTCAAAGTGACACGCCGGGCTAACAACGGCTACGAGCTTTTTAACTGCAACAACGTAAGAGAAAGCTATCAGTGATGGAATTACCGCGGCTGCTGGCACCATGCTCTCCCACTAATTGCGTTCGCGAGGGTGTGTGCGCCTCGCTCAGCTTAATACCGGCCTAAGCCGGCTCAAGATTTTTCGTCACTGCCTCGTACGTTTGTACATTGGGCAATTTCCGCGCCTGCTGCCTCCCTTAGAACTATGAGCCGTCTCTCATGCTCATTCTCCGGAGTCGAACCCTAATTCTCCGTACGCGTGAACTCATAGGATAACCTTTACTTCTCCTACTTAATGATGCGTCAGAAGCTGATCGTGCCTGCCTAACCGTCATTTTTACAACATAAATCAACCCGAGATCGCTCTCACTACCGATGTAACGAAGCACGATTAGTAAGAGAGTTGCCCGTATTAGCCGACTACGAATAAAGCACGTGACATTTCAACTGATTTAATGAGCCGTTCGCAGTTTCACCTGTGTATTAGCTTATACCTGGCATGCATGGCTTAATCCTTAATCTTAGCTTGCCCTTCTGGCAGGTTCAACCAGGTAACCACGTTCTCGCAACGCAGCTCCACTAGCAACCTCCATCCGAACCACGATTCAATCGAATTTCCCTACTGTACAACTTGTCGCAGAAGGTTTCCTCCGCCGGCGGTCTTCCGGCCAGGGCCTTTCGTCGCCCATACAGTACGCGGTTTCCTGCCCCAGCGCCCGCCAGCCCAGGTAGCCCGCTTCTCTGTCCGCCCGCGCCTGCAGTTCAAGTCTCCGCAGCCCGGAAGGCGACCCGAGGCCCCGGTTCTCCCTCCTCCGGCCCCAGCCCGGCCCGTTCTCCGCAGGCGTCGGCGATGCTCGGCACTCCCAGGTGCGCCGCGGACAGGCTGCTGCCCTTCCTCCGCGGGTAACCTTCCCCATACAAGGCGTTGAGAGTATCGTTCTTCTCCAGAATTCCCGCTGCACCGCCCGCTTGCCTGCGGACACGTTTCCCTGCTGGGCGCGGCCTCCCGCGCTGCGATTTCGCCCGACAAAATTTTCCTCCGAGAGTCTTCACGTGCCCTCTCATAGCTAATACGCCTTCGTGGCGGACGCCCGTGGCTGCAGGTTGCGGCTCATCGTGTTAATTTGGCCCCCTATTTTCGCTAGGAAATCTGCACTTTACCGAACCTCACACGCGATTCCAGGTTTCGGGCCGCGATTTTCCTACCGGAAAAAAATGTCTGGTAGGAAAAAATCGCTTTTTCGCGCCCGGGAATTTTCGCGCTAGGAAATTTTCGCTTTTTTCCTACCAGAGGCCGTTTTGGCGAGGGTCTCGCTTGCGAAATGTGCGAAAAAGCGCGAATTTCATGGGGAGGCCCTCTCCGGAGAGCGTGTCTGATCTTTTTCGCGCTTTTTCATGGGGAGAAATTTTTTGACATGCGTTTCCAGGTTTCGGGGTCCGATTTCCGGGCGGGAAAAAACCTGGTAGGAAAAAGTGCGTCCAATTGCGTTTCGAGGGGGTGCTGGTTTTATTCCGCTAGGGAGTCGGTGCGGTTTCAAGGGAGGCGAGTTCGGGAGAGGGCCTCGGTTGGGGCGTTGATGTTTTGTGGGGG
Organism: Hexamita inflata; assembly: GCA_963988835.1. Taxonomy (NCBI): domain Eukaryota; phylum Fornicata; order Diplomonadida; family Hexamitidae; genus Hexamita; species Hexamita inflata. Next base: position 8,836 of record CAXDID010001186.1, read on the forward strand.
AATTTTGCTGGCGAGGGCGCCGCTGGGACTTTCACGGTGCTTTTGGGCTCTGGGTTCAGGCGAGAGAGCCTGTGAGAGTGTGCTTGAGTGTAAGAGAGAGAGTGAGTGAGAGAGAAGGCGGCTGCAGCTCGGGCTAGAAGACCGCTGCGGAGTTCCGGACTGAAGCACTAGGCGAGATTCGGCCCGGAGAGCACGCCAGGCGGCCTTGCTGGAGGGTCGGCAGAGCTTCGCCTGAGAGATTTCGCCTTGCTGTGAAAATTTCTGCCTGAGCTTTTTCACTTTGTGAGGTCACTTTGGAGCATGTCGGAGCTGCGATTTCCTACCGGGATTTGAGGGCTGGGCGGGAAAACGCGTGATTTTCCTAGGCGAAAATAATTCTGCCTGGAAAAAGCGATTTTCGTGGGAGACACGCGTTTCGAGCACCTGGGCGTATATTTTGGCAGGGAAAGTGGGCTATTTAGCTCGCTGAAGCTCTCTTGGGGAAGCCTGATGGAGTCAAGGCGGCAATTACTCGGCTAATAAGCGTGCTAAAGAAGCTGGGATTGAAGCAGAGAGCGAGAAACAGCACTGAAAGTAGGCCAGGCAGCTCATAAAGGCGAGCCCAGGCGCAGTCAGAGAGCCCAGGCGGCCCGAAAGCGAGCAAAAGCAGGCAGAAAAGCCAGGCTCGGTAGGTAGGCTAAACAGTCGGGCAGGCGCCTGCAACTTGAGCTTGAAGCGCGCTGGAGAGCCCCGGACTGAATTTCTGGGAGAGAAACAATGTTAATTGCAGGCGAGGCGCCGTGCTTCCTCTGCAATAATTCAGCTGCCAGGCGCAGAATCCCAGCCAAGGCGGTATTATAGAGAGCAAAATCGCTGCTGGAAGGCGAAATGCAGGCGAAAACGTGGCGGAAGGCCCAAAAGCAGGCGGAAGGCGAGCAAAGCGGGCTCGAAGCGAAGGCGAGCGGGAATTATTGAGAGCAAGGCGGCTGCAACTCAGTGAGTAAGCAAGCAAGAGAGCTGAAGTATGAACCAGAGCACCAGATTCAAGGCAGTAAGTGCTCCAGGCGGACCCAGCTCGGTCATCAGGCAAGCAAGGACAGCCCAGCAGCAGCCAGAAGAGCAGGCGGAAGGCACTGACAGCAAAAGCAGGCGGCGAAAAGGGGCCAAAATAACCACGAACGCCGGAACCAGGTAAAAGCAGTGTCCAGGAAGGGGCTTTCTGTGCTAGCAACCAGACCCTTATAAGTTTATAAAATGCTAACCAGCTGGTATAGCCTAGAGAGGTAGCACACGCGAGTTCCGTCGAAGCCGAAGACCCCTGCCTGGCCAGTTCAACTCACATAGGAGGAGGTTTTTTATTTTGCGCCCTTTTTACAGCCAAGGCGGTGACAAGTCCAACGAGGTGCCAGGTTGCATGGCCAAGGCGGCAGTTACTCAGCAACCAAGGCAGTTCGGAGGTGCTTGTGTGAGCCAGAGCGCCTTACTTCTGCTGCAAGTCACGCTAGGCGGCCCAGGCAGCACCACTCGGAAGCACAAGGCGGCCCAAGGCAGCGGCAACTCGGCCCAGAAGACCGCTAAAGAGACCCGGACAGAGCCAGAACACAGCTCTCGCGGCAGAAAGCAAGCAAGGCAGACCAGCAAGACACTTGTTACTCGGTCCAAGCACCCCAAGCACTCAAGGAAGCTCCCACAATAATCCCAAGAACACGCCCAAAGCAAACAAAAGTCACTCCAAATGACCCCGAAACGGGTCTTGGCGCAATAATTTGGCCACTTTCCCTGCCAGAACCAACACCGAGGACCCCCAAGACCAGACCCACCACCGATTCCCTCCCAGAAGCTGGGGCTGTCCCAGAATTTGGCGCAAAATTTGGACCAAATTCGGTTTGGATTCACTCAGCTAAGACACCGGGGAGCGGAGATGGGGTTCTCACGCATACGGTACCAGTGCTTACATAATTCACCCACTCCCCACTTTAGCCACTATTAGTGTGTTTAATCGAGGTCCCTAAAAACGAAGTCGCTGTGGGGCGCTGCTGGAAAATTTCCAAGGTTACACACACTACAGCCTCCATGTGATATTAGTTTGTGCAAAGCCACAGCTCCCCAGCTTCCATACCCCGCCCAAGAGGATAACTTTCAGCCAAAAGTGACTAACCCCGGACGAGAGGAGCCTGCAGCGAGTGGGAAGATAATGCTTGAGTAACTGCACATATATGGTAAGTGACAGTACCCGGTCAGTACCATTTTGCGCCGTGGAGCGGAGGTGTCGCTGCGGTGGGTGCCGAGATCGCCGTTTTTGTGTGCTTGGGACAGCGGTTTTGCGGTTCTTTTTGGCGGTATTTGGCGGAAAGTGCTCCCAGAGAGGGTCAGCGTGCGATTTGCGGTAGGGATTTGAGGGTCGAAACCTGGAATCGGGTCTGGACTGTGATTTCCGCTAGGGAAAGTGCGAAAGTGAAAATTACTTGGGCAGAGAACGGTGTAAGGCAGCTGAAAGAGAACGAAGCAAGCGAACAGTAAGGGAATTAGTAGGCAAAGTCAAGGCAGCAGGTGCTTTGAGGAGCTTCAGGCAGCGAAACTTCCTTGCTTTTAGTTGCTTGCTCAAGGCGATTCTGGTCGAAATCCAACTTTCCCTTGCTTTTTGGCGACTTTGCTCAAAACGTGCTTCCAGAGAGGCAAAAGTCTCATTTTCCTACCAGGATTTGAACTAGGCGGCCTTAAATCGAGAGTCGGCTATGAATTCCGCTAGGGAAAGTACAGAAGTGAGAAAAGCAAGGACAGAGAACGAAGTAAGGCAGCTGAAAGAGAACGAGGAAGGAGAACTAGAGAGGAATCAGTAAGCAAAGTCAAGGCAACAGGTGCTTTTAGGAGCTTCAGGTAGAGAAACTCCCTTGCAGTTTGTAACTTGTCCGAGGCAGAACTAGCCGAAATCCAGATTTCCCTTGCTTTTTGGCGAATTTGCTCAGAAAGTGCTTCCAGAGAGCTCAAACTTCACTTTCCCTACCAGGATTTGAAGGTTAAAACCTGGAATCGAGTGTCGTCCTTGAACTCTGATAGGGAAAGTGAGAAAGTGAGAAAATCAAGGACAGAGAACAAAGTAAGGCAGCTGAAAGAGAACGAGGAAGGCGAACGAGAGAGGAATCAGTGAGCAAAGTCAAGGCAGCAAGTGCTTTCAAGTGCTCCAGGCAGCTCAGCCCGCCTTACTGAGAACGACTTGCCCGATGCAGATCCAGTGATTTTTCGATTTTCCCTTGCTTTTAGCCCATAATTCTGAAAACGTGTGTTCAGAGAGCCAAAAGCTCACTTTCCCTACCAGAAATCAAGGTCCAAAACCTGAAATCGAGTGTCAGTTTTGAATTCTGGTAGGGAAAGTTAGAAAGTTAAAATTACTTGATAAAATTCAAGGCAGAGAGCGAGCAAGGCAGCTGAAAGAGAGCGAAGCAAGAGAACAAGAGAGGAATCAGTAAGCAAAATCAAGGCAGCAAGTACTTTCAGGAGCTCCAGGCAGCAAAACTCCCTTGCTCAAAGCGACTTGTCCAAGGCAGAACCAACTTTCCCCTGCTTTAGTGGATTATTGTAGACGAAGTGCTCCCAGAGAGGGTCAGCGTGCGATTCCCTACCAGGATTTGAACTAGGCACCCTTAATTCGAGAGTCTGCCTCCATTTTCCCAAGGGAAAGTAAAATAGTGAGAATCTTGCTGCACTAAAACAGAAACCAGGCAGCCGAAAGAGAACTAAGCAGGCGAACAGCAAGCAAACCAGCGAGCAAAACCAAGGCAGCACCCGCCCAAGAGAGCCCCAGGCAGCGAAACCCCCCACACTGCGACCCACTACTCCAAGCAGCGCCGCACCGCAGCCGCTCCCGCCAGGCAGCGAGCCCAGAGCAAGCCCACCTCCATTCCCCCACCAGAAACGCACACCCAAACCTGCAACCGGCCTCCACCGCGCATTCCCCCAGCAAAAGCACCCAAGCAAAGACACCAGTTCAGTATTACACAGCAAGGCAGCCAGAATCTGGTCCAGTACTAACAATGAAGTAAAGCTACCTTCAGACCAGATAGAGTAATATTGGCCGCACGATAGAGAACTAAAAATAAAATAAACGGTAGCAGCACAGCTAGCAAAAACAAGCCAGCAAAAATGAATAAAACAAAGAGTGGCACCTCAACTACTTGAATTTACTTATAGCTCACAGTGCACTCGAGCTCCATGGTCTATGGAGGGCGGCGGTTTCGCTTCTATTTCATAAGCAGGTGAAACCATACACACCTGTAGGGGAGATTCTCACTTAGAGGCTGTCAGCCATAACATGCCAAAGGGTGGCTTCAGCCAACTGCTTTGTCAAACAAGGCTGTAAACCAGTGCTTTGATAAAAATGTTCCTCTCGTACTAATCTAGATTACTAGCGGTGCGCGGTCCTCAGTAGGATAAAACTAACCTGTCTCGCGACGGTCTAAACCCAGCTCACGTTCCCTTGCATGGGTGAACAATCCAACACTTTCTGAATGCTGCTTCAGAATGATAGGAAGAGCCGACATCGAAGAATCAAAAAGCCACGTCGCTTTGGTCGCTTGGCGGCCACAAGCCAGTTATCCCTGTGGTAACTTTTCTGTCCCCTCCAGATTCATTCCAAGAATCGTAAAGGATCGATAGACCACGCTTTCACGGTTGCATACGCCACTGACGCACGCAATCAGACAAGCTTTTGCTCTTTTGCTCTGCGACAGGTTTCCGTCCTGTCTGAGCTTGTTTTAGGACGCCTGCGTTGCGCTTTAGCAGGCGCGCCGCCCCAGCCAAACTCCCCACCTAGAAATGTCCCCGACAAGCCCCAGGCCAAAGCCGGGCCGGTTACCGGGTTAGCAGAACAATGAGTAGTGTCAGGGTGTTACATGCTGCGGTCGCCCTCCCCTGTACGCTCTACCACCATCACCGTTCTACAATTCCAAGCTGGAGTCAAGCCCAACAGGGTCTTCTTGCCCCGCTGAGGGTTACACTCGCCCGTTCCCGAGTCTGTGGTTTCGCGAAGATACGACCAGGGACAGTAAGAACCTCATTAATCCATTCATGCACGTCCAAAATTACTGGACGAGGCATTTGGCTACCTTAAAAGAGTCATAGTTACTCCCGCCGTTTACCAGAGCTTGAATGACTCTCGTCACGTTGACAGTCATAGCACTGGGCAGGATTCACATCTCGTCAAAACCGGCTGCGGCTATCGAGATGCTATGTTTTAATTATACAGTCGGGGTCTTCTAGTCAGTAGCAGTTCTGAATTGCCCATGGTGCGTTAGAGGCTGCAAAGATCACCCAGCTCACATCTGGCAGGTTGCCCCACGTCGACGCTTCCCCGAGGTCTCAATGCAGCGCCGCCGGCACGAGCATTCAGAGCCACTCTTTATCCCAAGGTTACAGAGCCGATTTGCCGACTTCCCTTGGTCGTGTTATCTTCTCACTAGAGGTTTCTTGCCTAGGAGACCTGATGCGGTTATCAGTACGGTGCCCGCCCGAGTCGCGCAGTCCATTTTGAGGCGTCTCTCGGCCCCGCACGCGTCCGTGTACGCGGACGTATTCTAGCTGCGAAACGTGGCTCTAGAGCTTAGCTCTTCCCCACGCCCTGGAGCATTAAGCCGGTGCGATGGTCCGACCGCGCCGACCGAGAGACCGTGAACTGCGCCGTCCGTTGCCGAATGTGGGCGGGCCTGCAGGGATCTTAGCCTGCTTCCCTTTCGACGCTTAAATGGCCGTGGCCGAGCGCTTAGGTCCGAGTCACCCGCAGACTGTTTCAGTGGCTGCGGAATCCTTCTCCTCTTCAGTGGTCTGCATGCAGATTATTGGCTACTCCAATTAAGATCTGGACTAGTGCGCGCTCCGCCCCCCCTCACGAGAAAGCTTCGACGCCCGCACCACCACGTTCTACCTGGCACGGCGTGCCAGTGGAGTGTAGGTCAGAGGCTGCAGCGCGATCCATTTTCCGAGCGTACTGATTCGGCAGGTGAGTTGTAACACACTCCTTAGAGGCTTCCGACTTTTATGGCCACCTTCCTGCTGTCTGTATCAGCACACGTCGTTTTTTCTCATGCGCCCCTGTTGCGCACCGTAACTCCACTTAAGGCTGAATCCTCCTTGCCCATCCGGCTTACCCAGAGGGGCCCACTAGCAGTGCATACTCCACCGCGGCGGCTCCTTGCGGAAGACCCGCGATCCCGACTATTCGAAGTTTGAGAGTTGGGGCATACCCGGAGGCCACTTTCCACCAATCATTATCTCTACCTGTCGGAGCTAAATCACTGCTGCTATCCTGAGAGAAATTTCGAACGTAACCAGCTACTTGGAAGTTTGATGAGTCTTTCGCCCCTTTACACAGCTCTGACAAACGATTTGCACGTCAGTATTGCTGCGGACCTCCACCAGCCTTTCGACTGGCTTCATCCTCGCCGTGTAAAGATCACTACCTTTCGGGTTTACATCAGACAACTCTGTACAGGAGCCCCGGTGAACCGGTGCACCCTAACATGGCTGAGTATTTCCGCTTTCGCTGCGCCCTTGCGTTTGCACGCATTGGCTCGCAGTCTACCGTAACTCCTTAATCCGTGTTTCGAGACGGGCGGAAAGCGGCGGCCCTCTAGGAGAGGTTCGGCAGATGCGCTGCCCCCGCTTACCCTTCAAAATAATAGTTTCACGTCTTTTAAGCACCCCCTTTGAGTCTACTTTTCACCTTTCACTCACGTTACTCGATACGCTATCGGACTTGGACCTGTATTTGGCCTTGGATGAGGAATACCACCCGTATTCATACTACACTCTCAAGCAGTACTACTACGCCAGCTAGTGCAAGGGGGCCAACCAGAGTTGCACTGTTTGGTCCGGCCGGTTCAACGGCACTTTGCCCCCGCTGCAATGCACGCCCACAACTGGAATTCAGGCCTGGCACGTCCCTGTTCGCTCGCCGCCACTGGGGGAATCTCGCTTTGATTTCTTTTCCTGGGCTTACTGATATGCTTAAGTTCGGCCCGTAGTCTCGTACCGCACAGGTCGCGTGTTGTTCTCTGCAGAAAAAGGGCACGCCGCCCTCCCAACTGGACCAACTCTGTACGGTGCGCGGCCTCGCGGCCTGAGGTATTCGAGAATTGACAACTCGCATAGGGCTGAGGCTCGTCGCCACAAATTTCGCTCTGTTCTACGCTCTTCGTCGATGTCCAAGCCTAGTGATCCACTATTATCCGTTAGATTTATATATTATTGTTAAATTTAGTTAGGCTTAAAATTGTTTGGCACTAATGATCCGGCTGCAGGTTCCCCTACAGCAGCCTTGTTACGACTTCTCCTTCCTCCAGACATTGGGGTTCGCAGAACTTCGTGCATGCCGCGAGGCGCGCACTCTGGACAACTCACCAAAACATCCAAGTCGGTAGGAGCGACGGGCGGTGTGTACAAAAGACAGGGACATAGTCAGCCCGCGCTAATAACGCAGACCTACAAGACATTCCTCGTTCACGGAGAAAAATTCCAATCTCCGATCCCTACCACGTCGGCGGTTCACACGAATGGCCGGGCCTTCAGGCCGGGCGACGCTGTGCAGCCGACATTGTAGTACGCGTGCGGCCCAGAGTGTCTAAGAGCATCACAGACCTGCTAGAGCAACCACGTTCGTCCTGCTCAACGCAGGCGCTCCCCCCAGGCTGGGGGTGGTTGTCTCGCTCGTTAACGCAATAAGGCAGACAGTTTACACCACGAACTAGGAGCGGCCATGCACCACCAACTGCCCAATCGCAAAAGAACTCTTAATCTGTTGCTCCGTAAAGCATCTGGGTCTGGTAAGATTTGCGTGTTGAGTCAAATTGAGCCGCAGACTCCACGTCTTGTGGTATCTTTCCGTCAATACCTTCAAGTTTCAATCTTGCAATCATACTTCCCCCAGAGCCCGAAACCTTGCGGTTTCCCTTGAGATGCGGACTTCTGAGCCCGCTTCTGAGATGGTATCGTTTAAGGCGTGAAATAAAACGGTTTCTAATCATCGTCTATCCTCGCACTTTCGCTCTTGACCAACTGGACAGCGCTTACCGACTGCCTTCGCTGTTGAAAGTCCTTGGTGGATCATCCTATTTCACCTGTCCCCACCAAATACTATCAGTCCCGCGCTGCCATATACTCCGTACCCCCCGTCGCCGGGGAGCAATGTCATTCTTTGCTGTACTGTGCAGCGGTTTCCCTGTAATGAACACTCCGATTTTCTCAAAGTGACACGCGGGGCTAACAACGGCTACGAGCTTTTTAACTGCAACAACGTAAGAGAAAGCTATCAGTGATGGAATTACCGCGGCTGCTGGCACCATGCTCTCCCACTAATTGCGTTCGCGAGGGTGTGTGCGCCTCGCTCAGCTTAATACCGGCCTAAGCCGGCTCAAGATTTTTCGTCACTGCCTCGTACGTTTGTACATTGGGCAATTTCCGCGCCTGCTGCCTCCCTTAGAACTATGAGCCGTCTCTCATGCTCATTCTCCGGAGTCGAACCCTAATTCTCCGTACGCGTGAACTCATAGGATAACCTTTACTTCTCCTACTTAATGATGCGTCAGAAGCTGATCGTGCCTGCCTAACAGTCATTTTTACAACATAAATCAACCTGAGATCGCTCTCACTACCGATGTAACGAAGCACGATTAGTAAGAGAGTTGCCCGTATTAGCCGACTACGAATAAAGCACGAGACATTTCAACTGATTTAATGAGCCGTTCGCAGTTTCACCTGTGTATTAGCTTATACCTGGCATGCATGGCTTAATCCTTAATCTTAGCTTGCCCTTCTGGCAGGTTCAACCAGGTAACCACGTTCTCGCAACGCAGCTCCACTAGCAACCTCCATCCGAACCACGATTCAATCGAATTTCCCTACTGTACAACTTGTCGCAGAAGGTTTCCTCCGCCGGCGGTCTTCCGGCCAGGGCCTTTCGTCGCCCATACAGTACGCGGTTTCCTGCCCCAGCGCCCGCCAGCCCAGGTAGCTCGCCTTTTTGTCCGCCCGCGCCTGCAGTTCAAGTCTCCGCAGCCCGGAAGGCGACCCGAGGCCCCGGTTCTCCCTCCTCCGGCCCCAGCCCGGCCCGTTCTCCGCAGGCGTCGGCGATGCTCGGCACCCCCAGGTGCGCCGCGGACAGGCTGCTGCCCTTCCTCCGCGGGTAACCTTCCCCATACAAGGCGTTGAGAGTATCGTTCTTCTCCAGAATTCCCGCTGCACCGCCCGCTCGCCTGCGGACACGTTTCCCTGCTGGGCGCGGCCTCCCGCGCTGCGATTTCGCCCGACAAAATTTTCCTCCGAGAGTCTTCACGTGCCCTCTCATAGCTAATACGCCTTCGTGGCGGACGCCCGTAACTCCAGGTTGCGGCTCATCGTGTTAATTTGGCCCCACTTTTTAGCTAGGAAATCTGCACTTTACCGAACCTCACACGCGATTCCAGGTTTCGGGCCGCGATTTTCCTACCGGAAAAAATATCTGGTAGGAAAAAATCGCTTTTTCGCGCCCGGGAATTTTCGCGCTAGGAAATTTTCGCTTTTTTCCTACCAGAGGCCGTTTTGGCGAGGGTCTCGCTTGCGAAAAGTGCGAAAAAGCGCGAATTTCATGGGGAGGCCCTCTCCGGAGAGCGTGTCTGATCTTTTTCGCGCTTTTTCATGGGGAGAAATTTTTTGACATGCGTTTCCAGGTTTCGGGGTCCGATTTCCGGGCGGGAAAAAACCTGGTAGGAAAAAGTGCGTCCAATTGCGTTTCGAGGGGGTGCTGGTTTTATTCCGCTAGGGAGTCGGTGCGGTTTCAAGGGAGGCGAGTTCGGGAGAGGGCCTCGGTTGGGGCGTTGATGTTTTGTGGGGGAATTTTGCTGGCGAGTGCGCCGCTGGGGCTTTCACGGTGCTTTTGGGCTCTGGGTTCAGGCGAGAGAGCCTGTGAGAGTGTGCTTGAGTGTAAGAGAGAGAGTGAGTGAGAGAGAAGGCGGCTGCAGCTCGGGCTAGAAGACCGCTGCGGAGTTCCGGACTGAAGCACTAGGCGAGATTCGGCCCGGAGAGCACGCCAGGCGGCCTTGCTGGAGGGTCGGCAGAGCTTCGCCTGAGAGATTTCGCCTTGCTGTGAAAATTTCTGCCTGAGCTTTTTCACTTTGTGAGGTCACTTTGGAGCATGTCGGAGCTGCGATTTCCTACCGGGATTTGAGGGCTGGGCGGGAAAACGCGTGATTTTCCTAGGCGAAAATAATTCTGCCTGGAAAAAGCGATTTTCGTGGGAGACACGCGTTTCGAGCACCTGGGCGTATATTTTGGCAGGGAAAGTGGGCTATTTAGCTCGCTGAAGCTCTCTTGGGGAAGCCTGATGGAGTCAAGGCGGCAATTACTCGGCTAATAAGCGTGCTAAAGAAGCTGGGATTGAAGCAGAGAGCGAGAAACAGCACTGAAAGTAGGCCAGGCAGCTCATAAAGGCGAGCCCAGGCGCAGTCAGAGAGCCCAGGCGGCCCGAAAGCGAGCAAAAGCAGGCAGAAAAGCCAGGCTCGGTAGGTAGGCTAAACAGTCGGGCAGGCGCCTGCAACTTGAGCTTGAAGCGCGCTGGAGAGCCCCGGACTGAATTTCTGGGAGAGAAACAATGTTAATTGCAGGCGAGGCGCCGTGCTTCCTCTGCAATAATTCAGCTGCCAGGCGCAGAATCCCAGCCAAGGCGGTATTATAGAGAGCAAAATCGCTGCTGGAAGGCGAAATGCAGGCGAAAACGTGGCGGAAGGCCCAAAAGCAGGCGGAAGGCGAGCAAAGCGGGCTCGAAGCGAAGGCGAGCGGTAATTATTGAGAGCAAGGCGGCTGCAACTCAGTGAGTAAGCAAGCAAGAGAGCTGAAGTATGAACCAGAGCACCAGATTCAAGGCAGTAAGTGCTCCAGGCGGACCCAGCTCGGTCATCAGGCAAGCAAGGACAGCCCAGCAGCAGCCAGAAGAGCAGGCGGAAGGCACTGACAGCAAAAGCAGGCGGCGAAAAGGGGCCAAAATAACCACGAACGCCGGAACCAGGTAAAAGCAGTGTCCAGGAAGGGGCTTTCTGTGCTAGCAACCAGACCCTTATAAGTTTATAAAATGCTAACCAGCTGGTATAGCCTAGAGAGGTAGCACACGCGAGTTCCGTCGAAGCCGAAGACCCCTGCCTGGCCAGTTCAACTCACATAGGAGGAGGTTTTTTATTTTGCGCCCTTTTTACAGCCAAGGCGGTGACAAGTCCAACGAGGTGCCAGGTTGCATGGCCAAGGCGGCAGTTACTCAGCAACCAAGGCAGTTCGGAGGTGCTTGTGTGAGCCAGAGCGCCTTACTTCTGCTGCAAGTCACGCTAGGCGGCCCAGGCAGCACCACTCGGAAGCACAAGGCGGCCCAAGGCAGCGGCAACTCGGCCCAGAAGACCGCTAAAGAGACCCGGACAGAGCCAGAACACAGCTCTCGCGGCAGAAAGCAAGCAAGGCAGACCAGCAAGACACTTGTTACTCGGTCCAAGCACCCCAAGCACTCAAGGAAGCTCCCACAATAATCCCAAGAACACGCCCAAAGCAAACAAAAGTCACTCCAAATGACCCCGAAACGGGTCTTGGCGCAATAATTTGGCCACTTTCCCTGCCAGAACCAACACCGAGGACCCCCAAGACCAGACCCACCACCGATTCCCTCCCAGAAGCTGGGGCTGTCCCAGAATTTGGCGCAAAATTTGGACCAAATTCGGTTTGGATTCACTCAGCTAAGACACCGGGGAGCGGGGATGGGGTTCTCACGCATACGGTACCAGTGCTTACATAATTCACCCACTCCCCACTTTAGCCATTATTAGTGTGTTTAATCGAGGTCCCTAAAAACGAAGTCGCTGTGGGGCGCTGCTGGAAAATTTCCAAGGTTACACACACTACAGCCTCCATGTGATATTAGTTTGTGCAAAGCCACAGCTCCCCAGCTTCCATACCCCGCCCAAGAGGATAACTTTCAGCCAAAAGTGACTAACCCCGGACGAGAGGAGCCTGCAGCGAGTGGGAAGATAATGCTTGAGTAACTGCACATATATGGTAAGTGACAGTACCCGGTCAGTACCATTTTGCGCCGTGGAGCGGAGGTGTCGCTGCGGTGGGTGCCGAGATCGCCGTTTTTGTGTGCTTGGGACAGCGGTTTTGCGGTTCTTTTTGGCGGTATTTGGCGGAAAGTGCTCCCAGAGAGGGTCAGCGTGCGATTTGCGGTAGGGATTTGAGGGTCGAAACCTGGAATCGGGTCTGGACTGTGATTTCCGCTAGGGAAAGTGCGAAAGTGAAAATTACTTGGGCAGAGAACGGTGTAAGGCAGCTGAAAGAGAACGAAGCAAGCGAACAGTAAGGGAATTAGTAGGCAAAGTCAAGGCAGCAGGTGCTTTGAGGAGCTTCAGGCAGCGAAACTTCCTTGCTTTTAGTTGCTTGCTCAAGGCGATTCTGGTCGAAATCCAACTTTCCCTTGCTTTTTGGCGACTTTGCTCAAAACGTGCTTCCAGAGAGGCAAAAGTCTCATTTTCCTACCAGGATTTGAACTAGGCGGCCTTAAATCGAGAGTCGGCTATGAATTCCGCTAGGGAAAGTACAGAAGTGAGAAAAGCAAGGACAGAGAACGAAGTAAGGCAGCTGAAAGAGAACGAGGAAGGAGAACTAGAGAGGAATCAGTAAGCAAAGTCAAGGCAACAGGTGCTTTTAGGAGCTTCAGGTAGAGAAACTCCCTTGCAGTTTGTAACTTGTCCGAGGTAGAACTAGCTGAAATCCAGATTTCCCTTGCTTTTTGGCGAATTTGCTCAGAAAGTGCTTCCAGAGAGCTCAAACTTCACTTTCCCTACCAGGATTTGAAGGTTAAAACCTGGAATCGAGTGTCGTCCTTGAACTCTGATAGGGAAAGTGAGAAAGTGAGAAAATCAAGGACAGAGAACAAAGTAAGGCAGCTGAAAGAGAACGAGGAAGGCGAACGAGAGAGGAATCAGTGAGCAAAGTCAAGGCAGCAAGTGCTTTCAAGTGCTCCAGGCAGCTCAGCCCGCCTTACTGAGAACGACTTGCCCGATGCAGATCCAGTGATTTTTCGATTTTCCCTTGCTTTTAGCCCATAATTCTGAAAACGTGTGTTCAGAGAGCCAAAAGCTCACTTTCCCTACCAGAAATCAAGGTCCAAAACCTGAAATCGAGTGTCAGTTTTGAATTCTGGTAGGGAAAGTTAGAAAGTTAAAATTACTTGATAAAATTCAAGGCAGAGAGCGAGCAAGGCAGCTGAAAGAGAGCGAAGCAAGAGAACAAGAGAGGAATCAGTAAGCAAAATCAAGGCAGCAAGTACTTTCAGGAGCTCCAGGCAGCAAAACTCCCTTGCTCAAAGCGACTTGTCCAAGGCAGAACCAACTTTCCCCTGCTTTAGTGGATTATTGTAGACGAAGTGCTCCCAGAGAGGGTCAGCGTGCGATTTCCTACCAGGATTTGAACTAGGCACCCTTAATTCGAGAGTCTGCCTCCATTTTCCCAAGGGAAAGTAAAATAGTGAGAATTTTGCTGCACTAAAACAGAAACCAGGCAGCCGAAAGAGAACTAAGCAGGCGCACAGCAAGCAAACCAGCGAGCAAAACCAAGGCAGCACCAGCCCAAGAGAGCCCCAGGCAGCGAAACTCCCCACACTGCGACCCACTACTCCAAGCAGCGCCGCACCGCAGCCGTTCCCGCCAGGCAGCGAGCCCAGAGCTAGCCCACCACCATTCCCCCACCAGAAACGCACACCCAAACCTGCTACCGGGCCTCCACCGCGCATTCCCCAGCAAAAGCACCTAAGCAAAGACACCGGTTCAGTATTACACAGCAAGGCAGCCGAAACCAAGGAAAAAGTCATACAGAACGAGAGACTACTGTAAAGTGCTTAACCGGTACCTAGCCGAGAGCTTACAGTATACAATACATGAGACTAGGCGCCCGCAAATCTATTAATATTACAGCTGCCGACGTGGCTCAGAGGGAAGCACGTCTGCTCAACGAGGCCGCGGCCCCAGGTTCAATTCCGGGTCTTGCAGCGCACTTTTACTCCCACTGTTACTGCCCACGGATCCAGGAAATATTAGTATGCTAGGCTGGCCGAGACGGTAGCGCAGAGGGTTTTCGACCAAGACCCCCGGCTTCAAATCTGGCAGAGGCCAAATTTCTTTGTGCCTTTTTAGCTCCCAGCGCGGTCCTTGGGCGCAATATTTATGCACATATATTCATATATATGCACGTAAAATGCCAAGGCGGCCAGCACTCGAGACCCAAGGCTCGGCCAGGCGCTCACTCACCACCAGAGGCTCCAGCACGGACAATAACACCAGGAAGGCAGTCGAGCCGAGCACCCGCAGAGCACTCCAGGCGGACCAGAGCAGCTACCAGAGCAATAATGTGAGCTCAAATCACTGTCCAGGCAGCCCAAATGTACCTAATTTATACTCAAGGCAACACCCAAACGGAAGGCAAAATTCCACCAAGGTCAAGGAAAAATCACACCAGGTCACTCCAAATCGGTCTTGGCGCAATTATTTCGCCACTTTCCCTACCAGAAGCTACTTCATGTAACCTCCGCGCGAGTTGCGCCTTCAATTCTCTACCAGAAGTCACGCCTGTCCCAGAATTTGGCGCAAAATTTACCTCAAATTTGATTTCGATTCACTCAGAGCAGCTAGAAGGGAGTGGAGTTGGGGAAAACCCGCATCTGCCCACAGTACACACATATTTGCACCACTCCACATTTTTTATTATTATTTTTAAAACTGCAAGGGGAGCTAAAAATGAAGTCACTGCACAGACCAGCTGGAAAAATTCCGACCTTACACACGACATAGCCTCAATGTAAAATTAATAATTGTATATCCACCGCTATCCAGCTTCCAGACTCCGCCCAAGAAGTTAACTTTCAGCCAATTGTGACAAACCCTTGGCCTTACTACCCTCTCTCAAAGTCCAACAAATCGCTTGACTATGTGCAGATATGCAAAATCTGCCAATATCCAGAGAGTACCAAGTCCCGCACCTCGAAGTTGGGAAATATTATCTGTGGGCCAAGATCCCGAAATCCGGAGCTCCGGGGAGGCAGATTTCCCCATGATTTTGAGGATTTATCTTAAAATACGCGATTAGAGCGGGTCAGGTCCAGATTTCCGGTAGGAAAATGAAAGTCCAAACCTGGAATCGAGTGTCCTCCGTGTTTACAGTAGGAAAAATATCGAAAGCGGAATTGATTAATTTATTTTTGACCGGGAAAATATTTTGAAAATTTCAAGGCGGCAATTATGTTGGGACCAAGCAACGAAATGAAACTGTGAGCAAGCAAATAAGTAAAATAGAGTGCTAATATGCTTGCCAGGCAGTGAAAGCCGGAGGTCCAAGGTGGGTCGCCGAGCGTTTCTCCTTGCTTTCCTTACAAATTGCTACCTGAAGCACGATCAGAGAGGGCGAAGTCCAAATTCCCTACCAGAAAAGTAAGCCCGACCCTCCAAAAGAGACCCTCCTCCGTGTTTACAGTAGGAAATCTGCACTTCTCAAAATATTGTCCCTCAAAAGCAAGCGAAAAGCGAACAAGGCGGCCTAAAGCAAGTCCCAGAGGCAAAAGCAAGGGAGAAAAACTAGTTGGTACCTAATTCCAACCCGGAATCTAGACACTAGGCAGCGAAAACGCGAGTTCCAACACACACATTCCCTACTGAAATTCCAAAAGTTAACATGAATCTCGACAAGGCGCAGATATCTCGAGATGCAGCAAACATAGAATTTTCTAATATTCACCAAAATACTCATCAAGTACCCGTATTTACCGTAGACCAATGTCATTACTTTCACTCCAATCGACCCTCCAAAAATGCCCAGGCGCCGTTATCTCGACAACCAGACCACTTAGAGAGCTCCAATATGGCCCAAACTCCACCAAATTAAAATCTAAGTAACATAGACCCAACTCACTTTTACCTCAAACTTTCATGTAAACACAGATTCAAGGTAACTAAATCTCAAAATTATTAAAAACCACCAAACTACCCCACACAGCGCCAAAACCAATAGTCCCAAAATTACAATAAATCACACTATAAAAAGTATGTGACCGAATCTTAAAAACGATTTAATGACTACTATTGCAGCCGCGCCATCCCCAGCAACTTACCAGATCCACTCCATTTCAGCCTCCACAAATGCCCAGGCTCCAAATATACGGCCCACAGGCATCCTCAGAAGCTCCCAGTATGACCAAACCGACCCAAATTAAAATTCCCACCACTTAGGTCTCGACGCTAAATCTCGACATCGGATTCGGTTCCAATCACTTTCCTTCCACAAAACAGCAACATACGGCCCCAGTACACCTCCTGATTTTTCCCAGAAACGACCCAAAAATCACGGGTACAAATTAGATGAGCCCAGAAGCCGGACTCAAATCCAACTCAGTGAACCGAATTTCTACAGTTATCACTATCATAATAAGCCCTACACTTTTCAGACAAAGTCAAAAAGACCCCAGTTGACAATGTACAGTTTGAAGGCGTTCACCTGTACTTTTGCATATCCCGACAGAGCTCCTTCTATCTTTGGCCGGTGATACAACGACGCTTTTCCGGGAATCCACAGAAATACCACAATACTGATTTTAGCCCACCATGTTACCACACACTCCAATTTACAAAAGTGTTTAAACAAAATAAAAGATACTTTCGGATAACAGCAAAGGCAACAATAACTCGCGAACCAGGCAAGCTAGAGAGCCCCGGATTTAACCAAAAGAACTAATAGCAGCTAATCAGCAAAACAGTCTACCCACTCGAATTACTTTCCACACCCAACACTGTTTTAATTATATATTCACACTCCACAATTACAACAACTCCGGCAGTTAATTCGCGGCGTTAAAAATAAACTATTTCAATATCCATTTACACATAAATAGCAGTACCCCACGTATATTTTAATGCATTTATACACCACCATTACCACCACAACCACCATACCATATTTTCAATCTAGCACACAGCCACAGGCCCCAGCACCACCCACACCAGGCCGTAGCAGTCCCAGGAGGCCCTAGTTCCCAGCAGGGCAGGCGTACCGGGGGCATGCAGGTGGAGCAGGAGTAGTACCAGGTGGAGGGACAGGGGACAGGAGACACCACCACCAGACCACCACCCTGCCACCACCACACGACCACCTATGGCCTGGGTGTGAAGGTGTCAAGTGTATGGGTTGGGGTGACCGTAAGGTAGTACTGGAGGAAAGAGAGAGTCATGGTGATGGGGGAGGGAAGAGAGAGAGTCATGGTGATGGTGGAGGGACGAAAGAGTCATGGTGATGGAGGGACGAAAGTGATGGTGATGAGGCTAAGAGTCAAGTGGGAATGAAATACTATGGTACTAGGAATGGAATATAGAGAATAGAAAGTAATAGAGGTAATATAGAAGGAATAGAAATAAGGTAAGAAGTATTAAAATAATAATCAAAAACGAAATGGTGTTTCGGGTAAAGGACAAGACCCAGACATGGGATAGAGGCCCCAGGCTGCACCTGGTGTACTGTTAAGAGAATTAAGACTGATATTATATGCATGTGCATAACAGTCAAGTGAATGCTGGATTACATGAGGTACATGCACACCACCACCCCCAAAGCTCACATATTGCAATTACTCTTCTCAAACTCACCTATATACTATTTTAACCCAAAAAAGTATATTTCGCGCATCTCTATCTCCTCAAGGTATTATTCCCACCCTCCGGCACATTTCTACCTTATTTCACTTAAACCCGTCTAATAGCTTCCGCACCGCGAATATTTTCGATTTATACACCACCACAGCACAATACCATTTTTTGCACCACAATTATTAAATATTTATTTTAAACGCAAGATCAAGAATCGCAATTGCACACTTATTACAGTGAAATAGCCATTCGCAGAATTTGCACATATTCATCCACTCCACTAATGAAAGACTGTAGCTCAAATGGCAACTTGAACCTGAAAAATTGATCTTGACCTGAAATTCGCTTAACAGGGCATTCTAGGTATACTTTCCCAGCATTTAGAAATTTTCTGCTATACCTGAGCACCAGAAGATTACACAGCGTAAACGAGAACTTTTCGATGATGGTCTGTATTTGGAGCCACTTGGGCTACTGTCAGCGATTTAGTTCTGATGGCAACAGAGCATCGAATTTCCAGGCAGATTTGCTTTTCAAGTTGAAATGAATGATTATTTGGTAAAATTCTCTGTCCCAACGAGATTTTATTGCAATTCAGTGATTTTATTGTGCTATATTGATAATAGCGACCTTTAAAACCGACTTACGCTTTGAGCTGAAATCATTTCGTAGTTTTCTAAGCTTCATAGTTTTCTAAGCTGTTTTACTAATCGCAAGTTTAAATTTATTCATTGCTACTTATCACATTAATTGACTGTATTTTAACAGATTGGTCACCGCCAATATCGATTCAAATAATAGAGTTATTATTAAATTTTTGAGTCAAGTTTGATTCCACGAATTCTATTTCTAAAACCAATTCAATGTTCATTATTTAAACACTTTATTTGTGATTGAATAATTACACGTTTCTTAAGCCATTTCATGTGATTGCTTTTAATTTACTAATTTACAGAACATCAAACCAACTTACTATTTGCATTGTTGTTGCTAAAATGATCAAATCAAATTTAGTTTGTATTTAAATCAGTTTAATTATAGCATGAAGACTCATGTATGAACAATTAATAAGATTTAGCCTATAAACGCAGCAAATTTACGATTGTTTGTTTCATGTCTATTTTAGATTTTGTGCCTCTGTACACATGAGTTCAGTCTGCTGGTCTACGAAATTGTTCTTACTAGTCGCCACAGTTTATAGTTGTAGCGATGCTGTTCGTCGCCAACTCTTAGACACGCTGTCTGTATCAAGTTGATTTACTGATTAAAATGAGCTTCCCTGAACTATCTTCTGATAACCATAACGCAAGGCAGGTACACATTCAGATCACAACATCCATGACTTATTCAGTTGCACTTTCTTTGAGGAATGGAAACATCTTTTGCTTGAAAAGTTGTACTCAGGTCACTGGCCACTTCTTACAAATGAAGACGACCGACGCCAGCAGAAAGAGACTGCTGCACCGCTTATACTAGTGAGAACGGAATGGGAAAGTACGCCGTGCTTCGGGCAGACGAGTGCTGTAGACGCGCTAGTTTCAGCCAGTGCTATTATGAGACTCGAAGACAAAGCAGTTCACACGAAGTGCAAGCAGTCCGAAGTATAATCGCACTTATCTGACTAGTGGGCGTGAGTGCGTGCATATGGAAACAAATGAGACCCATAAGAGCTTTGACGATAAAGTCCAGCGAAAAGACAAGTGAGTTCCGCTTCAAAGACTTCCAGCAGACGAGTGAGCACTTATATATTCATTTATCATTGTCGATTCCTGTTAACCAGCTCGTTCCCGAAGTCTTCGAGAAGTTTAGCTATCTTTCCAAAAATCCAGCGGTCGAAGCAGACGAAAACAGTGAAACATTATTCCAGTTTCTCGAAGTCGACTTGGAACCAGTTTCGCCGATACTCGTGGGTTCTACTTACCACCACCAGAGCCATCCATTCCGAAAGCAAGCCGCTCTGACCTGCTTTCCGAGTAAAGTTGTTTGAGTTTCATTTTATGACAATTATATAAATGTGTATTTACTACATATTACAAGCGTTTCTCACATACCACTTCTTACAAATGAAGACGACCGACGCCAGCAGAAAGAGACTGCTGCACCGCTTATACTAGTGAGAACGGAATGGGAAAGTACGCCGTGCTTCGGGCAGACGAGTGCTGTAGACGCGCTAGTTTCAGCCAGTGCTATTATGAGACTCGAAGACAAAGCAGTTCACACGAAGTGCAAGCAGTCCGAAGTATAATCGCACTTATCTGACTAGTGGGCGTGAGTGCGTGCATATGGAAACAAATGAGACCCATAAGAGCTTTGACGATAAAGTCCAGCGAAAAGACAAGTGAGTTCCGCTTCAAAGACTTCCAGCAGACGAGTGAGCACTTATATATTCATTTATCATTGTCGATTCCTGTTAACCAGCTCGTTCCCGAAGTCTTCGAGAAGTTTAGCTATCTTTCCAAAAATCCAGCGGTCGAAGCAGACGAAAACAGTGAAATATTATTCCAGTTTCTCGAAGTCGACTTGGAACCAGTTTCGCCGATACTCGTGGGTTCTACTTACCACCACCAGAGCCATCCATTCCGAAAGCAAGCCGCTCTGACCTGCTTTCCGAGTAAAGTTGTTTGAGTTTCATTTTATGACAATTATATAAATGTGTATTTACTACATATTACAAGCGTTTCTCACATACCACTTCTTACAAATGAAGACGACCGACGCCAGCAGAAAGAGACTGCTGCACCGCTTATACTAGTGAGAACGGAATGGGAAAGTACGGCGTGCTTCGGGCAGACGAGTGCTGTAGACGCGCTAGTTTCAGCCAGTGCTATTATGAGACTCGAAGACAAAGCAGTTCACACGAAGTGCAAGCAGTCCGAAGTATAATCGCACTTATCTGACTAGTGGGCGTGAGTGCGTGCATATGGAAACAAATGAGACCCATAAGAGCTTTGACGATAAAGTCCAGCGAAAAGACAAGTGAGTTCCGTTTCAAAGACTTCCAGCAGACGAGTGAGCACTTATATATTCATTTATCATTGTCGATTCCTGTTAACCAGCTCGTTCCCGAAGTCTTCGAGAAGTTTAGCTATCTTTCCAAAAATCCAGCGGTCGAAGCAGACGAAAACAGTGAAACATTATTCCAGTTTCTCGAAGTCGACTTGGAACCAGTTTCGCCGATACTCGTGGGTTCTACTTACCACCACCAGAGCCATCCATTCCGAAAGCAAGCCGCTCTGACCTGCTTTCCGAGTAAAGTTGTTTGAGTTTCATTTTATGACAATTATATAAATGTGTATTTACTACATATTACAAGCGTTTCTCACATACCACTTCTTACAAATGAAGACGACCGACGCCAGCAGAAAGAGACTGCTGCACCGCTTATACTAGTGAGAACGGAAAGGGAAAGTACGGCGTGCTTCGGGCAGACGAGTGCTGTAGACGCCAGGTTTCAGCCAGTGCTATTATGAGACTCGAAGACAAAGCAGTTCACACGAAGTACAAGCAGTTCGAAGTATAATCGCACTTATCTGACTAGTGGACGTGAGTGCGTGCATATGGAAACAAATGAGACCCAGAAGAGCTTTGACGATAAAGTCCAGTGAAAAGACAAGTGAGTTCCGTTTCTAAGACTTCCAGCAGGCCAGTTAGTACTTATATATTCATCTATCATAGTCGATTCGTGTTATCCAGCTCGTTCCCGAAGTCTTCGAGGAGTTTAGCTTTCTTTCCAAAAATCCAGCGGTCGAAGCAGACGAAAACAGTGAAATAATATTCAGTTTCTCGAAGTCGACTTGGAACCAGTTTCGCCGATACTCGCGGGTTCTACTTACCACAGCCAGAGCCATCCATCCCGAAAGCGAGCCGCTCTGAGCTGCTCTCTGAGTAAAGTTGTTCGAGTTTCATTTTCTGACAATTATATAAATGTGTATTTATTACATATTACAAGCGTTTCTCTCATACCACTTCTTACAAATGAAGACGACCGACGCCAGCAGAAAGAGACTGCTGCACCGCTTATACTAGTGAGAACGGAAAGGGAAAGTACGGCGTGCTTCGGGCAGACGAGCGCTGTAGACGCCAGGTTCCAGCCAGTGCTATTATGAAACTCGAAGACAAAGCAGTTCACACGAAGTACAAGCAGTTCGAAGTATAATCGCACTTATCTGACTAGTGGACGTGAGTGCGTGCATATGGAAACAAATGAGACCCAGAAGAGTCTTGACGATAAAGTCCAGTGAAAAGACAAGTGAGTTCCGTTTCTAAGACTTCCAGCAGGCCAGTTAGTACTTATATATTCATCTATCATAGTCGATTCGTGTTATCCAGCTCGTTCCCAATGTCTTCGAGAAGTTTAGCTTTCTTTCCAAAAATCCAGCGGTCGAAGCAGACGAAAACAGTGAAATAATATTTGAGTTTCTCGAAGTCGACTTGGAACCAGTTTCGCCGATACTCGCGGGTTCTACTTACCACAGCCAGAGCCATCCATCCCGAACGCGAGCCGCTCTGAGCTGCTCTCTGAGTAAAGTTGTTCGAGTTTCATTTTCTGACAATTATATAAATGTGTATTTATTACAAATTACAAGCGTTTCTCTCATACCACTTCTTACAAATGAAGACGACCGACGCCAGCAGAAAGAGACTGCTGCACCGCTTATACTAGTGAGAACGGAATGGGAAAGTACGCCGTGCTTCGGGCAGACGAGTGCTGTAGACGCGCTAGTTTCAGCCAGTGCTATTATGAGACTCGAAGACAAAGCAGTTCACACGAAGTGCAAGCAGTCCGAAGTATAATCGCACTTATCTGACTAGTGGGCGTGAGTGCGTGCATATGGAAACAAATGAGACCCACAAGAGCTTTGACGATAAAGTCCAGCGAAAAGACAAGTGAGTTCCGTTTCAAAGACTTCCAGCAGGCCAGTTAGTACTTATATATTCATTTATCATTGTCGATTCCTGTTAACCAGCTCGTTCCCGAAGTCTTCGAGAAGTTTAGCTATCTTTCCAAAAATCCAGCGGTCGAAGCAGACGAAAACAGTGAAACATTATTCCAGTTTCTCGAAGTCGACTTGGAACCAGTTTCGCCGATACTCGTGGGTTCTACTTACCACCACCAGAGCCATCCATTCCGAAAGCAAGCCGCTCTGACCTGCTTTCCGAGTAAAGTTGTTTGAGTTTCATTTTATGACAATTATATAAATGTGTATTTACTACATATTACAAGCGTTTCTCACATACCACTTCTTACAAATGAAGACGACCGACGCCAGCAGAAAGAGACTGCTGCACCGCTTATACTAGTGAGAACGGAATGGGAAAGTACGCCGTGCTTCGGGCAGACGAGTGCTGTAGACGCGCTAGTTTCAACCAGTGCTATTATGAGACTCGAAGACAAAGCAGTTCACACGAAGTGCAAGCAGTCCGAAGTATAATCGCACTTATCTGACTAGTGGGCGTGAGTGCGTGCATATGGAAACAAATGAGACCCACAAGAGCTTTGACGATAAAGTCCAGCGAAAAGACAAGTGAGTTCCGTTTCAAAGACTTCCAGCAGGCCAGTTAGTACTTATATATTCATTTATCATTGTCGATTCCTGTTAACCAGCTCGTTCCCGAAGTCTTCGAGAAGTTTAGCTATCTTTCCAAAAATCCAGCGGTCGAAGCAGACGAAAACAGTGAAACATTATTCCAGTTTCTCGAAGTTAAGGTAGGTAAGGTTCGTTCATAATTACTATATTCGATATAAATGAGAATCAATGTCAACACAAAAGTATACAAAAGTAATAATTGATCATATTTCAGTGCAATTTGGAACAGATATAATCATTAACAAGAGTGGAACCGTTAGCCAGCTCGTTTTCAATTCATTCGATAAGTATAATTCAAAGATTATCGTTCCATTTCTAAGTTCACGACCCCTTTTATTAAAGGTCCAGTTTATTTATGAATTGCCATTAGCAAGTTTTAATCTTTAGGAACTGAATTGTGAATGAATCCAGAGTGTGGATGAATCATCAGAAAACTGTTCGAGTGATTAATGAATAATCTGTGTAAAATGAAGGTTCAACTTGAAGTGCAAATAATTTACACAGAACACATTTAATCAATAGTAATTAACTGGAATATAGTCTGATGCAAATATAATCATTAGGAAATAAAATATAAGCTAAAAGTTTCACATTCCCACTTCACCTTATGTAAATTCACTTCACTAATTACAATTTCAAATATAAAGGTAAAACGCAAACCCTGTACTTGCGCATCCCTACACTGTGATTAACAAAGAATTATTGGTGCTAAATGAAAGTTAATCAAGTGTTTTATTGAGTGAGTCATGTTATTAGTCAAGATCTAATGATAAGTCTAATAATCAAATTGATGCAAATATAATCATTATGCAATACAATCTAAGTTAATAGTTTTCACATCTCTACTTAATATTCTGAGTTTTTAAGTATAAGATACACAAATATGATCAGATTTTGCCACGCTCCGCTCCTCGACATAAGATCCTTAGACAATAGAATATAAATTAAAAATTTCATATCTCCACCTAATATGAAAACATCACACCGTAAATTAAATCTATACTCTCCACGACTTAATATGTCTTAACTTAAGTCTGAATTGATTTGATTATTCCTATTTCACCAGATAATATAATTCGTGAATGAAATATTTAGTTTCACCACTTCACCTAATATTAATGGAGGAACAAATCATTGACAAAGAAAAATTTTACTGCGTGCGCTCAGATACAAATCTAGCGGGCAAATAAATAGATAATATTGCCAACTTGAAGGTTAACCAGCTATACTACCCAAGTATCAGCAAGATTCCGGTTCACATCACGAAACTAATCGCGTCTGGCTGCTGCTTATAAGAAATATCTGGCGTGAGACTCATGAAGAACTTGAGCTATCTTGATATCAGCAATAATTTTATCAGGAACATATCTGACTTGCAGTATCTTCAAAATCTGTAGTATTTGAACATGACCAACAACAAAATTATATTTTCACAGCCACTCTCTGTATTGCCTATGTTGTAGTAATTAATATTAGCAAATAACATGATCAACGATTTTGACGCGCTTGCTACAAACCCCAATTTCAACATCAACTGGATTTGTCCTCAAAACATAGCTTAAATAAGAAACTTCATGGATTATCTTGGGTAAAATTCTACCAACGAGTAAGCAAGAGCATTGATGAGTGAAACTATTTCTAGAAGAGAATAGAGTTCTTATCACGATCCGATGCTTCTGAAGTATGCTCCTCAAGTAATTAATAAAACACTAGTTATCTACAATGACCAAGAACTACGTAGCGTTTAGTTCACTGACTTAATGAACATTGAAACTCTATTCGTGTTCGAGTGCTACAACCTAAGCTTCGAACGAGTCCCAACAAAGATCAAAAAACTTGCGGTGAACATGTGCTATATTGAGAACATAACTGGTTTGGAGAATATGAAGTCTGTTGTTGAGCTGAGTCTAAGAGGAAACAGAATCTCTGAAATAGGAGTTCTTTCTAGAATGAATTAACTACAAAAGCTTGATATGGCTTAGAACAGCTTGGAATCAATTCGAGGTATTGATCAACTAATTAATCTTACAGATGCTGATCTAAGTGAGAATTACCTTTCAGACATCAGTTCTTTAATGTCTATGAAGTAGTTGAAATCCGTTAATTTGAGTAAAAACAAGATAACATCAACACACCAACTTGCAGAAGATCTACAGTCGCTCACAAATTTAATAACGCTAAATTTAAGCTACAACAACTTTAAAAGTATCAATTTTGTTAAACATATGAAAAATCTAATTCATCTCGATGCTTCGTTCAACTAAATAACTGATATAAACGTGATTAAAAACCTCTTAAAGCTTGTAGATTTACGCCTCGATGGTAATAAGATTGAATCGTTTGGAGCTATAGAATCTCTTCCAAATTTTAAGTGGAGTTGGTATGTATCTGAACAAAATGTATTAGATTCTGATTAGATTAGAATAGTCATTAAAGACTGTTTAAATAAACCACTTGCAACTATTTCTGATAACTAATAAATCAAATAATTTGGGTTTGTAGACTTTTGCAAAACGTAACAAGTTTCAATTACCAACTGTCCAAATATATCCTTTGACAACTGGCCTCGCATTCCAACGAAACTGAAGATCAACTAATGTAGGCTGTAAACAATTACTGGAATATTTGAAATGTAGTAAATAGTTGAGCTTGATCTCGGATTTAACCATATTCGTCACATCAATGAATTAGAGAACTTAACTAATCTTTAAACTCTTAATCTTCAGAACAATGATATTTACAGAATAAATTCTCTTGGAAATCTCAAACAGTTGGAGTATGTTAATCTGACTAACAATAAGGTAATATTCAGTTAGCCTCTCAATCATATGGAAGTTTAACTTCTCATAGACAACAATTTAGTAACTGATAATGTTACACTTAAGAATCAGAATATACCACAGTTAGTTGATTATTAAAACTTTCTTGGTCCCAACAGTACAGAAGATCAGGCAAAAGAACTTTCTAGAATAGTTCCCAGTGATTAAAAGTACGATTTGCTTATGAAGCAGAAATATATCAAATCAGTAGTGAATAATTCACTCCAAATTTAAAACGATCAAGTTCTAACTGATTTTGGTTTTACTAGCGAAATAAACATCCACACGTTAAATGTTCAAAACTGTCAAAACGTGAAACTACCACAATAAACTATTTTTAAACATCTAAAAACGTATAATGGAGCTTTATTTAATTACTCAGAGGTCGTGCTAAACACGATCCCGAATCAAATTATATCGCTCACAATCAACAACAGCAAACTCACAAATATAGTTGGCATAGAAAACATGAAGCAACTTTAATATTTAAATTTGAATGATAACTAAATTGTTCTAATCGAGTAATTGCAATGGTTAACTAGCTTGAAGCAAGTCCTTGTTGACAATAATTTCATATTAGATCTATAATATTTGACAAATCAAGACTGGATTAGCTTGTAAAAAGCTCCTAGAGATTCAGATCTTCAAGTATATTTAACTGATACTAATTCTCCATTAACTCTTGATGCTTTCAAAGCTTAAATTGCTCCAAAGAAAGCTAATTCAGACTAATTAATTGCGCTATTACTAATAGTAAAGCAAGACAATGATTTGTGCAACAGGTATCAACCAGCTATTAAATTCCAAACGCTGTACGTTGAGAATGACAGCGCTATAAAAGATCTTAAATTCGTAGAGAAGTTGGATCTTGTTGAGGTAATTCTTAGCAAGTGTACTAATATTTCTTTCATGAGAAATTCGAGCAATTTGTAATATCTATCCCTATAAGACTGCGATATCTCAGATTTGTCGGGTTTGCAAAACTTTACGCAGTTGAAGAAGCTCTAAATCACCAACAGTCCCTTGCGTTCTCTTTCTCACATCTCAGCTCTTGTTAATTTGCTTTCCTTGCAAATCACAGGTTCAACGTTAACAAATATTGTTGGAATCGGCAATCTTAAATAACTTTAATACCTGGATTTATCTGAAAACGCGATCATCTCAATTCAGCCGCTATCTCAGTTGCTTTAAACCAAGTAGTTCAAGCAATTATACTTAGACGATAATTTCATCGTTGATTAGGAGTGGTTAGTTCCGAATTACTCAGACTGGATCTGCAGGTAGCGCGTTCCGGCTGATTCCGACTACCAGAATTACATTACTGACGTTAATTTGAATATTAATGTAGCTCAACTGAAAAGTAATTTCACACCACTAATAACCAAATCGAATCAGCTGATTAAAGATAACGTTGTAAAGTACGAAAAAAAGATGAAATCAAAATATCAAAGCTAAATTAGAAAGAATCCAAATGGTTATGGCGACCGTTTAGACTTCAACAGAGACGACGCGGTTCGCGATTTGAAGTTCGTGGAGGATCTCGGGGTCACAGAATTGCGTTTTGATTACTGCCCCAACGTGCGCAAAATGCCCCGGAACTTGAGAATGTTGCAATTTTATGACTCAAATCTTAAAACGGTGAAATGCGTTGAACGGGCGACGAACTTGGAATATTTGTATTTATATATTGGGAATTAAATCGTGAAAGCGAACGGGCTGAGGGCGCTGAACAAATTAAGGTATTTGGATTTGAGAAATAACAAAGTGATGGACTTGAGCGCCGTTGACTATTTGAAGGCGAAAGGGTGTCTTTAAACGTGTTACACAGATAGTTAAAAGCAGCCGAGTTAGCAGGAAATTGACGAGAGTAGGCTGTGGTGAGAGAATAAATACTTTAAAATATATAATATCAGTTTAATCACAGTTACTAGTTCTCCTATCGATTTGAAGCATCAAATTTTGATTCTCAGAACTAATCAAAAATAGTAATTCATAATCTAGTATCGTTACTTGGATATTACGTTGATCCATAGAATTTTAAAGAAAGTGCGAGAAAAAATATATTATTGAATCTGGTAGTGAGTCATTTTAAAAAGAGCTTGATGTCTTTAATGGGTTCGTATTTCGATGTGTAATATTAAAAAATTTGGCTCCGTGAGGGGCCATGACAACTGGATCGTGTATCAAAAAAACGGATAAATTAAAAGTATAAGCAAACATTGAAGAAGCAAATTGAAGAGAATAATTGAATCACTAGATTGATTATTAAAGTAGAAGAAAATAATCTGCCATCGAACGATGGTAAATTATAGCGTGTGTGTAGAGGCACATGTTATGAGCTAAGATAGCTCTCAGTTACGCGTGCGGAAATGGGGATTTCGGATGCTGAGTGAGGACTAAAATTAGATATTTTGTAAACAATTATACTAATAACTAAACTATACCACTATATACCACTTATGGTAAAATGCGTGAAAAGGAATGCCACAAGTTGAATTACCATCAAGTTAGATAGTCGAAATAATTCCAGTATTAAATCGTAATCGCGATCAGGAGATTTGAGAAATAACAAAGTGATGGATTTTAGTGCCGTTGACTATTTGAAGGCGAAAGGGTGTTTTGGAAATGGACTTGGTACGAGTAGTTAAACACAGCCGAGTTAGCAGGAAATTGACGAAAGTAGGTTGTGGTGAGAGAATAAATAATTTAATAAATTGAACAATATAAAATAGCAATCAATAATACAGATTATAATCACTAGTTATATTATTCACAATCCATGGAACGAAAAGTGCCTGGTGGAACATCAAATTTTGATTCAAGAACAAATTGAAAAGCGTACATGTAAATACATAAAGGGGAATACTTGGAATCGTCAGGTAAATCTTTGAAAGAAGAAATGTAAAAGAGGAGTGGGAATATTGAATCATTATATCAAGTTAGGAGTTGTATTTGCGCAGGGGGAATTAAATCGTGAACGCGAACGGACTGAAGGCGCTGAACAAATTAAATCGTTAGAGTTTGAGTAGTAACAAAGTGATGGATTTGAGCGCCGTTTAATATTTGGAGGTGAAAGGGTGTTTTAACAATATACGAACGTCCTAAAATTGTCTTGGATTTGAATAGTATTAAACCTACTTATATTTTCACCTACTTATATTTTCACTAATATTTTTTCCATAAACTTTTTTCATGAATATTCACACTAAATCTCAAGATACAGTAAATAGATAAAATGCAAATATTAATTACTAGTTTTACAGTGAACTCCACAATTATAACTCCATATGTCAATACACTACATACTCGAAAACACTTCCTGGCTGTACTGAAAGGAATAATATTATATTTCAAGTGTAAATTTGATAGAATGATTAAATTGAGCCTTAGTACTGATAAGGTTACAGTTATGTGAGTCATTTTAAATTATAATAATAAATATAGAAATAGAATAGTATAGAAATAGAATAATATAATGTATCAAGTTTAAATTTGTAAATGTTTAAGAAATGACAATATCCAGTTTCAAATTAATTAATAATACAAAATATTCTAGCCAAAACATTCTAGCCGAATAGTTTCTTATAAATTTTGCATCTATATTTGCTTATTATTGGGTAAACCTAGTATTAACATTATTAATTGTATTTATTAAATCAATTTTAGCTTAATTAACGGAAGCATTCACGGAAGATATTTAACTGGTTAATGTCGTTATATCTGAGTTTTACTAAGTATTTATACTACTTTATGTTACAACGTACTAATTAAATGTTGAATCCAATGTTGTAATTTGACTTTGCAGATTATTTTTTGTCGAATCAAGTAAATTTTGCAATTGAGTAATTTATGATCCATGATTTGTCAATGCGTTATTAATAACACCAACCTATGATTGATATGTTGATATATGATTGTTTAGTGTATTACTGATTTAGTTAACGTCCGTTCTCAACTGTTTGGCTGTTTCTGTGAGAGTACTATTGGAAGAAATTAATGATATATTTAAATTATCAATTCTACCATTTAACTAAGTTTTTGTGGAATCTATATCAGAGTAAAGATGAGTTATATTTCTTTGCAAATTATACTTTAATTAAAATTAAAATTAATCATTTGTTGTAATGTTGACACATTGTAATCTAATCTTTTTTCTAGATCTGTATTAGATGCTATATTTACGTATGCTATATTTACGTAAGTATTTCAACTATATCGACACATATTGAAATATTTAACATATATCCTGTTTAACACTAACATGAAATACCCTTATATTCAAATGGACTATCACATTGAATAATGTTTTGAGACGAATGCAATGACCCAAACTGTAAACTTGGTAAACATAGACCATAAACATAAAATAGTTAGGAACATATATATTAACAATTCTAATTTAATGTTCAAACAATTTGTAGGGAATATGAGCTTAAACCATGAAGTTCTTATATGTTTGTGCAAATATTCACATTGTCCAAATGTAGCACTGTCGAATTTATTAAATTTGACACTATTTAACCGTTGAAATCACTACTTTAGTAAACATACCCACTTATATTAGTATTACTTATATTAAAGTGGGATATTGATTACAATTCATTTACTATACCAGCTGAATTCATACTTTTAAACCTAAATTAAACTTTAGCATTATTTAAAACAATATCGTTCGCTGATTTATAGATCAATCCGGATAACTTCAATCCTTACGCTGTAAATATAAAAGTTGCATAGTTAATATTAATATCACATTAAATACAGATTAATGCTCCTTTAACAACGTTAAAACTGAGATAAGTTTATAAATGAAGTATAAATTAATTATTTATTTTTGTTAATGCCGAATAATGCAAACTCATTAATATTTTAAATATTAACATCAATTTTTGAATTAATTAAAATATTGTTAAAAATAAATATACTGTTTGAGACTTATTATAATCTGTTTGAAACTTAAATGTTATTTAAATTTTAAGCTTTAACACAAAATTTGAAGGATTTACCAGCTACTAACAAAGATGTACTACATTAACTAACTTGAAGTAAGTTCTTGTTGACAATAATTACATATTAGATCTATAATATTTAGCTGATCCAAATTGGATAAGTTTATAGCAAGCTCCTACAGATCCAGATCTCAAGGCATATTTAACTGATACCAATTCTCCATTAACACTCGAAGCTTTTAAAGCTCAAATAGCTCCAATGAAAGCTAAATCCGATTTATTAATTGCTCCGTTGCTGTATGATTATGATATGCAAAGTAAGTACTAACCACAAGTAAACTACAATAAAATAGAGATTTCCAGCGATACTAATATTAAAGATGTGAAGTTTATGGACTAAATAAAAGTTTAGTGCTTAATCCTAAACAAATGCTCAAATTTCAATTTTAGAAAAGCTCCAACTTAACTTTAATATTTAACACTGAATGACTGCAATATCTCTGATTTGGAAGGTTTGCAGTAATTCCAACAATTGAAGAAGGTACTCGCTCGAGTTGATCAAGAACACTCAAATACAGTCAGTTAAGCAAATTTACTCTTTAGTCAACCTCCTTTCACTAACAATAAGCAATACAAAGCCTACGAACCTAGTAGGTATTGAGTCCTTATCTAAGCTTAAGTACATCGATTTGCGCGATAACTGCATAGTCTCAGTTGAGCCCCTCAAAAATCTTCAATACATCAAACAGTTACTGCTCGACAACAATCAAATACTCGATCTTGAGCACTTAATGGTAATGAAGAACTACAATTCAGACTGGATCTATTATTAAAATGAAACTGAAGACGCCGTTTTGAGCCGATACATTTCTGATACGAACCAAAAGCTCTCATTACAGGAGTTGAAAACGAGTTTCGAGGCGAAGAAGCACCGAACGGCCGAACTCATCCGAGTTCATCCAGCGGCCTACGACGCTAAAATGAAGAACAGATATCAGAGCAAGGTTGAGTAATGTGGATACGGCAACGGCCCTTACCTGTACATTAATGACGACCAAGCGGCTTACGATATCCAGCGGCTTACGATGCTAAAATGAAGGCCAAATATCAGAGATATGTTGAGAGCGGAAATTCATACGGTTGTGGTCCTTACCTGGCGATTTCCAGCGACCAAGAACTGCGCAA
This sequence comes from Hexamita inflata, assembly GCA_963988835.1. Classification (NCBI taxonomy): domain Eukaryota; phylum Fornicata; order Diplomonadida; family Hexamitidae; genus Hexamita; species Hexamita inflata. The sequence continues at coordinate 41,037 of CAXDID010001186.1, forward strand.
CCTGCGCTTCGTCTCGGAACTGGGCGTCTCGGACCTTTCTTTGCACAACTGTGTGCATTTTATCATTACAGCTCGGCCCTGAAAACGGCGAAGGGCGTTGAAAGACTTGTTGGACTCGAGTTTTTGCATTTGGGTGAGAATTAAATTGTTGAGATAAATATTCGTGGGCTCGATGAATTGAAGGACTTGTGTGTGAGGAATAATAAAATAAGGGATTTGAGCGGAGCAGAGTATCTGAAGGCGAAAGGGTGCTGCAAAGAGAGATATAAAACTGGTAATTATTAAAAATAACCAAGTTAGGAGGAAACTGACGAAGCGAGACTGTGGTGAGAGAAATAAATACTATTTTTATTTACCTGAATTAATACTAACTTGTGAGTTGTCAAAATTACTGGTAAGTCAGTTTCATAATTGAATCAAACTAAATATTTATTAGTTTCATTTCATTTAACAACATATTTCACTTAAAGTTTCAGTACATAACTTATTTTACCTTCATACTATATTAAAATTATATACACTTATATATTAAACAAAGTAAATAATAAATTCAAATACGTTACAATTGATTTAGAGAAGCATTAGAAGTCGCCATGTGCGATCATTTCGATATGCTCTGAGCACCACGTTCACTAAAATGGCTTATTATTACCAGAGTTAATGATATGATCAATATCTCTTTAAGTGAGGTTCTTAGAGATTTCTCTAAAAGTTATATTAATTTAAATTTTATAGTAATCGTTCTATGATCATAAATGCTTGCCAAAAGTGGGTTTTGGGATTCAGTTGCCACTTCACTAAATGAAGAAATCGTCAATCTAGTCTACAATTATTCAATGCGCTTATTATCAAACACCCTAATTTTTCAACCAATAAATTATGAGTTAAACGTACCAAAACCCAAAATATTACCAAATATAATACTCTAATTAAGATACTTTCAAGTAACCCTACTTCATGTTATTCTAGATTATAACACTAACGAAATATTAAATTTTAGTAACTTAAAGGAAGTATAAGAAGATTTATATATTCGAGTTAAATTAAGTTTTAAAAGAAGCTATTATTTGATAATTCTATAAACATGCTAAGCTTTCAAAGGAGCTGGAAGGTTTAAGAAGTTAATATGAAGAATTTGAATTCTATTAAGTATTAGTAACTAAGTGATGCTAGTACGTTGATGTGCGACTTCTATCAGTTAGTTTGCCGTAAGTACAGTATATACTAAGAAAAAAACAAATATTGTTGGAATCGGTAATTTAAAATAACTATAATACCTGGATTTATCTGAAAATGCAATTATTTCCATTCAGCCGTTATCTCACTTGCTTTAAACCAAGTAGTTCTAGTAATTATACTTGGATGATAATTTCATCGTTGATTAGGAGTGGTTAGTTCCGAATTACTCTGACTGGATCTGCAGGCAGCGCGTTCCAGCGGATTCCGACTACCAGAATTACATTACTGATACTAATTTGAATATTAACATTGTTCAACTGAAAAGTAGTTTCAATAACCAAATCGAATCAGCTGATTTAAGACTACGTTGTAAAGTACGAAAAAAAGATGAAAGCAAAATATGAAAGCAAATTTATAAAAATGAATCCGTACGGTTTCGGCCCCTACTTGTACATCGATAAAGACCCGTAAGTTCGCTCCTTGAATTTTGTTGCCGAACTCGGTGTAACGGACCTGTGCATGAACTCCTGCCCACACGCGCGTAAAATACCAAGAACCTTAAAACAGCTTTAGCACTATAACTCGGACCTTAAAACGCTCAAGTTCGCTGAGGGAGCGGTAAACTTGGAGGTCTTGTATGCTCACAACGGTAATATGATTGGTAACGCGAACGGGCTGAGAGCCCTGCGAAACCTTAAGTTTCTTGAACTGAGATATAACAAAATGGTTGATTAAAGCCCCGTTGAGTATTTGACGGCGAAAGGTTGTCTCGAAACATGTTTCATTGGTGAATAAACACAGCCAAGTTAGCAGGAGATAGATGAAGCCAGATTGTGGTGAGATAATTTTTGCGTTAATTCAATACGTTGAATGAATGTCAATAAGCTATTCAAAGCTAGTTTTTTAGATTTTCTCTAATATAGCTAAGCAATTAAACTAATATAGCTAATATACGTTTTATATTTTAATTAAAAATTAACTTTTAAATTTATTAAAATAGTTGTACATATATTAGGTATAGCGTTAATTACTAAAGATTATTCTAACATCTATAGTGAAGCGGAAATATATTTAAATATAGTAAATAATATAATACGGTATTTCCTGCAATAAAAGTTAAAATTAAATAATCAAATGAAAGATGATACTATAACATGATGTAAAACACAATATAATTTAATATAGTATCATAAAATTATTGCGAATAGGCTATAATAGCTAGTGTGTACATAAAGGTATGATTGGCATCTAATATGAGTAAAATATGTTATTCACAATATTTTTTCCATCAATCATTTCTTAACTAGTCTAAAACATCTAAAAAGTCTTCGTAACTCTGAGATAGGAACTGTAGGTTTATAATTTAAATAATGATAGAAACAAAGGATTAAATCATTCACTAGAAGTCTAACAGTTACATATATCTCTTAAAATCTAGGGGGTTCAAAAATGAGCTAAAGCACACATTTTAATACTTAAAAATATCGATTTAAAACACTGTGGGTGTCACCATGGCGGAAATAGAGCGAGAGCACCACACCACAGATGGATGACGAGTTATAGAATTCGCATAACTTCTTATGAACAGTATATCACTGAAATACTGAACACGCGATTTGATGATTGAAATACTCAATTAGACATCGAAAGTTTAATTCTGAGCAATTTACATGCATGATATCTTAACTATTAAGAGTTACGGGTAAAATTAGGCAGCTGCAGAGTCGCTGACGAAATGTAAAGCTAACCAGATAAAATTATATGTGGGTAATCAACAGTTTGTCATTAGAATGCAAACTGAATTTCTTGTAAAATTAGAAAACTCAAATTCTGAAGCTTGAAGCGGACGCTTTGGAACTCAATCCCAGTTGTTGGTGCACATCCAGAGATACACTGGGAATCATAAAAATTTTTGCATCTGATCAATATTTGAAGATTTATTCAGATAGGACAAATTTAGATCACCGGGTTTGAAATATCTGACTCATAAACTTAAACAAACTAAGTAATAGCAGATAATAGAAGAATTTTAGGAAGTCTGTCTGGATGAAATTTTGAGATTTATAATTTTTGTATCATTTAAGCGTCAGTTTGAGAGCAAAAAAATGAAACGCTAGCAGAATGATAATTTTGACAATATTTGAACTGCTTTTATTAGAGACACTCCCAGCTTTAATCTGTGTTGAGATTTCATGTGTGTGTCTATAAATAGAAATTTTTAAGAATTTATTTCTTTATATTATTTGAAAATTAACACATTTTTATCACTTCATTAATGATAATTTAGTAATGCTAAATCTGAGTTAATAATAATTAATTTAAAAATCTGAATCACAGAATCGCAGCTATATTTAACTTATATGATAGGCCGCTTATATAAACATAAATTAATCTGATAAATTATTCGTTCTTTAACATTTGCACGATTTGAATTCCAATACGGTACAATTACAACCTGCCGATTAGCATTTATTACTTAAACAGATAAAGGAAAATGAATAAATGAAAATTATCTATTTACCTCAAATTATAAAATTGTCATTTAAAAGAAGAGTAGTTTGGAGTGTTCTGATATTATTATTCAGATCTATATTATATAATAGTACAAAATAGTAATTCAAACAAACAGTGAAAATCTGAGATATTTTCTGATAATTGAGGAGTGACTATAAACATTTTCAAATAACATTCACGGCTTAGACTGTAAGCTTGCGTTTACCAAATTAAAAACATTTTTGGAGATATGAAATTTTGCTGATACTTCCACTCCATCCGAAAGAGATATATGTATCTACATTTGTTCATATAATAATTTTAAATTTTTTAATTTTAGTTACCAAAGAAATATATTTTGCTAAAAGGGTAAAAATCTTGATGTTTAATGATTCATAAGCAGTGAAAGACATGATATTAACTTACAATATCATCTTACAATTGAAAATTTGGTCATATTTACAATTATCTTATATTCAGTTTAAAAGCATCAAAAAGTTGATATTTTCCGGATTTATACAACCTGTACTAATTTTTGGTGAGAATACCTCAAAATATCATCTATTTCTCAGCAAAAGTGATAATAAGTATATTTTAAGGTTTCTACTCATTTGATTCATTCATATCTACGTCTCATTTTATTTACAACCATTAATACCAATTTGAAAATTATTTGGAAAAGGTTGGGTCAGAAGACTCAGTGCAAGAAATGATTGATAAAATGGTAAACAAAACTGTGATCAGCTAATAAATCGTTCACGATGCTTTGATGATTAGAAAGTATAAAGGTTAGATGAAAGATAAATCGTTAGTTATCCAAAACGATCCAGCCTTGTTGAGCATAGAGTTTTCTGACGAACTAGATTTATAATCTTTAGTTGTAAGTGGGTCATAGAACCTGAATTTGGAAAGAGTTCCAAAGAACTTGAGACATTTGGTAATCAATAACTGTAATATTAAAAGCACGAAAGGATTAGCACCTGCTAAGCTTCTCACATCTCTAGATTTATCCAACAACCTTTTGAATGATTTAACTGAACTTGACGTACTCACTTCTTTATAAAAGCTGGATATCAGTTTTAATGCGTTATAAAATATAGACAATGTTGGTAAGCTTACCAATTTGGTATCGCTTAACGTTAAACGCAATAACCTCAAAATAGTCAAACCGATAGAAACACTCAAATTATTGGAAGAATTGGACATCACCGAAAATTCTCTATAAGATTTATAGTATGTTAAATAATTACCAAAGCTGAAATGGGAGGCAATCGTGAAAGAAAACCGTATCGGGGAAGTAGAAGTTAAAAAGCAGACAGAAGAAGCAAAAGCTTAAGTAGGTGAAAAAGGAGATGGCATTGAAATGAACGAAGAGCAGAAGATAAGCCTGTAGATTGTGTACGACGCGAAGCAGATTGATAGACTCAAAGGCCAGGTTGCGAACGGATCGCTTGAAATAAGCTCTGACGCCAACATCACGAGTTTCGGCTTCGTTGACCACTGGAAGCTCACTTCCCTCAAGATAGTGGACTGCCCGAATCTTTCGTTGGAAAGATCTCCAAAATTGCTGACAAGTCTCACCATCAACAAGTGTGGCCTTCAAAGTACAAAGGGCATTGAGAACGCCAAGCTTCTGACGCATTTATCTCTCAGCAAAAACAGCTTGACCGACCTCGAAGACTTAGATAAGTTAACTGCGCTCGAAGCACTCGACTTGAGTTTCAACCAGCTGTACTAAATCGACTAAGTAAGCGCTCTCATCAAGCTGAAGTCTTTGAACCTCAGGCGCAACAACCTGATTGTTGTCAAACCTGTAGAAACACTTAAAGAGTTGAAGTTTATAGATATCAATGAAAATTTAATACAAGATTTACAATATGTAAAATAACTTCCTAAGCTTACATGGGATATGATTGTGGAGTAAAACGAACCTGCGTTACTAGACTATCAAAAGCACTTGGGTGAAGGTAAAACTGAACAAGACGCTAAGAATTTCGCCTCTTCTATTGTAAACGATAAAATTAAAAGTAAGTAGATCCTGTATGATTCGAGAATGATTTCAAAGTTCAAAGACTTTGTAAAAGATAGTTAGCTTGAAATAAATTCTGATTCTAGCCTTACTAGTTTTGGTTTCGTTGATCAGTTCAAATTGAATTCGCTTAAAAATACTAATTGTCTTAATTTAACGTTGGAAAGAGCTCCGAATTTCCTTAAACATCTCACCATCAATCATTGCGAGCTTTAAAGTACAGATGGAATCGAGAATGCTGCACTCCTCACGTCTTTAAACCTTAGTAATAATTAACTTAGCGATTTGAAATACTTGGATAAATTAACTCTGCTTCAAAATCTTGATATAAGTAGCAATATATTGTGTGATATTACCAACATAAGTAAATTAGCGAGCCTTGAGTAATTAAATCTTCAAAACAACAAGCTAATTATTTGCAAGCCGTTGTAAGCGTTAAAACTGCTATAAAGTTTACAAATTGGTGGAAATATGCTTTAAGATTTGATTCACGTCAAGAATCTAGTTAAATTCAGCTGGGACATGATATCCGAGCAAAACCAGCCAATAATCAGCGATTATCGCAACTATTATATTAACGTTAATAATATTGAATGCTCAGAAGCTCAAATTAACACCTTTATAAACGACTTAACGGAAAATATTGCAACCAGTTAATAGATAACCCACGACGCACTGATGATAAAGTAATACCAACCACAAGCTCAAAACAATAACCTTATTATTGAAAACGACTAAAAACTACTCAGTTTTAACTTTACAGATCACATAAACGTAAATAAACTAACAATTTTGAACTGTTATAATTTAGATTTGAAAAGGAGCCCCCAAAACGTGACCGTTTTAACGATCAACAGCTGCAATTTGAGCTCCTTGAACGGAATACAAAACATGAAGCAGTTAACTGAGCTGAATCTGAGCATGAACCAACTATAAAATATTAGTGAGATTTAATATCTGGTCAACTTAAGAATACTTGATATTGGACAGAACAACATTGAACAAATAAACGCCATTTCTAAATTAAATTAATTAGTTGAGCTGGATATCAGCTAGAATCTGATAGATGACGTATCTGCGGTCGCATAATTGAAATTAATAAAGATTCTGGACATAAGCTACAATAAAATTGATAATATAGACGAATTACAGTGTCTCAACTAGTTAGTAAGACTAAACGCTAGTAAAAATAATATAGCAAGCATAAATTGCTTGAAAAATATGATTAATCTAGTTTACTTGAATATAAGCTTCAACAAAATTATTTCACTCGAAATATGTAAAGAACTGCCTAAACTACAGGATTTACGCCTTGAATCCAATTTAATACAGAATTTTGAGCCAGTGGCGCAATTACAAAACGCAAACAAATACTGGATTACAAATCAACTCACTCCGACAGATGAAGACTACATGAGATCCTACAATTGCACCTTGCCAGCGGTTAAAAACTTCATTTCACAGAATATAAATGAGCCAAGCTAAAATAAGCTTATGCTCTTTAATAAGTACAAAGATTCAGTCACAAACGATAACAAGTTATAAATTAACAACGAAAAAGGGTTGAATACAATTTAGTTCACAGATATATTGAAAGTAACTGATCTCGAGGCTATTAATTGTAAAACGATCACTTTTGACGATTATCCGAAATTATTATTGCGCTTGAAGCTGAATAACTGCATTTTGAAGAGCGACGAAACGCAATAGTACATAACGAACATATATCAACTATCTTAACTTACTGATATCGATTTATCAAGCAATCGCATTTTGGATATAGCCGAGCTAGCTGCTTTAACAAAGTTAAAGTCTGTTAATCTGCAAAACAACATAATCAACCGCGTTAATGCTTTAAAGGATCTGAATCTTACCTATTTGAACTTACATATGAACAAAATCGTGTTCATGCAACCTATAGTTCATTTCTAATCACTGAATAATAATTTAATATTAACTGACAACTTCATTTGTGATAATTTTGAGCTATAAAACCAACGCAATCCGCTTTAAGAGCATTTCAAGAATGTTCTAGGCCCAAATAGCACTGAACAGTAAGCAATTGAGTTAATGAACTTCATTTCCTACAATAATAATATGCGTTCAAAATACAATAATTTGGTAAATAATAATTCACTATCAATAACCAACGACGAATCACTTTTTGATATTCAGTTTATTAACTATTTCAACATTTAAACCCTTTTTCTGAACAACTGCAAAAACGTTCAATTAATCAGAAAATGTGTTCAACTTCAAATCGATTAAAGTGGATTCGTTCGTGATAACTTGGACGTAAAACTAATTCAATAATTAACTAAATTAACCGTTTTGAAAGTAAATAACTGTGGGTTAACCCATTTAACCGGAATTGATCAAATGAATAACTTAAAAGAATTGAATGTTAAAAACAACAAAATAGTTTCAATCAAAGAACTAAAATAATTGTAATTAATTAAAATTGAACTTGAGCACAATATTATTTATGATATGAAAATACTCACTGAAATGAAAAACTACAACACAGACTGGGTCCAAGAGTAAGATGAAGCTACTGATTAAGATTACACTAATTATCTAGTGTAAACGAATTAATAAATAGATCTTGACAAGTTTAAATTAGGAATTAAAGAATAAAAGAAAGAAAGCAAAGAACTCATTGAGAAATTCGGGCGCAGGTACGAGAAGGACATGATTATGAAGTATTAAAAGGATTTGGTAAATAACAGCCTTCGTGTCTAAAATGATGACTAACTTATTAATTTGAATTTCGCAGATGATTTAGATGTTACTAACCTTATTGTTGAAAACTGCAAAAATGTTAAGTTCGTAAAAGTGCCGGTAAAAGTTACTTCGCTTACTGTTAACAACTGCAATATTACAAATGTTGCCGGAATTGAGGCTATGAACCAGCTAACTTATATAGATTTGAAAAATAATGCAATAGTGTTGATAGAATAACTGCAAAAACTTTCTAATCTCAAGTAAGTGCTTGTTGATAACAATTATATTTAAGATTTAGAACATTTAATCAACACTGTTTGGATTAGTTTGCAATAAGAAGCAACTGATTCGATTCTTCAATAATATTTAACAGATACCAATTCTGCACTTACTGTGGATGCTTTTAAAACATAACTTGCTCCTAAGAAAGCAAAATCTGACCAATTATTTATACAATTATAACCAAAATTTGATAATGATTTACATAACAAGTACTAACCAGTAACAAAATTCCAAACGCTGTACGTGGAGAATGACAGCGCTATAAAAGATCTTAAATTTGTAGAGAAGTTGGATCTAGTTGAGGTAATTCTAAAATAGTGTACTAATGTTAAGTTCACTAGAACTCCAAACAATTTGTTGTATCTATCTCTATAAGACTGTAACATCTCAGATTTGTCTGGTTTGCAATACTTCACGCAGTTGAAGAAGCTTCAAATCACCAACAGCCCGTTGCGTTCTCTCTCTCACATCTCAGCTCTTGTAAATCTGCTCTCTTTGTAAATCACAGGTTCAAAGCTTACAAATGTTGTGGGAATCGGCAATCTAAAATAACTATAATACCTGGATTTATCTGAAAATGCGATTATCTCAATTCAGCCGCTATCTCAGTTGCTTCAATCTAAGTAGTTCAAGTAATTATACTTGGATGATAATTTCATCGTTGATTAGGAGTGGTTAGTTCCGAATTACTCAGAGTGGATCTGCAGGCAGCGCGTTCCAGTGGATTCTGACTACTAGAATTACATTCAAGATACTAATTTGAATATTAACATTGTTCAACTGAAAAGTAGTTTCACTCCACTAATAACCAAATCGAATCAGCTGATTTAAGATTACGTTGTAAAGTACGAATCAGAGATGAAAGCGAAGTATCAAAGCAAAATATATAAATACGGAAATAACACTCGTATAGACTTCAACAAAGACGATTTGGTTCGCGATTTGAAGTTCGTGGAGGATCTTGGGGTCACAGAACTTTGCATTCAAAACTGCCCCAACGTGCGCAAAATGCCCCTGAACTTGAGATGTTTGCAATTTTATGACTCGAATCTTAAAACGGTGAAATGCGTTGAACGTGCGACGAACTTGGAACAGTTGTATTTATATATTGGGAATTAAATCGTGAACGCAAACGGGCTGAGGGCACTGAACATATTAAAGTATTTGGATTTGAGAAATAATAAAGTGATGGACTTGAGCGCCGTTGACTATTTGAAGGCGAAAGGGTGTAATTGTTACACCGATTATTAAACGCAGCCGAGTTAACAGGAAATTGACGAGAGTAGGCTGTGGTGAGAGAATAAATACTATAAAATATAAAATATCATTTTTATCACAGTTATAAGTTCTCTTATCGATTGAAGCATCAAATTTTTATCAGAAACAGTAATTCATAATCTGGTATCATTTGTTTTGATCCATAGAATTTTAAAGAAAGTGCGAGAATAATTAAATAATCGAATCTGGTGTCTTTCTTATAAAATACCTTTGTACTAAGCCTTTGTACTGATGGTCCAGGTTTAGTGAGCCATTTTAACAACGAGCTTGATTTCTTTTATGGGTTCGTATTTCGATTTTGTGATTTTAGATAATTTATAAATAATTATACTAATAAATAAACTATATTACTAATCTATGATTATACCAGTATACTAATTGTTAAATGCGTGAAGATGAATGTCGCATGTTGAATACCATCAAGTACAACCGAGATAGTCGAAATAGTTCTTAAACTGTATTTGAGTTGTGGTGGGAATTGAACGGGCTGAGAGCGCTGAACAAATTAAATAGTTTGTATTTGAATAATAACAAAGTGATGGATTTGAGCACCGTCGATTATTTGAAGGCGAAAGGGTGTTTTGGAAATGGATTTGGTACAAGTTATTAAACACAGCCGAGTTAGGCTGTGGTGAGAGAATAAATACAATTTAACAGCAGATAATTAATAGTATCATTGTCAAAATATAAATAATTAATTCATACTTAAAAATAATTACTTTAATTTATTTCAAAATTAAACGAATGGGTTCCACTCGTTCTTAGTTACAGGAGCCTTCTTCCTATTGCAGTTGTGCGTGTGAAGAATGCATTACACCTCACTCATAATGAAGGCGGTGAGTAAGGTTAGCCCAAGGCAATGTTCAACAACTTGGAGTAACCTTTGGTAATTTAGTAAAGTTTATTTTTAAACGAAGACGTTTTCGCGCGTTTTTAAATTCTCAAAACGGTTTCTTCAATTTTTTAATTCGATCTGTTCTTTGATTATAATAGCTTCATTTGCAGTGTTCAATTACGTTTGTTCAGATAGATTGTGTTATAAGATAGATGTGTTGTTACAGTCTGCCTTTACAAAAGTGAATATAATTAAATATTCAATAACGTTGTATAATGTGGTTTCTGATCCGCTGCAAAGATGAAAATATCGAGATTTGTGTTTTATAATTTATATAATCGCAAAAATATTTAGTCTTTGCAAGTAAATTTTAATATCACATACTTTCCTTTTGAAGTAAATTATAATTTGTGTTTTTTCAGAAAAAAACATATACGGCGAAAATATATTTCAACAAATTGAAAATTTGGTTCACATATCTGAAATCTGGCCTCTTCCTTTAATCCCAGATCTGATACCTGGAAGGCCGCCCGCTACTTGGCTTTTGAGTTAGCTTATTGGTGATTTAACAACGTCTGGATGGACCCTTCCGTTTGCACCAAATCCGTACGCAACTGTCTCTTCTTTCTTTTAGGGCGAATATATGTTTTATGTTGTTGCTCGACTGCTTTGAGCTGTTTTAACCATTGGCGAATAACTGGTCATCTTTGAACTGGCTCTTTAAATACTTGAAATCTGTGGACGACTTGGTGAGTTGTTGAACTGTGTTACTTTTTAGTTGAAAGTTGCTGATTATAACTACTAGTGGGGTTGTGTTATAGCGGGTTTGTATATTGGACCAAGAGTTGGCGACTGATTAGTTTTATACATTTGCTATACGATAAAATAATCTTAAAAATAATTACTTTAATTTATTTCAAAATTAAACGAATGGGTGATTCCACTCGTTCTTAGTTACAGGAGCCTTCTTCCTATTGCAGTTGTGCGTGTGAAGAATGCATTACACCTCACTAATAATGAAGGCGCGAAAACGTTAGTAGCGGCTTGGGCAAAAAATATAATTAAAGTCATAAAAAAGGAGTGGCAGTGGAAATGATGGATATTCAATAATAAAAAATATTCAATTCGCTTCATTTATGACTAATTTAGCAATAAAATGAAATATTAGTACTGCACTCTCGAAGATAGTACTCACCCCAAAACTCGGTTAAAGTATTCGGTCACTTAATGTCTTCAAAATTAGACTATAAACGAAAAGTGATGAACCATATTGGATTACACACTATTCCAAAACACAAAACTTAATATATCACTATAATCAAGGTGATTAAACATAATATCATTTTAATTACCACCTCACACAGTGAAATCATATTACCGTGTTAAGATTTGAATTTTAACACAACTTATTATAATCATTAACCAGTAATATCAAGCAACATAGTAGAATGAAGCATTTCAATATATAAGATTTTGTTCTCATCTCAGTTAATGTCTTTCAGTTTTCGGTTAATGAACTATTTTAGATCTAAACCTCTCACTTATAGTACCAAGTATTTCAAAAGACATTAAGTGATTCTAAGTTAGGTCATTAACCGAGTCTGAGGGTGAGTACTATCTTCGAGAGTCTGCAGTAAAGAAATTAATATTAACCAGTGCAAGTTTTTAACAAATAGTTAGTGAAAAATAACTATAATTGATTTTGTTAGTTAGAAGTGGAAATGAGGATTAACGTTACTACTCTATTGTATTAAAATAATTAAAATACTGACTAATATGTCGAAATGGAACATTTAAAGTTTAGAATAATAATTTTACCTCCCAGAATACAAACACATATACAAACATATTACTTATTAGACTTTAAGTGTTGTTATTAGGATTGAAATGTCCTAAAATATATAGATTTAAACTTAGGTAATACTATGTTTAATTATTTAATCAGCTATTATTAACTGAACTACTACAAAATGTAATATTTTTAATAAATATTTTGTTGTAATATTTTGATATATTTTGATTTTGTTAGAGCGAGTTGCAATTTCCTTACCAAGCGTTCTAAGGCCAGATAGTATCTACGTAAATTGTTATATATTTAAGTGATTGAAAAGCAGGACACGAATAAGCATGTAAGGTCATAAATGAAATACACATTAAGGTGCATGATGTGTTTGCCAATTATTTGGAGAAATAGTTGAGGAAAAAGTACAACGCGATTAAGGTAACAGCAGGAAATGATAACAGAGCATTGAATAATAAGAAACCAGATGTTGAAATCACAGTTGATGGAAAGAAGGTGTACCTCGATATAGGTATCACATTTGATACTAAAAGATATTTTAGAATCAAATAAAATCATTACGCACAAATGAAGGATTAGAATGGCGAACCGCTGAGAGTTATTCCTATAATAATAGGAAAGAACTGTACAATTCACACAAAATCGCGAGAATTTTTAGATGAGCTTGATATTAGGATGGAAAGCGTATACGAGGAGATATGAAACTTACTTGGAGTGTATAAAGCCAACTGCACAGCAATCATGTATAAGAAAAAGGTGATAAGAAGAGACGAAATCAACGATCATGAAGACGTAATTCCAGGGAATTAGAATAATCGCTTTGCTGCATTAGCAAGTGATGATATTCGTATTCCGAAGAAAAATCCACACGCAGCAATTAATGAATACTTAGCTAACACAGTAAGGTAGACGACGTAACCAAATGTACAAGCGACGATTCAGAAAAAGTCAGAAAAGGTAAAACCGAAATCGAAAAAGCCTAAGAAATAAAAGCCGAAACGAAAGCCGGATATACCTGCCCAGCCGTTGATACCATAAGTGGTATCAGCCCCACATAGTACTGAAAGGAGAGAATAAGTCAATTTTTAAATAAATTAGAACGAAATCCTGCTTTCACTCCCTGTAATACAGGAAGAAGTCCGTATGGAACTTACTATGTAAAACAACAAAACACAAACACAGATTTTATGCAGTTAATATATTGCAGAGATTTCGCTTTCAAGAGTAAATGAGCATGAACAGGAAGAAACTGATTAAAGAGTTATGACATTGTTCCCTGCTCTAAACTTAGAAGCACTACGCGTTGCCGCTGATACGCTAGTCCCAAGATTCATACCAGCCATCCCAAAGATAGTTACAAAGATAACTTCCGAGGTCAACAATGTTAGTTCAAGTGCCGAACTAACTTAGGTTGTCTGAGGCTATTCAGAGTGACAATCCTAGAAGATGAGGTATGATGTTGAGATTAGTTTTGAAGTAACGTTATGTGTAACTGAGTTTGGATTTGTGGATTGTCATGATTTATGAGATGAAGATGGAATGATTGAATTGAGCCTTAGTACTGATGATAAGGTTACAGTTAAGTGAGTCATTTTATATTTAAGTGATTCTGATTCTTAGGAATCATTGAGGAGTTTTAACAATAGTCATTTAGTATTATTTAATATTACTTTTATATTCATTTATCCGCTCCTTTAACCCGTTTCCAGAAAGTTTAATTCGAGAAATGCAGTGTTCCATTTCAAAGTTCAAAACTCTCTCTTTCTCTCGATCCAGTTTATAAATCAAGTAAGTTCTAATTCAACTGAACCGAATTGTGAATGAATCCGGAGATGTAAAATTTAAACAAAACGAAAATAGTTTGAACAATGTTCAAACTGAAAATTAAAACTATAAGATAATATTGCGACACTGAACTTAGCCTTAACAGGATGGTGTAGAAGGTTCAAACGATGTGAGGTGAACTAGTAAAATTATTTGATATTATTTGTTCTATCTTTCCCATTATATCAGAATTATTAGTATAAACAAGAATATCTTTGAAGATTCAGAATTGAGTTAAAATCCAGTTACTTACTATTCTGTAAATATTCAAATTTCTCAGTTTGGACCAGATTGAGTTTTGCACAATTCAAAATATAGAACTAGGCTCCAAAGTTACTTTGATACCATAGAAGTTATATGTACTTTGTATCCTTTGATATGTTATTTCTTGTATTTACCATGAGAAAAGGAGGTCTATAGTCGTTCACTAGTAGCCTAACAAAAATCAGTGAACTCTTTTCATTGACATTTGAAGTGGTAATTATTTCCACAAAAAATACTATCAACAAGAAGCTCAAAAGAACGCTCAATAATTCGGACAAACGGATAATATGACTACGGTCCTTTCCTGCGCATTTAATTCGACCAGGAGCTGCGCGACCTGCGCTTCGTCTCGGAACTGGGCGTTACTGATCTCCGTTTGGACAACTGCTAAAACGCGCACGCGCTGAGGGCGCCCGCGAACCTGCGCGCATTTGCGCATTACAGCTCGGCCCTGCGAAAGGCGTTGAAAGACTTGTTGGACTCGAGCTTTTGTATTTGTAAAATAATTAAATTGTTGAGCTGAATATTCGCGGGCTCGATAAATTGAAGTATTTGTATATTGGAAGCAATAAAATAAAGGATTTGAGCGTAACAGAGTATCTGAAGGCGAAAGGGTTCTGTTAGTCTGCCTTAATATTTGTAAGTGACAATGGCTCAAAAAAGTCGATTATTTAACTTGATCTTTTCCAACTCTCTTAACAGCGCTTTGCAGATCTATTCAATATAACTATATGTATATAATCTATATGTAATCTATAATCTATATGTATATAAGTACTCACTATTTAAAAGATATTTAAGATATTTAAACATAAGGTCACATAAATATTATGAAACAAATATGGGCGACGCAGATTTTGGTTTTTTACTAATAGCTACAATGTTTTGAGTTCCTTTTACAAAAATAGTGATTACATATAATTCGATTTACTCTTAAATTTTTTTCTTCAACTTACATTCTTATATTGAAAATAAAACCGTTTCATGTATAACATTTCAGAATTTGGAATTTACATTAAAATATTCTCCATTCCTTATTTTTAATATGTTTTGAGAATATATTTTATTATTCCACTCCAGCAATAATTACTTAAAATTCATCATTCAAAATATGGTTTAACAAACTTTTAGAAGTACAATGAAAAAAATCTGAGTACATTATATAAAATGATGTTGAGGGCCAAAAATATTAAAAGGAAAATATGAAATATTCACTCTATGCTGGAAATGAAAATATCGAACATAAAATATATTATATTTAATCTGCATAGCGCATTTCAATAGTATAATAAAAAGAAACTGGAATATTCCACCAAGATTTAACGAGTTTTGTAATGATTCCATATTAGCATACTATTATAAATCGAACTAGATGAGTCCTGAATAACGAAATTTTATCTTAAAATTAACATTTACACAATAACTAGTTGTTCAATATTTTGCTACTTATTACCACTCCATAGTGATGAAAAGTGAAAATATACACTTATTTGAGTTGAAATATATTAATTCTTAGATTTATCTTATAGTTACTCAATTAGATATGTAGAACTTAATATTTTAAGTACATTTATGTTTATTTTGAAATGTCGAAAAATAATTATATATTACAATAGCTAGAAATCAAAGCTGGAATATGAGACTATTATACTAATAAAACTGATATTTATGTCAAATAATATTAACTTATTATATTTTTATATACATGTTACATTAAGAAAATGTATGTATTTAATATATACAATTATAATATGTATATGGCGTATTTAGCAGAAATTATAGCAGCATAGAAACATTAAAAGATTGAAATAATTAAATATTAATTGAAGTCCAAATTCCACTTCAATAATAAATGAACAAATGAATTAATTGTTGACTTGAAAACAGTTTGTGTGACTTAGTTTTTCTTATTAATCATTATATAAATTGAATAGAATTATTTATTTAATGCTAATATAAACATTTTATTGTTAATATTTTGTGATAATATTTGAATTGAACAAATATTATTGTAATTAATAGCGATACAAAATAAATTCGTAAATGAGTTGTAATCACTAACTTACTGCAATATTATTGTAATTATAGTTCAGAAAACGTTTTTAGTTCATTAATTTATAATAGCTAGGATAATTTCTAATTTTGTGATTAAATGAATAAATAATAATTGTCTTTTTCAAATCGTAAAATAATACGCATTCAATAATATATTAAATTATGTGGGTATGAAGATAATTAGGACTCAACTAGGCATTATCATTATTCAATTATTTTAATAATTTTCTTTTAAAAACAAAAATTAGTGATTATTACATGAACATTATCGGTAGAAGGAATTCAATAACATATAGACAAACGCAAGTCACTAGTATATATATTTAGAATATTTAAAGTAAAGCAGCTTAGCATGGCTACGAATACATAAATGAGACTCAAATTCTGAATGTATTTAATTAAAACAAAAAGTTAATATGAAGACCGATAATTCAACAATATGATATTACATTAAAATTCTATTAATTTTTTATTTTTTATTTACCCTAATATTTTCACTTCCTGAAAATGCGTCGCCCATAAACAAATCGTTGAATATATCACTGATCGCTTTCAAACGCTGTCTATCTTTGAAAGAGTAAAGAAACTTATGAAAATAACTTTAATTGATATTCTTAACAATTCGATATACACTACGCTATTTTCTATCTAAAAGTAATATTCATCAAATTATATTAGTTATAAATTTATCTAATTTAGCGTATTGGCTTGTTAATTGATCTCAAAATGTTAGCAGTAATAATTATTTCTTTTTAAGGCTGTTATTGAGCGTTTATTTTGAATTTATTAAAGTTTCGGTGCGGTTAGATATCACTGATATCTATAATTGTATTATAGCGCGCATTTAACATTGACAACAATTTCAATTCAATTATAGGTTAAATATATACTATATGATTCTATTAGATATTTAAATCTACTAAGTTTACTGGTTGTAGCGCGTCTATTGCAATCAAGCCACAGGAAGCAAGTGAAAGCGTTTATAGTTTAGTCAAGTACTATATTGAAGTAATATCAATATTTTCATTCCCAGATATATCTAGCTAATTTAAGTTGATTAGTGATCTTATGGAATCCAAATTTGCTAAATCACAGTAATTCAACGAAAGATTTGTTAGCTAATTTAAATGCTGGAGTGAAGTAATATCAATTCCTGTATTGAAATCTAGATACAGCTCTAGTAAGCTTTTAAGCATCAAATCTTAAGTATTTTGTAGCTAGCAAGTATCCAAGGTAAGATAGGTAATCGATTTCATATTTGAAAGTGGTTTTGTGTCAAATTAATATCCTCTTATATTTAGTTCGTTAAGTTTCTTGAATTTAACAATATCATTTATTAATGATTATTCATTAATGAATTATTTGCTTATAAGAGTCAAAACCTCCAGATTTTCGAGTTCAAAATCCTAAATATTTTAAATGTTAAACTGTAAAATGCTCAGTTCCGTAATTGTTGAACTGTGAAGTTTTGGAATTAAGTTTTTGCAGTTTTCAAGTTCAAGTTTATGCACGTTTAAGAATTTAACGAAATTAATATTTGTTAAATATTTGTCGTTCATTATTTTGAGTGATTTTTGTGAGATCTGGTTCGCATATTTAAATATTATTCGGTCGTAGTCAGACTATTCTTAATTAGTTGTTAAAATATTATGCATCATTAGAAGTGAAAATAATATGTTGAGAATTAAATTAGAAATAATTCACATGAATGACAAATATATTCTCAAAGATATTGATTTAGTCTGTTGTTTCGATTTGTAAAATAATATTATAATATTATCTTTGTAAAAAATAGATTGCTTGATGTAGATCAAAACAATAAACGTTTCCTGTTAAAGATAGCTCTGGTTGTAATGGAACGAACCTGTTTCTAAAACTTTTCAAAGATATTGAAGTAGGTTAAGAACTAGCTTTATTTTAATATAAGTGGCACATTCATGTTTCCTTTTAACTGAAAATAATTTAGATTCATAATTTAGATTCAAGATTTCATCATTCAGCTAAATCTTGAATACAAATACGATAATACAAATAGACTTTGATAAATGAATATAAAGATACTATCTGGCTCAGGCGTCTCTTCATTAATACATATTTATATAATTATCATAAAATGAAACTCGAATAACTTTACTCAGTGAGCAGTTCAGAGCGACTCGCTTTCGGGATGGATAGCTCTGGCTGTGGCATACAGGACCCGCGAGTATCGGAGAAACTGGTTCCAAGTCGATTTCGAGAAACTGGAAAAAGATTTCACTATTTTCGTCTGCTTCGACCACTGGATTTCTGGAAAGAAGGCTAAACTTCTCGAAGACTTTGGGAACGAGCCTGCTAACGTGAATCGACTCTGATAAATGAATGAATAAGTACTAGATGGCTTTACAGAACTCTTAGAATCGGAACTCACTTGTCTTTTCACTGGACTTTGCCTTCAAGACTCTTCTGGATCTCATTCGCTTCCACGTGTACGCATTCACGTCTACTAGCCAGATTCACTTGACTTTATTTTATTCTGCGTGCACTTCGTGTGAACTGCTTCAACACCGAGTTTCATAACGGTGACGGCTGAAACTAACACGTCTACAGCTCTCATCTGCCCGAAGCACGCCGTACTTTCCCTTTCCGTTCTCACTAGTATAAGCGGAGCAGCAGGCTCTTTCTGCTGGCGTCGGTTGTCTTCATTTGTGAGAAGTGGTATGAGAGAAACGCTTGTAATATGTAATAAATGCATGTCTATATAATTGTCATTAAATGAAGCTCGAACAACTTTACTCAGAGAGCAGGTCGTCTTCATTTGTAAGAAGTGGAATTGGTGAAACGCATATAATATTCACTAGCAACATTATATTATTTTTGTCTTTTCATTGATCTTGTGAGCTCTAGCTCTTGAAAATGTTTTAGTTACAAGATATTTTCTGCATTTAATACTAATGTAATACGGTAAAGTCTCACAAGTACACTAGGTACTCTCACTAATTTAACAGTATAGATTTCTAAGATAAATTATGATAAATTAAAGCATGTTTATATAATTATTATTGAACTCGAATAACTGTTCTCAGAAATGTTTAAGTAAACTATACCTCATTTAAGCAAACTATTTAATACTGGACAGTTTGTTCAAACTAAGTACTTGAAATAGAAGTCTATTTCCCATAAAAATATATTTAAATTAAGGTGCGTTTTGGCGGGTTTTTGCGTGTCCAAACACGCACAAACACGCAAAAACAGTGCGCGTTTTACTAGACAAGGCCCCGGATATAATTTTTTAGCGTTATTTTTCACGGCATGTTTAAACACGTTTGCAGGGATAAATTTAATTTGCGCTAATATTCACGCTAAAATTTATTTGAAATTATCTGATTTACAGGTAAATTTAATAATAGGGTTTACTCCTGTGAAAAATGTGAATTTTGCTATTTATGGTAAATAAATTTATGATTATATATAATATATAGTAATTGTAATTTTGATATATTCTCCACCTCAATATCGCATATTGCAATATTTGCTAAATTGTACTTTTTAAGCTATATAATATAAGCTAGACCAAAAACTGAAGAGGCTTGCATTGTTCTTGTATTTATATTTAGTTTCGTACATTATTGATTATACTCCATTCTTCAACCTTGTTAATTCAAATATAGCTAAAATAGTGTAAAAGTGCATTATTTGTATCTCTTGTAATCTGTGACCTATTTACCGGATTCTTATTAAGTAGAATACTCAACATATATACACAAGTTATCCATATTATCTGGAAGATTGAGAACTTGCTCTTTTTTAAGATTCCATTTTTCGAAACTCTGAATTTTGGATTGGTAATCGGTTTATCTTCATTATTTAATTTAAGATGACAATATATACCAACAACATAAATTTCACTTGGTTTTGACTGAGTCCTAAAAATGGCTGAGATATAACCGAAACTAAGAAGCATTTTTACCAAAAATCGAAAAAAAATCTATCGGAGAAAACTGGAAAATATTGAGTGTATGTACTTATATATGTTCATAGCAAACACTCATAAGTTGAATAGTCTTAAAAAATCTTATTTCAGCAGATTTCATTAAAGCAGAAATATTTAAATTAAAGTGGATGGTATATTACTTTACTATATTATATAATAAAATATGATAATACTTCACTTCCTAATCTAATATTTACTTTAAATTTTTAATATTTTTATTTGAGGTTCAATGTAATATACATTGTAAATCTGTATGTCATATTAGTAAACTTAATTCGCACAGTATATTAATACATTCTACAAAGCAATATAAATAATATTACATTAGCTTACCATTTCAATAATTATCAAAATATGTGTGTTACTAAAACTATTTATGTAATAAATGCATATTGTTCTTTGAATTCAATTATTAAATATTAGAATATATTGTACTTGATTGACTCTATCCGGGACTTACGCCCACTTTTAGCAAGTATAATGGTACTTCCGAAACATACAATTATTTCATTTTAAAATTAACAAAAATGTATATTAATTTTATAAAATAATAGCATATATTTTAATTATCCACTTCAAGGAAAATGAAGAATATAAGATAAATCAAACAAATAAACTAAGCTATACGAATATTAATATAAAATTTATTAATAAATTACATAAAACTTTATATTTTAATTTTATACTAGAATAAATAATATATTTGATATAAATATCCGGATTTATAGTATAGTAAAAAACCTTCCGGATAACTTAAAAAGATATTTTGGGGGAAATCCAGCTGGAGCACAAGTCACAGTAATACAACGCAGCATCATCCAAAGTTAAAATATTGAGTAAACCCTATTATTAAATTTACATATATAAATTAATAAATTATTATTAATTAAGTATATCACTTATTAATCACTTATTAATTAAGTATATCACTCATAAACTTCGTTTTCATCATCGTCTGTATAAACGTGATTAATGTTATTCGTTATTTTTTCTACGTATATGTAAGCCATTGCGTCAAGTGTTTTATAATCTAAGTTTCTTCTTAAAAAGTGACTTGTTTAAACAAAAAACACGCCGTGTTATTTAGCGCAAAAACCCGCCAAAACGCACCTTAATTTAAATAAATTTTATTAAAATATAAACGTATTGATTTAATATAAACCACTTCATCCTTTTAACCCAAAATGTCTGAACAGAAATGCTACCTTGTGAAAAAACAGGAAGATCTGTATGACAAATAGATCGAGAAGTGCGTCGAAGTGCGTATTATTGATATCTACTTCAAGAAACTGGACGATATCCCGGTCCACATTCAAGTGCTAACGATAAACAACTGTTAGTTGCAAAGCATCAAGGATTTGTTCAACTTGGACAAGTTATTATACTGCGATGTGAGCCACAACATGATCAGCGACCTGACCGGAATTGAAGTGCACCTTGAGCTCGAGTACTTAAATTTCAGCTTCAACAATGTGATAATTGTCCCAGAAAACATTAAAATGCTAAACAAGCTCACAGAAATAATAACTGAGAACAACTACATCGTTAATCAGGAACCGTTAATTTAACACGAAAACTTCATTGTGAAGTGGCTTCAAAAACAGCTCGTTCCAGAACAAAGAGACTTCAAAAAATGCCTCACACCCGGAACATCCGAAGAAAAAGTAATTGAACTTATGAAAACCGAAAACGGAAAAAGTGAGAGAAGCAAATACTTAGAGAACATGATTCAAACACTAGCACCTTTGATTTAAGGGAAAGAATTAGCGGTTAAAGACTTACTGGATCTTAAAAACTTCGGATTCGTCGACTGCTTCGACATTGATACCTTGAAACTGGATCACTGCCCAAATATATAGTTTAAAGAGTTACCAAAAAAGATTAAACACCTCTCAATAGTTAATTCGGGACTTTTACGCTTAGATGGACTTGAAAAAATGCAGCAGCTTGAAACTATCAATCTGACACACAACAAATTAATAAGTTGCGAAGTACTAAAATAAATACCAAATCTCAGCCACGTAAATGTTCAGGGAAACAAAATATAGGATTTAGAAAACATTATGAAACTGCCAAAATTCAAGTGGAACTTCATCCTACCTCAAAGACTCGCATATTTAACTGATTTCTAAAAGTATCTTGGGGACCAGAGTACTGAAGAAGATGCCAAAAAACTGTAAGAAAAAATGACAAACGAACAAGAGAAAAGCCTCTAGATCTTGTACGACGCGAAGCAAATTGATAGGCTCAAAGACCAGGTTGTAAATAAGTCTCTTGAAATTAAATCGGACGCCAACATCACAAGTTTTGGCTTTGTTGACCACTGGGGTCTCACTTAGCTCACGATAGAAGACTGTCCCAATCTTACGCTGGAAAGAGCTCCGAAAAAGCTGACGAAACTTACTATCAAAAAATGCGGACTAAAAAGTACCAAAGGCATCGAGAACGCCAAGCTTCTGACGCATCTGTCTCTTAGCAAAAACCGTATAACCGACCTTACAGACTTGGATAAATTAACTGCGCTCGAAGAACTCGACTTGAGTTTCAACCAGCTGTATCAAATCGACCAAGTAAGCGCTCTCGTCAAGCTGACGTCTTTGAACCTCTAGAACAACAACCTGATCATTATCGAACCTGTGAAAGCACTAGAATAGCTTAAGAGCCTGAAAATAGATGGAAACATGGTCTAAGATTTAGAATATGTTAGGAAGCTAAAAACCTTTGTTTGGGAAATGATATCACAGCAAAAGGAGCCAAAAGAAACCGACTACCAAAACTATTTAGAAAAAATAGGTTCAGAAAACTCAGTGCAAGAAATGATAGATAAAATGGCCGCCAAAGCCATCGTTAGCTAACAAATCGTTCATGATGCTTTGATGATTAAAAAGTATAAATCTCAAGTTAAAGATAAGTCTCTAGACATTCAAGATGACCCAGCTTTGCTGAGTATACAGTTCTCCGACGAGCTAGATTTGCAGTTACTAAATGTCAGCGCATCATAGAATCTAAATCTTGAAAGAATTCCAACGAAATTGAAAAGTCTTGTCATTAAAAACTGCAATCTTAAAAGTACAAAAGGACTTGCTCCCGCTAAGCATTTAACATATTTGGATTTATCCAATAACCTTCTGAATGATTTGACTGATCTTGAAACGCTTACTCCTTTGTAAACACTGGATATTAGTTTTAACGCATTACAAAATATAGATAATGTCGGAAAGCTGATTAAATTGGTATCGCTCAATGTTAAACGCAATAACTTAAAAATAATCAAACCAATAGAAACACTTGAGCAATTGGAATAACTGGATATTACAGAAAATCCTTTGTAAGATTTATAGTATGTTAAATTATTGCCAAAATTGAAGTGGGAGACTATCGTAAAAGAAAATAGCCCAGAATCAATACAGTTAAAAGTAAATCAAAAAGAAGGAAAAACAGACGAAAATGAATAAGATCGTGATACAAAATTGGAAGAAGAACAATAGAAAAGCCTCTAGATCTTGTACGACGCGAAGCAAATTGATAGGCTCAAAGACCAGGTTGTAAATAAGTCTCTTGAAATTAAATCGGACGCCAACATCACAAGTTTTGGCTTTGTTGACCACTGGGGTCTCACTTAGCTCACGATAGAAGACTGTCCCAATCTTACGCTGGAAAGAGCTCCGAAAAAGCTGACGAAACTTACTATCAAAAAATGCGGACTAAAAAGTACCAAAGGCATCGAGAACGCCAAGCTTCTGACGCATCTGTCTCTTAGCAAAAACCGTATAACCGACCTTACAGACTTGGATAAATTAACTGCGCTCGAAGAACTCGACTTGAGTTTCAACCAGCTGTATCAAATCGACCAAGTAAGCGCTCTCGTCAAGCTGACGTCTTTGAACCTCTAGAACAACAACCTGATCATTATCGAACCTGTGAAAGCACTAGAATAGCTTAAGAGCCTGAAAATAGATGGAAACATGGTCTAAGATTTAGAATATGTTAGGAAGCTAAAAACCTTTGTTTGGGAAATGATATCACAGCAAAAGGAGCCAAAAGAAACCGACTACCAAAACTATTTAGAAAAAATAGGTTCAGAAAACTCAGTGCAAGAAATGATAGATAAAATGGCCGCCAAAGCCATCGTTAGCTAACAAATCGTTCATGATGCTTTGATGATTAAAAAGTATAAATCTCAAGTTAAAGATAAGTCTCTAGACATTCAAGATGACCCAGCTTTGCTGAGTATACAGTTCTCCGACGAGCTAGATTTGCAGTTACTAAATGTCAGCGCATCATAGAATCTAAATCTTGAAAGAATTCCAACGAAATTGAAAAGTCTTGTCATTAAAAACTGCAATCTTAAAAGTACAAAAGGACTTGCTCCCGCTAAGCATTTAACATATTTGGATTTATCCAATAACCTTCTGAATGATTTGACTGATCTTGAAACGCTTACTCCTTTGTAAACACTGGATATTAGTTTTAACGCATTACAAAATATAGATAATGTCGGAAAGCTGATTAAATTGGTATCGCTCAATGTTAAACGCAATAACTTAAAAATAATCAAACCAATAGAAACACTTGAGCAATTGGAATAACTGGATATTACAGAAAATCCTTTGTAAGATTTATAGTATGTTAAATTATTGCCAAAATTGAAGTGGGAGACTATCGTAAAAGAAAATAGCCCAGAATCAATACAGTTAAAAGTAAATCAAAAAGAAGGAAAAACAGACGAAAATGAATAAGATCGTGATACAAAATTGGAAGAAGAACAATAGAAAAGCCTCTAGATCTTGTACGACGCGAAGCAAATTGATAGGCTCAAAGACCAGGTTGTAAATAAGTCTCTTGAAATTAAATCGGACGCCAACATCACAAGTTTTGGCTTTGTTGACCACTGGGGTCTCACTTAGCTCACGATAGAAGACTGTCCCAATCTTACGCTGGAAAGAGCTCCGAAAAAGCTGACGAAACTTACTATCAAAAAATGCGGACTAAAAAGTACCAAAGGCATCGAGAACGCCAAGCTTCTGACGCATCTGTCTCTTAGCAAAAACCGTATAACCGACCTTACAGACTTGGATAAATTAACTGCGCTCGAAGAACTCGACTTGAGTTTCAACCAGCTGTATCAAATCGACCAAGTAAGCGCTCTCGTCAAGCTGACGTCTTTGAACCTCTAGAACAACAACCTGATCATTATCGAACCTGTGAAAGCACTAGAATAGCTTAAGAGCCTGAAAATAGATGGAAACATGGTCTAAGATTTAGAATATGTTAGGAAGCTAAAAACCTTTGTTTGGGAAATGATAGTTGAACAAACTGAACCTGCATTAATAGATTTCTAAAAATACTTGGGTGAAGGGACAACGGAGGAGAAAGCGCGAGTTTTCGCTACTTCTGAGCTCATTGTCAACAGTTAAAAGCGAAGCGCGGAAATTCTGTATGACGCGAAAATGGTTGCAAAGTTCAATGCACATGTTGTGGACGGGTGTTTAGAAATAAATTCTGAGTCGATTGTTACCAGTTTTGGTTTCGTGGACGAGTTTAAATTAAATTCTCTTAAGATTTCAGCCTGCTGTAACGTAACTTTGGAAAGGGTTCCTAAACTGCTAACAAATCTGATTATTTACGGCTGCAGCCTTTAGAGCACGAAAAACATCGGAAGCTGCAAGCTCCTCACTTCATTGAACCTTAAAAACAACTGTATCACCGACCTCACTGACCTTGACTAGCTAACAGCCCTTTAACACCTGGATATAAGCCATAACCAAATACGAGACGTTGCAAACGTTGGAAAACTGGTCAATCTTGAGTCACTACACGCTCAGAGCAATAAACTTATTATTTGTGAGCCCCTTAAAACGCTTTTAAAACTGAAGCTCCTCAATGTGAACGAGAACATGATCCAAGACCTAATTCACGTTAAGAACCTGAACTAATTCAACTGGGATATGATCTCAAAACAAAATTCGCTCACTGATCACTATTATAAAGATAATTAAGCAAGAGAAGAATTAATTCAAATACTTAAAAATGAAGCTGTTATTAGTCAACAGATAATTCACGATAAGATATAAATCGATAAATATGAGAATCAGATTAAAGAAGGAAAATTGATCATTAAAAATGACGAAACGTTGCTTAGCGTGGAATTCGCTGAGCACTTGAAAGTAACAGAACTTGTTGTGATGAACTGCTACAATTTGGTTTTAGAAAGATGCCCGAAGAACGTAACTAAACTAACAATTAATAGCTGCAATTTAAGCGATTTGAACGGAATCTAGCACATGACGCAGCTAAACGATTTGAATTTGAGCAAGAACCAGCTCAAACAACTCGAATAGCTCGCGTCACTTGTAAATCTAACCAGTCTTGACCTCGGTCAGAACAATATTGATGACATAAGCATTTTAAGTAATTTTAAGATGCTGAACGCGCTTGATTTTAGCTAGAATCTAGTATCAAACATTTCAGCCATTTCTGCGTTAACACAGTTGAAAATTTTGGACATGAGTTATAATTTGTTGAGCAATTTGGAGGATATTTCATCTCTGACTAACCTATAACGTCTGAACGTGGGCAAGAACAGAATTTCGTCCATAAGTTGCTTGTAATATCTTACTGGGTTGGTTTACTTGAATATAAGCATGAATCTCGTGACTTCGCTGGCAGTGTGCGCGAATTTCCATTAACTATAGGATTTGCGCCTAAAGTCCAATTTTATCCGCGATTTCGAGCCCATCGCTGGATTGTAGTTCGTGAGGAAGTTCTGGGTTCAGTCTCAGCTCACTACTGAGTAGTACATGAGCTCAACCAGTTGTTCTCACCAGGACGTGCTCAATTTGACCAGAAACGACTCAGTAAGCAGTAAAATTCAGCTGCACCTCATTCAGAAGTACAAAACAAACGATCCCGAGTAGTTAACCTTGAAAATAAACGACGAACCTGAATTGAACAGTTTGCAGTTTACAGACGTTCTCAACATTAAACATTTTGAAGCTGTAAACTGCAAAACGATCTCATTCGATGAATAAATGTATCCGAAGCGCGTTTTGAAGCTCAAGCTGAGCCAGTGCGTTTTGCAAAACAGTGATGTGCTAACGAATATCTGCTTACTCAAGTAATTAGTTGAGCTGGATCTATCTCACAACAATATCCGCGTGATTTCTGAGCTTGCAGAACTGGATAAGCTCACTCATTTGAATTTAGAGAGCAATAAGATATGCTGGGTATCTCCACTTGCTGACCTTCCATTACAATACTTGAATTTGAGCGACAATAGAATTATATTCACAGATTCAATTCAAAAATTAATGAAAATAGCTCTGCTGAGCAATAATCTGGTAATTGACAACAACATAACGAATTAAAGTGAACCTGTTACAGACGACTACAAATACGTGCTGGGCCCGAACAGCACCATTGAACAAGCAGTTGAATTGGAGCAGTTTTAACACTACAACATTATAAACTTAAATAAGTACGAAACGGGGAGTGAAAACGGGCGCTTGGAGATAAACGGCGATAACGAGTTAAAGGACATTTAATTCGCAAACGATCTTGGAGTGGAAACACTAATTGTAAATAAGTGCGAAAACGTACAACTTGAACGAAAATGCAAATACCTAACAACCGAGAACGGATTCGTGAATCCAGACGTTCGAATTATATTCGATTTAAACAAATTAAAAATACTCAAAATCAATCAGTGTGGACTCACGCACTTATAAGGGGTGCAAACTATGAAATAATTAATTGAAATTGACCTGATGAACAACAGAATCGTCAGCGTAAAGGAACTAAGAGAACTCAACGTTGAAAAAGTCACTATCGAGCACAACTGCATTGCGGACATGGCAATACTCACCGAAATGAAAAACTACAACACAGACTGGATTCAAGAACAAGACACTGCAACCGATGAAGACTACAAAAAATACTTAGAACAAACTAACTAAAAAATAACACTTCAAGAATTCAAGGAAGCAATCGCCGAAGATAAACAGAAAACTGAAGAACTTATCATATAGTCAGCAAACATATACCAAAAGAAAATTGAAAAGTACAAAGAAATTGTTTAAAATGACAAATTAAAAATAGAAAACGATGAAACCATTTACAACCTGAATTTCACTGATGAACTGGATGTTACTAATCTTAGCGTTCTCAACTGCAAAAATATTAAGTTAGGAAAAATACCTATAAAACTTACAGAACTCAGAATACAAAACTCGAATCTGACCAGTATCGATGGAATGGAGCAAATGAAGTTGCTCCAAACGGTATCACTGGTAAATATCTAGATTAATGATATTAAGCCCATTCTTTGTCACACTGATTTGCTATCGCTCACAATTAACAACACTAAACTTACAAATTTAGTTGGGATTAATCACTTAAAGTAACTTAAATATTTGAACGTTATGAATAACTGCATCATCTCAATTAAACCATTATAAGAACTAGTTAACCTGAAATATCTACTTCTAGACAACAATTTTATCCAAGATTTGGAATCCCTAATTAGTAACAATAATTACACTTTGGAGTGGATCTATTACCAAAACACGCCCACGGACGCCGATATCCAATAGTATCTCACTGATATCAAATCAAATATGCAATTATCTGAATGCAAAGCAGTTTTTGTACAGCAAAAGTCTAAAACCGACCAGTTAATCATGTAATTAGAGACAGCACTGTGTACAAAGCACGAAGCGTAAATCTATGATCAATCACTAGTTATAAACGGTAACGCTAACATTAAAGACTTTAGATTCGTAGATTCGCTTCCTATTAACAGTTTAACTCTGAATAATTGTGTTAACGTTAAATTTGCTCATTCACCAACAAAAATAACATCTTTAACTATCAATAACAGCAAACTTACGAACGTTATTGGAATCGAAAATATGAGGCAATTAACGTATCTTAATTTGAAAGAAAATGAAATATTCATGATCTAACCCATAACTCAATTACCCAATTTATAGCAACTAATCTTAGATAATTAATAAATAGAATAATCTACATGTATGTACCAAAAGTGGAATACATCACTCAGTCAAATAGTTGGACTCGCCATCGGTGCTAATATCCCATTCCTCCCCGCTGTTCCACACGTCATCGTTGACACCATGAAGACCATGCTCGGTTTTGGAGTTGAAGCAAACCTCACTATGATCCCAGACATTGTATGCATAATGGACCTTCTAGCGAAGAAAAAGTGAATTTGACTTGAATAAAAAAATATAATAATAAAAACCAGATTTTTGAAATAAAAAAATACATGAAAAAATTTTCAAAAATAATTGAAATAGAGGGAAACGAAAATAATTATTTGAGTAAGGATTGATATCTGCGACAGAATTTTAATTATATGCATCAAATATAGTTTTTAAAAATTCATCATTTTATCACTTTTTTGTATTTTCTTGCTTTACCCATTAACCCTTGTTATCAATTTTACCTACTTTGTCTTATTAGATCATATTTATTTGTTGTATACACAGTACTCTTTTACAGAGTTCTCACTGAAGCGGTAGTTGCACAATAATTTTATATTCATAAATTAGTATTTTAAATCGATGTTTTAGAGAGCTTATTCAAACATCTAAAGTTCAAGTGACGAGCGCTTTTTATTAGAAATTACATCATAAAGAATTTTTGCTTATTTAGAAATATTTTATTTTTACGGCAAAGTTATAAAGTTGTATGTATATTGTAATACGTTATTTTGGAAAGTGCGACTCATCAGAAGTAATTTATTTGCATGCTTTTTGTGCGATATAACGTTTAATAACGCCTCGCAAAACTAAAGTTGTTTGTTTATAAAAACATCTTTTTTTCAAAATTCCGTTATAGTATTCAACAACATTTGTAGAGAGTGCGAAACCATTAATATTAGAATACTCCTCAAGAATGCAAATGATTATAGTAGTTCTACAGTACAGCTCCTTCATCAAATCCAAAGTCATGAACTAACGAAGATTTATAGTTTTCGAGTTTTTTTCATTAATTATTCTTGCTCAGCTTAATTAAATTATACTGCTCCCTTGACATCTAAATCATTTAAATATAATTCTAAAAGTTTACGTGCAAGTATCAGCAATTCAAAGGTACTTTTTTCACAAAATTCGATGTAACTTATTGTTAAAGGGAATATAATCAACATAGCAATTGCGTTAGCATAGTAACCGTACTATATGTATTCGTGTATATACACGGGATTCATTAAATTCAGGTAGGTACCTGATCTACCTACCTACCTGATTTACCTAGGTACCTACCTACCTACCTGAGAAATAAAGCTATTTGCTTAATAATATATATTTAGGTTATTTTCAATATTTATATGACCTGAAAAGATTATTTCGTCAGAATTTACGAAAATAAAATATTTCCACATGGGACTGACAAAAAGTACCGCAGACTGAGCTTTGATAATATACTACGATTCAAACATAAAAATATGCCTTTAAATTCAATATTTAATTAATATTAGCATTATCTCTCAAATAAATATAGCTATAGCTATCAGACGACTGCAATTAGAAAGCTATAGCTAAAATTAATTAAATCTATTTCCGGCTGCTTACAGTTATAAATTAAAGAATAAAAAGACCAAAAAATCAAAAAATATTAAAAATGTGGGGAAAATAAAAAATGAAATTATTTTACTTTAATATTTCGAAGGGTACGTAATGCGTTACATTAATAAATTTTTACTCCAAGATTCCAAAAAAAAAAGTTAAAAAAATATTATTGAAACTAATGGTCTAGATCCACAAGACTTCTGACTATTAAGTATATTTGGTGGGTTGCCCATTAGGCGTATATGTGGTAAATTGGTAATTTTATAGGCATTTTCCTGACATTTTTCTTTCGTGGAAATGTAATATAATTATTTTCTTTTAGAAAATTATATTAATTGTTGAATTATACAGAAGATTTAATATAGGTCCAATTATAGATCCGTTGAGTGAATCTGGATTTTAGAATTTTTCGGTTACTATTCAAAATAACGGTTAAGTACTTGAAATAGTCATCAGTTTCTATTAAAAATCTATTTTGAGTAATATATATTAGGGGTGGTTTTGGTTCGCAATTGGTTCGCATTTTTAATTTTGGTGCGCAGGAACCATTTTGCGAACGTATTTCGTATTTGGTTCGCAAATAATAATTTTGGTGCGCAGATATTTTGAGATATGGAAAAATTGCTTTATTTCACTATTTTTAATTTTTATATGTTCATATAATTAATAAATATACAGTTGTATAAAAATAATGTTTCACTTCAAAATTTGTAAACTAAATTAACAATAATATATATCGGCTCACTCTTTTGGTACATCTCAAAAACATCCATTCAATAATCAATTACTTCAATCACAAGAAACATTTAAAAATGATGTATTCATTTTAACGCGTTCTTTACTCCTTTACATAAAGGACTCTATATTTTCAGTGTTAATTATTTGAGATGTCATCAAATTATAAATATCTTAAATTATAAATATCTTACTTTTTCACTCCAACAACGATTCTTAAATAATGTATTAATATCACGCTAACTAGTATATGTACATAATTTAAAAGTATATTAAACTATATTATCTTGAAATATAGCGTATTATATTGAAATTATTTGAAATTTATAAAAAATTCATAATTTTGGTTCGCAATTTAAATTTTTGGTGCGCAGGAACCATATTCCGGTCCACATCCAAGTTCTGAAGATAAACTCGTGCTCTCTGCAGAGCCTGAAGAATCTGTGCAACTTTGTGAATCTAAAACACTTAGATATCCGCGATAACCTTATAAACGATATTTCTGAGATAATAATCCATCAAGAGCTCACTTACCTTGACATCACGAACAATTACGTAATTTTAATCGATCCCATCGCGGCTTTGAAGAAACTAAAAACGCTTCACACAAATAACAACATGATACTCAACTTCGAGTCCATAATCAACCACGAGAACTTCCTCCCCTCCTGGATTTCTCCTCAACAATTATTAAAAATAGAAGATGTTGCAAACACTCTCACCCCTGGCTCAAATAATTAAAATGTTAATAATTTAATCCAAGTTGAAAACGAGAAGAAAGAAAACTCTGATTACCGTTTTAAAATAATAACACTTGTTTCCCCACTTGTTCAAAATAATAAACTTAATATTAAAAACGAGTCATTAATAACAAATATGTTGTTCAGCGACTACTTGAGTATTGACACTTTGAACTTGAACAACCCGAACGTTTGCTTTGACCAAGTACCAGTAAAGATTAAACACTTGTCAGTTGTTAATTGTGGGCTTAATAATATAATTGGGGTTGAGAAAATGAACTAATTGGAAACTATAGATTTGAGTGGAAATAATTTAGTTAAATGCGAGGTATTAAAAGACATGAAACAGCTGAAAGCGATTAATTTGATGAATAACAAAATAATTGATTTAAAACACATTATAGAGTTCATTCAATACTAAAATGTGCTCGTATCTAATCAGACAAAACCAAAAATCGCAGATTATAAATAATATCTAGGATAAGCAGCAACAGATGAGTTAGTTCAATAAATGGTAGCGGAAATGGAAGAAAACGCTATCAGCAACGAATAAATAATTTATGACACTGAGATGCAATAAAAATACAAAGATAAAGTAAAAAACGGAGTTCTAGAAATAAATAAAGATCAAAGCCTTAAAAGCACATAATTCATTGAGTTGTTTGGTTATTAAAATCAAAATAAAGTCACTGAGCTAAGGTTAATAAGTTGCTATAACCTGAAACTTAATTGCTGCCCAAAATCCGTTAAGAGCTTAACCATCAATAAATGCAACCTGAAGGATATTAACGGTATCCAATCAATGACTTAGTTAACTGAACTTAATCTAAGCCTCAACTAAATATCTGATATAAATTAGCTTGCTCCTCTAACCAATCTTACTGCTTTGGATCTTGGTTAAAATAACATCGAATGTATATCGGCTCTGTTCAACTTAAAGCAGCTCGTTTCCTTAGATTTATCCGAAAATCTCATTACTGATCTCTCATCTTTGCGTAATTTGCTCAATTTGCAAATACTTGATGTAAGCTACAATAATAACTAACACATTAATATTTTTGTCTTTTCTCCATTTTCATTTATTCTTTTGGTTCTTTGATTGAGCTCCAGATCTTGAAAATATTTCAATAATAAGACATTTTCTCTGTTTATACTTTATAGATAGGAGTTTTCGATTTCCAAAACAAACATTAGTTTGGAAGAGTAATTCTCTCGTTGTTTAGAGAGGATTGTGTATGTTATATTATTAATCTTAGTGAGAAGGGAAAGGAAAGTATTATGTTTATGGAGTAAGTAGGTTTTACAAATATAAATCAATCCATAAACTAAGTACTTGAAATAGAAGTCTATTTTAATTCTAATTCCATTAAAATTATTTTAATTAAAGTATAAATTAATTGATTTAACATGAACCACTCCATCCTTCAACTAAAAATGTCAGAACAAAAATGCTACCTTGTAAGCAAACTGGAAGATCTTCGCAGCAAAGAGATCGAGAAGTACGTGAACGTGAGTATCGTCAACATCTACTTCAAGAAACTGGACCATATTCCAGTCCACATCCAAGTTCTGAAGATAAACTCGTGCTCTCTGCAGAGCCTGAAGAATCTGTGCAATCTAGTGAATTTAAAACACTTGGACATCAGAGACAACCTCGTGAACGACGTTACTGAAATAGTCATCCACTAAGAGCTAACTTACGTTGATATCACCAATAACTGCGTGATATTAATCGATCCCATCGCGGCATTGAAGAAACTTAAAACGCTTCTAATAGGAAATAACAAGATAGTCAACCTGGAGCCTCTTGTTCACCACGAGAACTTCGACCCAGCTTGGGTTGCTCCGGCTCAGCAGCCAATCGAGAAGGAAGACGCAGCCCAAATGCTCACCCCTGACTCATCCGAGCAAAAAATTGCTGAATTAATCAAAGCTGAGAGCAAGAAGAAGGAGTACAGCGACTACCTGCAAAACACAATAACGTTAGCAGCACCATTCGTAAAGAACAATATATTGACTTTGAGTAACCAAACGTGCATCACTAGCTTACTGTTCAGCGACTGCCTACACATAGACACATTATCCCTCAACAACTGCCCGAACGTTAGTTTTGAAAAACTACCAAAGAAGATAAAGCACCTTTCCATCACGAACTCGCGGCTAACCAGATTGAACGGGCTCGAGAAAATGACTTAGCTGGAATCAATCGATTTGAGCGGGAACAATTTAACAAAATGCGAACTACTAGCCCAACTTAAGAAACTCAAAGCTATTAATCTAATGAATAACAAAATAATCGATTTAAAGCATATTAAGTAGTTCATTCAATTTTAAAACGTGTTAGTATCCGAACAGGTAAAACCAGGAACCTCGGATTTTAAGAAGTACCTTGGACAAGAAGGAACAGACTCTCAAGTTCAACAGTTAGTGGCTGAAATGGAAGAAAATGCGGTTAGTAACGAAGAGATTATTCACGACACAGAAATGCTGCAGAAGTACAAAGACAAGGTGGTTAACGGAGTTCTCGAAATAAATTAAGACTAAAATCTGATCAGCACCGAGTTCTCTGCTTTGATAGGCCACATTAATCAAAAGAAAGTTACAGAGCTGCGGATTATAAGTTGCTACAACCTGAAGCTTGATCGCTGCCCCAAATCCTCAGTTAAGAGCCTAACCATCAACAAGTGCAACTTGAAAGATATAAACGGGATTTAAGTCATGACCCAGCTCACGCATCTAAACCTGAGTTTGAACCAAATTTCTGATATTAGGTTGCTCGCTTCTCTGACTAACCTCACTACTTTGGATCTTGGATAAAATAACATCGAGTGCGCATCTGTTATATCCAACTTCAAGCAGCTTATTTCCTTAGATTTATCCGAAAACATCATAACCGATCTCTCATTCTTGCGTGATCTGGTTAAATCGCAAATACTCGATGTCAGTTACAACAATCTCAAGTCGATCAACGATTTAGCTGCTTTATCAAATATTGAGCAGTTGAACATCACCTAAACCAATACTTGTAGCATCGATATCTTAGCTAAAATGACCAAGATGACACATTTGCTCATGAGCTCATGAGCTCAAACTCAATTATCTCAATAGCAGTACTTAAGGTCTTCCCAGAGCTCTACGATCTTCGCCTAGAAAATAATTTCATCCAAGATTTTGAACCAATCGCGAAGCACAAATTCGCAAACAAGAACTGGGTGAGAGAGCAAAGAGTACCAACTGAAACTGATTTCATGAACTCTTTCGGCTGCAATTAGAACGAAGTGACTTAACTCATCAACAAGAGCAAACAACAGAAGGAAATGAGCGACAACAAGTACATGCTCATTAAGAAGTACGAGAACGAGGTTAAAAACTCTTGTTTGAAGATAAACGGTGAATAAAAGTTAAATAACCTATAATTCACGGACGTATTGAAGTTGACTGAACTTGAAGCAGTTAATTCTCAAACGATTGATTTCGCCGAAGATCAGGTTCCCACTTTGCTCTTGAAATTGAAGCTTAACAACTGCGTGTTCAAAAACACAAACCAAGGGTTGAATTAGATAACTGGAATCTATTAAATGGAGCAATTAGTTGAGCTAGACCTCTCCTCAAATAAACTCAGGGATATAACCGAAATTGGTGCTTTAAAGAACTTATAGAAGCTGTACTTGCAAAATAACCAGATCAGTAGAGTAATAGCTCTACAAGAGTTAATACACCTGAATTTGTTGAATTTATAAAACAACAAAATTATCTTCAGTGCACCGCTCAGATCCCTAAAATCCGAGCTGAAACTTGAAAATAACCTTATCATGGACGACAAAATCTAAAACAAGGAGAAGAACCAGAAAAGACCCGAACAAATTGATTATCAGAACTTCCTAGGACCGAACAGCACAAGTGAACAAATATAAGAGCTCCAAACGATAACGGACTACAACGCTGAAATGAAACTCAAATACCAAAACGCGGTTCAAAATGAAAGCTTGTGCGTTGAAAACGACACCAATGTAAACGATCTCGGCTTCACTCACGAGCTGAACGTTAAAATAATGTAACTAAAGGACTGCTCAAATTTAAAGATGCCAAAAACAAGTACTAATCACTTCAAAGTAAACGAGGGAATGATTAGTAATTATTCAGAGGTGAGAATGGTTCAGATTCCAACGCAGATTGTGTAATTTTCTGCTGTAAATTGCAATCTGACCAATTTAGTAGGGCTTGAGCTTCTGAATAACCTAAAGATAATACAAATAGTCGATAATCCAGTAACAAGCCTTGAACCGATCTTGAGCCTCAGACAAGTTACATCTCTCACTATAAGTAATTCTAAGCTGAATAGTATTGCTGGAATTAAGCAGATGAAACAGCTGGTTGAGTTGAACTTAGGCTCGAATTAAATCAGGGAAATCAGCGAACTCGGAAACCTGACCAATCTTAGCAAACTCGAACTGCAAAACAACGATATTCACAGAATCAACGAGTTGAGAAACCTGGATAAGCTCACGCACGTTAACCTTTCTAACAACAAGGTAATCTTCAGCGAGCCGCTCAACTTACTCAAAATTGAGCTTCTAATCGATAATAATATTATAACTGATAACATCACACTTAAAAATCAACAAAAACCACAGCTCATTAATTACAAGACCTTCCTCGGACCAAATAGTACCGAAAATTAAATAAATGAGCTTTCAACTATTGTTCCACTCGATTACAACTACAATTTACAAATGACCCAGAAATACTCCGCAGCCGTTAAAAACTCTGAACTAAAAATAGAAAACGACCCCGATTTAACCGATTTTGGCTTCACATCTGAAATTAAGGCAATAACTTTAACGATTTTGAACTGCAAAAACGTGAAACTTCCAATTCTGTAAAATGTGAAGTATTTCAAAACGAACGGAGGAGCGCTTGTGGACTACTCTGAAGTAAAATTAATGAAGGTTCCAAGCCAAATAACGGCGTTGACTATTAATGGGTCTTAATTAACGAACGTGGTTGGAATCGAGCTGTTGAAGAACCTTAATTATCTGAATTTGAAAGGCAATTAAATAATCCTGATCGAGCCCGTAAAACAACTGCCCAACTTAAAGCAACTACTTATCGACAACAATTTCATTCAGGATCTCAACACATTAACTACTCATCAAAATTACACTTTGGAGTGGATCTATTACTAAAATTCTCCAACCGATACAGTTATCCAAAACTATCTTTCAGACACTCATTCCGCCTCCAATTTGAACGACTTCAAAACTGCTCTTTAGCCGTTCAAGGCGTAAACGGACCAACTGATATTATAGCTCACATAATACGAAAACTAGTTGAGAACCAAATACCAGAGTCAAATTAAAAACGGCG
Source organism: Hexamita inflata (assembly GCA_963988835.1). NCBI lineage: Eukaryota > Fornicata > Diplomonadida > Hexamitidae > Hexamita > Hexamita inflata. The sequence continues at coordinate 79,205 of CAXDID010001186.1, forward strand.
TTTTGAATATAAACGGCGACTCAAATGTAAGAGACTTCAAGTTCGTGGACCAAATAAACATTTAACAATTAATTTTGAATAATTGTGCAAATGTTAATTTGAAGCGGACTCCAACGAAAATAATAATACCTATGAAGCAGTTACAAACTCTTATATTAGCTAATAATAGTTAAATAAGCTGCATTAAACAAATATTTAGTTTATCATAAATAACTTCATTAACAATCAATAACACGACAATAACAAATATAGTTGGAATTGAAAATTTGAAGCAACTACAACACGCCGATTTGCGCGATAACTGCATCATCTCCTGCGAACCCCTTAAACACCTTATTAACCTTTAAATGCTCTTTATCGACAACAACTGCATCCAAGATTTAGAATTCGTCACCACCTTACCAAATTATAAACTTGACTGGATTTACTATTAAAGAACTCCAACAAATTCTGACATCCAGAACTATCTTAAGTTATCCAACATTGGAGCGGAGTTCGCAAAACACTTTGAAACAAAAGCGCAGAAAACGCGGGAACTGATCAGAACGGGCCCGGAGAACTATGACGAGAAAATGGTGCGGAAGTACCAGGGAAGCGTTTCAAATAATCGATTGACGATTGCGAATGACGCGGAACTGAAAGATTTCAAGTTCGTGGAGAAGTTCAACATCACAACTCTTGAAATTCAAAGGTGTTCGAATACCAGATTCTGGAGAACGCCGAATAATATAAATACACTAACTGTTGAATATTCTAATGTTAAAAGGATTAATGGAATTGAGAAAATGAGCCAGCAATTTATATGGTTACGGTTGCAGTATAATGATATTATTAACATTGAAAGTCTTAGGAATATGTCTAAGCTTACTTATTGCGATCTAGATGGAAATAAGCTTGTTGATTAATCTCCCATACAGCACCTGCATAATATTTGTGGAAGAAGGCAAAATGATCTAAAATAACCAACATAATAAGAAATATTAGATTCATAAAGACTGTGGTGAGTATACCATATATATCACTTCCTCGAGATGGCACAAACAGACTTCATTGAAACTTATATATATTACATTTATTAGTTGTTATGTAAGAGTATATATAATTACTATTTAACACCAGTTTTTTACAGTTTTGAGCTTTTTTATAATATTCTGTAATAATATTCTGTAAAAACGAACTATTACGGTTTTACAGTACAGCTTTTCATGCAGCTGTAAGAATAGTAAAAAAGCTGTAAGAATAACAGCCTTAGATTAGAGAAGGATTGTTAGCATGGACGCAATTTATGTCGTGATGAGATATGTCGTGATACTATGATGTGATTTTGAATTTTAATAAACTGGAATATTATCAACCACAAGAATTATTAAAATATATATTATTTTTACTTGTAAAATAACTAGTATATATTTATTTATTGCGTTTAGATGTATTGTTGGATTGTTGCTGTTGAGTGATGTTATTAAATGTTGTTATTCGTTGATATTATTATGTTGATATTATTATGTATGATGATAATTAATGTGCCACTCCCTCAACCAAAAAATATATGTCAGAGAAATAACCTCCTTGCTTCGTAGTGCGTCAGCAGTCTGACTTACACGGTGATGAAATACAAAAGCGCATGAATGTGAGTATTTTGAACATATATTTCAAGAAGTTGGACTTTATTCCAGTCCACATTCAAATTTTGAAGATTAGCAACTGTTCTCTGCAGGGTTTGAAGAATCTGCGTAATATTCTGTGCTTAAGGCACTTGGATATTAGCTATAATCTGGTGAGCGATTTATCTGAGATTATGCTGCATCAGGAGCTATCTTATCTCGACGTTTCGAACAATAATGTAATAGTTATTGATCCTGTAGCTGCTTTGGCTAATTTGCGCCAGCTGTACTTGTAAAATAACAAGATAGTGAACATGGAGCCCTTGATTCACCACCAGTACTTTAATCCGTGTTGGATTCAGCCTCAATATCTTCCTTTGTTACCCGATTTTGCAAAATCTCTGGTTCCAGGCTCAGAAAACGATAAAGTGATGACTTTAATGCGAATTGAGAACGGCAAAAAACAATTCAGCGACTATTTAGTAAAAATGATCGAGGAACTCTCTCATATCGTCTAAAACGGTTAATTAACGGTTGAAAACAATTAATATTTAACCAATTTCGCGTTCGTCGACTGTTTTCACGTTCAAACGGTCGTTTTCAACAACTGTTTTAACTTAAACTTTGAAAACGTCCCAATGAAAATTAAACACCTTTCAATTACAAACTCAAATTTATTTAATATAAATGGACTTGAAAAAATAACACAACTTGAGTCAATTAATTTAAGCGGGAATTACCTGATCAAATGCGAACCATTAAAGTAAATGAACCTTAAAGCAGTAAATCTACAGAAAAACAAAATAATCGACCTGAAGAACATTAAAAAGTTCATTCAGTTCTAGAATGTAGCCGTTTCGTAACAGGAAAAACCAACTGAGGCAGATATCAAGAAATACCTTGGGCAAGAGTTTAGTGAAGCACAAATACTAGCAATTAACGCCGAAATGGCTGAAAATGAAGTTGAAAATGAACAGATAATATACGACACGGAAATGATAAAAACATACAAAGACAAGGTATATAACGGAGTACTAATAATCAAAGAAGATCAGAATCTTAAGGGCGTAGAATTCACTGAGCTAATTGGACTCACTAATGAAAAGAAAGTAACCGATTTGAAGATTATAAGCTGCTACAACCTTAAGCTTGACCGTTGCCCAAAATCGGCTAACAGCTCAATTACAAAATTTACAGTCAATAGCTGCGATTTGACAGATTTAACTGGAATTTAAGTTATGACTTAGCTTACAGAGCTCAATCTCAGCTTTAATTAAATCACTGATATAAATTTGTTAGCTCCACTTGTAAATATTACAGCTCTGGACCTTGGAAAGAACAATATTGAAAATATATCAGTTATTTCGAATTTTAAGAAGCTAAAACAGCTTGATTTGAGCGAGAACCTCTTTGACGATATCTCACCACTTTAGAATTTGTTATAAATGCAAGTGCTCGATTTAAGCTACAATAATCTGAAATCTGTAACTGATTTATAAGCGCTAACTAATATTTCTCAATTGAACATAAGTATGAACCAAATATCAAATATTGACGTATTAGCAAACATGCTCAAGCTCACCTACCTCAATCTGAGCGTGAACAAAATTATAAGCATTTAAATATGCTCTAAGTTCAATTAATTAACAGATTTGCGTTTGGAACTTAATTTTATTCAGGATTTCGAGCCAATTGCCAAACTTCAGTTCTCAAATTAGAATTGGATTCAAAAATAAAATATTCCAACTAAAACTGATTTCTTGAACGCTTTCAACTGTAACGAATACGAACTTACAAAAATGATTGAGAAAAACAAGCAAAAGAAGGAAATGAGCGATAACAAATACGAACTAATCAAAAAATACGAATATAGTGTTGTGAACGGGAGCTTGAAGGTAATCGGTGAAAATAAGCTCAATAATTTGCAATTTACTGATATATTGAGACTTAAAGAGTTAGAAGCAATTAGTTGTTAAACAATAGACTTTGGTGAAGATTAAGTACCACGGTTACTAAATAAGATGAAGCTAAATAATTGTGTTTTAAAAAATACTTACGAAGGATTAAATTTGATCACGGGAATTTATTAAATGGAGCAACTAGTTGAACTCGATCTTGCAAATAACAAGCTAAAGGATATAAGCGAAATTGGAAACCTAAACAAACTAAAGAAATTATTCCTACAAAATAATGAAATAAGCAGAATCTACGAGCTAAGAAATCTGAAATAATTAACTAATTTGAATGTTTCCAATAATAAAATCATATTCAGCGAACCGCTGAGTTGTATGAAACTTGAGCTGATAATTGATAATAACTTTGTAATCGATAGAGTAAATTTAAAAAATCAATAGATACCATAGCCAAACCACTTCAAGGCCTTCCTAGGTCCAAATAGTTCCCATGATTAGGTTAACGAGCTTTGTGAATTGAACAATTATCAAGTGCTTATGAACTAGAAATACAAAAATCTAGTGCAAAGTCAGCAATTAATAATTTAAAACGACAGTTCTTTGACCAATTTCGGGTTCACGAACGATTTGAACGTGAATAATTTAACGATTTTGAACTGTCATAACGTTAAAATTAATTCTTCAAATATAAAGCATTTTAAAACTGAAAACGGATAATTCGTAGATTACCCGGAGGTCAAGGTTAAAATTCCGTTTTAAATCGTTTAATTAACAATTAATAACTGCGGAATTACTTGTTTGGATGGTATTGAGACTATGAATCAGTTAACTTATGTTGATTTAAGAAATAACGCTATTATTTTGATAGAGCCATTGAAATATCTAACTAACTTAAAGTAAGTTCGTATTGATAACAATTTTATTCAGGATTTAGAATGTTTAGTCAATCAAGACTGGATTTGTGAACAAAAAGTTCCATCTGATGCTAATATCCAAGCTTATTTAGCCAACACTAGTTCTTCATTATCTCTTGATGCTTTCAAAACCTAATTAGCTCCAAAGACAACTAAGTCGGATGAATTAATAGCTCCATTACTTGCTAAATATGATTCTGAGTTATCAAGCAAGTACTAAAATGAGGTGCACTATAACAAATTAGAAATATTCAGTGATAATACTATCAAGTAAATATAGTTCATGGACAAAATATCTGTAGAGTGCTTAATTCTGAACAAATGCACAAGCTTCAGTTTCAGGAGAGCGCCGACTCAACTCTTGTATCTAACTCTAAATGACTGTAACATAACAGATTTGGATGGTTTGTAGTAATTCTAACAATTGAAGAAGTTCGAGCTGATCAAGAACACAAACATATAATCCATCAAATAAGTGTACTCCTTAACTAATCTCCTTTCGCTCACTGTCAACGACACCAAGATTACGAACCTAGTCGGCATCGAATCACTTTCTAAACTCTAGTACATCGATTTGCGCGATAACTGCATCGTCTCAGTCGAGCCAGTCAAGTCTCTCCAAAATCTCAAGCAAGTGTTGATCGACAACAATTTCATTCAAGATATGGAGCACCTAACAACAACCAAGAACTACAGTTCGGACTGGATCTACTACCAAAGAGAAGCTACCGATGCTGATTTAACCCGCTATATTTCTGACACGAATCTAAAACTTTCACTTTAGGAACTTAAGACGAGTTTCGAGGCGAAGAAGCGCAGAACAGCGGAACTCATCAGAGATTATCCGGCGGCTTACGACGCCAAAATGAAAGCGAAGTTTCAAGGTTAAGTTTAAGGTGGAAATCCGTATAATTATGGCTCCTGTTTAAACATTTTTAACGATCAAGAAATACACGATGTTCGTTTTGTGCAGGAACTTGGGGTGAAATCTCTATTTTTGAGTGGTTGTTAAAACGCGCACGTTTTGAGGGCGCCAGTTAATCTTCGCTGTTTGTGTCCTCACATGTCAAATTTGAAAACGATGAAAGGAGTTGAAAGAATCACAGAACTAGAGTTTTTGTATTTGAACGACGATTAAATCGTTGAACTGAACATTCGCGGATTGTAGAAACTGAAGAATTTATTTGTGAGGAACAATAAAATAAGGGATCTGAGCCCGGCCGAGTATTTGAAAGCGAAAGAGTGCTCATGTTACACAGACGGATAAAAGCAGCCAATTTAAGAGGAAATAAACGAGGCGAGGCTGTGGTGAGTGAAATATATAATATAAAGCCAACCAAAAGACGATTAAAAGTCAAAATATACAACAATTGATTAAAACGATTATAAATTTAATTGTTAGTCTAGGATTGATGACTATGCAGATGTTGAATGGAAGTACTGTTTTTATAATTTTACAAAATATAGTGGAGTGAAGTTGTTGGAGTGGGTTATTTAATTTTTAGTTGTTTATAAGTCTATAGTATACATGTAGCTTCAAAAACAATTAATCGTCTTTTAATTATTGACTTAATCGAAATTTACGTAATAAAACTATCTTATAGTGTACTTGAGAAGCACATCAAGCAAAAATATAAGAATGATTTGGCAAAATAATAGCTCACTTACTCTACAATAGACGAATATTGGAGTTTGATTGTAACAATAGATGAATAAGCTCAAAGTATGTTAGAATTTGTTAAGATTTGTTAAGTAATTCCTCTTTCAGAAGCAGATGTTGAACGATTGTTTTCCCAAATAGGTTTAATAACAAATAAGAGAAGATAAACAATAGGCACAGCGTATCTGAATAGTTTGGTAACTATAAAGAAGAATACCAAGGATTTAAAGTGAGATGATTTTCTATTGTGAAAAGTAAATGACAATTATTGTCTTATTGTCCACTATTGTCAAAAGTAAGCTATTGTCAATAGTTGGATGGCTATAATTTACGATTGAAATGACAAGAACCCAGATCGGTGACGATAGCTGGCTTTAATATAATATATATATTTACCTTCCTGAATACCAACTTATTACGAGGCTATTAGCGTATTTTGGTGAGCAAAATGAGCATTTACCTGAGAGAATTCTAACTGTAAGCATCTATCTATAACCTTATCCATCATAATTTATTTAGCAGTTAGGTACCTGTGAGTACTGGAGTGAAATTTTATATTAGGTCTAGTCTATATAATATATTATTACAATATTTACACTTTTTATCAACTCTTCGGTGGCAGCAACTCCTTATAATTAAAATCATTTATTGGTATTGCAAACAAGCGTCCTCTTATACCTTACGCTTTATTTCAAGATTGATAGTCAGATTGTCTTGCTACAACTAGCTGAATGTTTTTCCAATACATTTCTTCTGGACCGCATTTTTATATTTCATTCAAAAATTATATAATTTTCTTAAACTTGTCCAGCTCCGCCTTTTCTATCTTTTCATTATTCGTTACTTGGATATTCATGGGTTATTAACTCCATCATAGTATCAGCAAAGTCTTCAAGCTCATTTCCTTCACATACAATTTCACATACAATTTCCTTCACATACAGTTGGGAAGGTGGAAGAGTGAAAACATTGTACAGAATGAATTGATGTAGTATAATAGGCAATGCTACGAGTTTAGGGATGGAGTGGAAATAGACAGTATGTATCTATTATGTATCTATTTATGTTGTCTTAGTGAACTAATTTAATAATTATTATTTGATCATATGGGTAGGTAGGTATGAGGGTAGGTAGGTAAGGACTTAAGTTGATTTTAATAATGTTTACACTTTATTCTTAATTTCATATCATGGAAAAGTTAAAGTTTTGTGTAATTTGGAATTTAGCATTTGAAGTGGTTATTGAAAAAACTTTATTATATTTATTAAACCTTGTATAAGTAGATGCTGCAGCACAGAATCGGTAAAATACACCCTACAATTTTTTACTCTTCCACCTTCCCAACTGTACAACTTAATTTATGTGGTGAAATATATTTTTGTCTGAGAGAATACAAACATAGAATTGCTGTATACAGCCACAAATAGCTTAACTTAGTCAGATATCATTAGGATAGAAACAAATCTCTGATACATTTAACTGTGTTTCCTAACAACGTTTCTTTTAAATGATACAATCATTAAACACTGTCAAATATCATATTGTGACGAGTATACAAATTAAGTAACAAAATCCACTCCACAACATCTGATATGTCCCAGCTTTAAATTTCTTAGATTTCTCCTAAAAATATAAAACCAGCAGTGTGCTTCGCGATATTGTATCAATCTGATATCAAAGGCTACTTACCACCATTGAATTACGATATACATTATTAATTTTCAATAGCAAAAGAAAACTAGGAATATCAAATAATTTAAAACTTCTCGTTAGACAATACTGTTTCTTTTTCAACTTTAACTACAGGTAAGCATAATCTGCAGTGCGAAGCTAAACTTACACCACGTAGAATCCCATCTGCTCAGTCTCCGTATTTAGTAGAAGAACCAATCCATAGTGTTAACACTACAGACATTCTTTTCAAAAACAGCATCGAGATTACTATTGAAGCTCCCGGAAATCAAAAAGCTCCGTGCTGTATACCATTAAACAACACCACAGCTCCAGTTTATCGTGTTCCGCTGCTCACGATTAATCCAGCTCCGTTTGTCAGAGTAATGTTTCAGCCCGATATGCCAAAGCAGCCAACTGGTTTCACTCCTCCGTTGAATGTTCCGCAGCCGTCGGAGATAGATTTTAGCAAGCAGGTTAAAACGATGAAGAATTACATGCCGCCGTTAAGACAGGTGTGTTTCACTCCGTGGGCGAATACGAACGAGGGCAACGAGACGTTCATTCCAACGATAGGCATGATTCCGGGCAAGATATACCAGGTGAAGCACTAAATCAGGGACGGGACCAAGAAACTCGAGTTGAAGCAGAAGCTGAACTACCAAGCCGAGGGTTTGACTAATTCCTTCAGCATTCTCCCGGTTTTCGCCTCCGAGCCCAAGGACCGCCCATTTTATCTTATTCTTGACAATTTCGTGCTCCAGGACTCCATCGTGTCCAAGCTCCAATTGTCCGAGTAAAAAAGGTAACTATTAACCGAGTCCTGCATCACCACTTCATACGGCAACACCTTAATAAGCTACAAGAACGAATTCGACACAAAAGACAGCTACCAAATCGAGCAGTTCCAGAGAGAGATGAAGCGTAGAATCATCGGCTGCAACGGCCAACAGGTGATCTCCGTTTGCGCTGGAATATGCGATTTCTGCTACACCGGCTTCAACCCGGCCTACAAAAACGCCCCCTCAAAGCAACTTTCGGCCGAAATGCTCCAGTCAATGAACGTAAACTGCACCACTTAGAACCTGTTTTTGGACCAGGTCATGCTCGTTTCAACCACGAACGGGGTTCCAATTCGCTCAATATCCGCCTCTAGTATTAACGGGCAGTTGTTTTAACAGTGGTAAACTGACTTCAAGGTGTTTCAGTAAATGGGGGGAGTCATATGTTAACCAGTACAAATTGAGAAGCAATAATTCAAGAAAACGGAAATAAAGAACGAAACGGCCCCAGTTACTGATTAATTACCTGTTGTGGAAGAATAAGAGCAAATAGAGGAGGAACCCACTTTGAGTAAAACATAAACGATAAAATTGTCAGAGATTAGACCAGATCTGTCCATGCCAAGATACTTACCGCTGGTTAGAATTCAAACATTCGCAGCTCTCGAAAACGGGTGCTACCTAGTAGCCGGTCAAGCCGAGGTAATGCTCGCTGACTACCCAGTTTTGTTACAAACCGTTTCAGGATACCTAATTGAAAACAAGCAGAAACACATTGACGCGAAGAAGCTCTCGGTACTCACCGCAGCACTGTTCTTAATCACCCCAACCGGCCAGATCATGAACAAACTATATCTTATTGATGTGTTCCCAGCTGCCATGAACTGCGTCGAGCTCGTTCAGCTTCAGGTAATAGGCGCCAAGCAGACCTCGGACATCCCGGGCTTTTTAACTTAAAATGGATACGCACTTATTCACTCCTGCATCCCATAGTTTGATGCTACTGCTAAGGATTGCATCTTCGCCCTGCCCAGACAGGGAGCTATTGTGAGACTCGATTTCTCCAATTTCGCGATCGTTCAATAAGAAAACATCGGTTCATCCGAGTACAAGCAAGATTTAATATTCTACACCCAGTATAAACCAATTAATCAGCTCGCATGCGTTACGTAGAAGCTGTTCGGAGCGAATTTAATTCCACTTGGTGTGTCCAGGGTCTCTAATAAAATGTTCGTCCTCGTTAACAACTGCTCCAAGAAGTCAATCGAGGTCATTCAGATGGTCATCCCAACATTCATTCAATCCGGTGTTAAGGACATCGTTGACATACTCTCAGAAACTGATCCAATGACAGATGCTACCGATTAAGAGAAAGAAATGGAAAAGGAACCTATTACTTCCGCTCCACAAACGGAATATGAACAGTCGGACGAGCTTATGGTAGTTGGAAGGTTCGTAATTCAAGAAAACTTATAAGCTACATCTGGAACCATAACCGGGCTGCTCAAAGGAGGATTCGTTGTCGGTTTCAAAGTAAACAACGAATGGCGCGTTGTTGAAGTTCAAAGAGGAAATGCAGTCTTCGCTGAGACAATTCAAGCAAACGGACTCATCTTATCAAGATTGTTCTGAGATATCTTCATAACTATATTTCACTTTGATAAACTTGTATCTGTTCTTAATTTCACTTGCTCTTAAACGAGACTTCATTATTGTGCTTGTAGTGCATTCTTATGAGTTTATCACACTGTTTAATTATTTCACATTGTTTAAATTTGTAGGACTTCATTAATTCAATGAAATATTTAGAAAAATAAGAAGAGGAAATAGTTTAAATACAAAAATGGGGCTCACATAAAGTTCACATTGTATGTGTAATCGATTTCTTCAGTCTTAACTTTGACTTGGTCAAATTGCTTAACGAATGGAGTCTTCCAACCACCAAACATAGTGTAATCACCAAAGGTTGGCTTCTTGTTATGGTTGACATACCAAAGTTTGATGTGATCCCACTTCATGTTGCACATTTGTTCAGTCCAAAGAGCCTTCTTTGTCATGACGCCGATTCTTTGTGGACCACCTAAATGCATTTGTAATTCGTCATACATTTCAACAACAAAACGGTTGTTTTTAGTGCAGTCATCACCGAAGAACATCTTTCTGGCATCGATAAATACGGTTTGGTTCTTGGTTAACATCTCCTTAGCTTTCAAAAATCCAATTGCTTGTTAAATTGAAACACGTGGGTCTTTGTCCTTTTGTGGGATAATTCTCCAACCATAGATTGGCTTGCCAGTTTTTATTGACAGTTCATAAAAAGCTTTAGCATCTGAAACAGAATTGATTGGAACAATGAAGCCATCAATTTCCTTAAGACCAGTTTACATTAGTGCTTCAGTTGGTATACTGGAATTATCAAGATTGTTACGGAATCCGTCAATCACAAGAGCAGCGAAAACGGGAGCAAGCATCGTCATATGATGAAAGGAGTGGAACACACTATTTTGCAATTGTTGTGTGCGTATATAAATGTAGTTTTATTGATTGCATTATCATTTAATATTCTAATACAAGTATGTAAATGAGAATAAATTAATGAAAGTTTAAACCTTCATTTTCATTCATTAACAAGGATCCCTTAATAATTAAAGGTTGCACCTACGCAGCACACGTAAATGTAGTAAATAAAATTAAAACTGTTTAAACAATTAACAACTTGTAATAATATCATTTATTAGACTAAAACTCACGTTTATAACTTTAATACCAGTTTATTATTAGTTTCTATGTTTTGTTCATTTGATTCTTCGTTCAAAATCATCGGAACACAAAATAGCTTAAATTATTTCAATTTCAAATAGAACGTATTCATAATCATCTTTATCGTCAATTATGGTGCGAATATGAGTGTACATTCTTATCCAGATTTCATTGTGAACTTCAGCATTGCGCCAATCTAAATATCTAGGAGTGAGTTTTGCTTTGATTTTTAACTAATCATCCGCTTAATAAAATAGTAAATTAACTTCCTCTTAGTCATATATATCCTATGCAAGTTGTGAACTCATTTTTAGTGGAATCAAATAATTCTTATTTAACGTTGATTTCATAACCATCACTTAAGCTAGTTTCTCGATATTTTCAACTTTATATGTTAATGAGCATTTTGTGTTTGATCTACGCCTGAAATCATCAACAGTCTCTTCAAGCAATGTTGACCCATTCATAATAAATTTGAAGTGTTATACTATATTTGCATTAAACGAACAATATATTTATTGATATTAGTAATAATAATTACAAGTTTTTTGTAATTTTTTCAAAAGCTAATAAATAAAACGATGATGAAAATATAATATGAGCATTAACTAAGAGCGATAAAGACCTCTTTATTTTAAATTTAACATTACTATTCAAATGATTTAATATTTTCTATCTAACTTTCATTCTGCTTCACTTGTACTGGTGCTTCCCATTAAGTTATTTTCCTTTTTAATGAGGGTTATCATTTCTATTGTTTGCATAGGAAGTCTATTACTTACAAATACACTGATTTCTTTGTAAAGCTCACAGCATTTATACTAATATTTTAGGGAAGAAGCTAACGCAGTTTAAAGTATTTTTAGATTGTTAACAATGAAGCTACTAATTTCCATTGCCATTATGCGTGCTTGTACATCAAAATGAGGAACTTTGCTTTTACTGAGTATAAAATTATGTTTGTCGTTAAGTATTTATAGTTCTGCAATCGAGAAATCAACAACATTTTGAGATACTTATCGCACCTCATCATCTGAAAGTTACTCTATTACTTTTATTCTGTATTATTTTGGCATAGAGAAGAATCCGTTAGCTTTCTGTAAAAATTTATTGATCATGATTAGGTTTTCGAACGTTTTGATTTGGTTTAGGATGAATTTTAGTGAGAATCGTCCTGGGATGACGCAAACTTTTTTCAGCAGTGCGAATTCGCTTTCGCTAGCTTGTAATTGCTCAGTTTCCAGTTCCAGTCCTGTTTGCAGGTTATAGATGATTGCTTTTACGTCATATCCGTATTTATTGATTAGTTCGGTTAGTTGTTCGTCGCTGATGTTTTGTATTCCTTTATTGATGGTGATTTGTTTTAGTTGTTGTATGTTCATCTCTTGTGTATGCAGTACAATGATGTCAACTGCGAATTCTTCCTCCAGTATCAGTTTACCCGCGTCCTCGCATACGACTATGTACACCCCAGCGGCTCCTTTGTTGACGATGTCATTTAGAGTAGTGTTGACTGAGTCGAAGAAGTAAAGTACTTGTTTGTTCATGCACTCGTTGTGTAAAACGCTCCTCAGAACGGGACACCTCTTTTCATCTGAGCTGATGAATTGTTGACTGAATAATTCATCCAGTGAGCTTGGAGTGGGAGCAGTTTCGTTTAATGGGACTAATTTCAAGTGATTTGTTTTAAGCTTAAGTTTTAAGCTCGGATTCACTTGTTGAATGAGCTCAAGGTATATATCATTTACGAATTAATACTGTAAGAAATCGATTTGGAGCTTGTGCTCGTACTCAACGTGATCGAAGATGCGCCTGGAGATGTAGGTCTTACCGGAGTTGGAAGGGCCTTATATGATTACTATTTTAGTTGGCTTGAGCGAATTCTCGATGAAATCGAGCGCGGTGTGCACCAATTGACTTTGCTCATCTATTTTCTTATAACTGGTTTCAAGCTCGATGCAAGTCTAACGGGACTCCTGAAAACGCTGAATCAACTAATCAGCGGTTAAATTTACAGGCTTCTAGTTGAAAATGTAAGCCTCAGAATGCGCAATTGATGTGACAATTATCTCGCGCTTGGACGGCAAGACGGTAATTTACACCACATACGTTGCCTAAGATTTTGTTATCTACTACACAAGATAGAAATCAGTAGAAACTAACTCGGGCTCAACATGAGGCACAAATGAACTAATAAATATACTTACCGCAGCTTTGATGTCATCTTTCAAGGCTTGCGTCAACTACACACCCTTAGGCTCGCAATCTTAAGTTAAACCTAAAAATATATTTCCGCCAGCAGAATTCAAAAACGCATTGATGCATATGCGCATATAATGTAATTGCGTTTTACTGTATGTTAGCAGAAATACAGAGGCGTAGTTGTTGTTAATAATAAATTTACCCATTTCTGTGGAGTGATTTTTACAAATCTATATATCATTAAAAATAATTGTATATAAACAGAATGATGTTTCCAGTTTTAAATAATTGAGAATTAACTAAATAAGAGGTATTCTTATTCAGTGTTTACAATTAGTGTGTTATATGTGTATTTAATAGGAACTATTAAAGTGATAGAGTTTTGCTTAAATGTGAATTAGTAGGTACTTTTCATTACTTATGATTTCCAAATACTCTAAATTCATCAAAAGCTATATCTCTATTTCGTATATACTTTTAATTGTTGGAATCTGCTTTAATTAACAAGGGTAGAAAATATTTTTGTAGGCCGGGTTGAAGCCGGTGTAGCAGAAGTCGCAAATTCCAGCGCAAACGGAAATTACTTACTGGCCGTTGCATCCGATGATTCTGCGCTTCATCTCTTTCTGGAACTGCTCGATTTGGTAGCTGTCCTTGGTGTCGAATTCGTTCTTAATAAGATAGAATGGGCGGTCCTTGGGCTCGGCGAAAGAATATGTAAGTATGTTATACAGTGGTGGGCCCTCGAAATGCTTTTTTGAATTAGGAAGAAGAATGAAGTTTATTATTTGAATCTTACTTATATCACTGCCCGGCTCAATAATGAGTGTGTTCTCCCTCCTCATCAATACACTCATTAACTCTATTTACTATTGATTTGTAAAGTGCTTCAATCACATCAAGGCCTGGTTGAGCCTTGGATAGCTGTGCTACAATAATTAACGTATATAACTCTGTATATACTTCAATAATAAGTTTCAACTTTACCTAACGTTGTATAATTTAACAATCAAGAAAATTGATTTCTCATTATGAAATGGAAGTGGAAGATCATAAGTAAAATAACTGTTGTTTTAGAGTAGCATCAATATATTATTTAATGCTGGGCCCGACTAACCCACTTGATTCCATTCTTCAAGAAACAAAAATGCATTCATTATTTGAATATTGAGAATGAAAGCGACTGTAACTACCTGAATTATAATTCTAATTAAGCGAAGTACCAATACTTCATCTTGAGCTCCCGGTTGAGATTGAAAGAAAAAGTCCTCCATTGTTTTTCGTGATTAAGAAATACCTAAAATCGTTCAGATTGACCCAGTTGAAGATGAACACCGAGGTCCTCTGCAGGTCCAGTGCTTGCGCTACTAGTTATAAATTACATATTGCGTCCGTATACCAATCATTGGATCCTCTTATTCTTTTCTCCAATCAGGCTTAACTACCATATATTTTCGAGATAAAATCTTTCATAAATTAGTTTTGTTGACTAAAACGTAGAAATTACACAGGGACATCTTAAACAAGTGATATAACTAGTTCAGATTGGTACAATATTTTATGAATTCATCCGTTGGACCCAGAAATGAAGAGAATACAAACGCTTCAGAACTGCCTAAGTTTGTTAAGTGAATTAGTTGACCTTCCCTAAACATCTTCTACCGCGTTTATTTTTGTCATTGCCGTCCTTTTATTGCATGTGGTAATTTCTATTTTTCCTTTTTGGAATATTAAATACCGACTTTGAATAGTCGATTATGGTCTAATACGATCGAAATCATATTTTTGGCCCTCTTGTGTTAATGAGTAGTTCATGAATAATCTCCAACTTGAGATTATTTATTGGAATTTGTCATCCGCATTAGAAGTGGCAAAATATTTTAATATATAATTACTCACATAGTAAACAAGAAAAAGCAATTCCACCTCCCATAACTGTAAATGATGAAACGACTCACTTAACATTTGTAATTGCTAGTATTATTAGTATGTAGAAGCATTTAAAGGTTTATTCTGTTTTTAGTTTATTCTGTTTTTCTCATGGTTGCAAATTACAAAACTAAATTGCAATATTCACTTACAAAACACCAACTCAATCGATTCCTTCATTTCGTGTAAAATCTCTGTAGTGTTATATTTATTATTTCCACTCCACTCCGCCCTATATGAGTTTCGAGGCGTAGGTTGAGTTGGATTCTAGGAAGTTGAAGCAGGAGATCAAGAATTTGCGGTCTCAGTTGAACAACGTGACGCAGAAGGTGTCCAAGGTGCACACTGCGAGGCAGATGCAGTACAGCGAGGTGAGCAGCATCGCGGTTGGTGAGGGCATGAACATCACCTACTCCCTCCCCCTTCAGTCTCAGGTGACCACCAACGACGACCTTCAACTGATTATCGCTCAAATGAACCAGGAATTGCAAGTTCGCCTGAGAGAAAACAACGAACTGAGGAACAGCTACCAATCCCTCGCCCAGAAACTAACCGACATAAAAAACAAGAACGTCTCGGACAAGGACAACACAAAACAACTCTTCCTTGAAAGGAGCGAACACGACTCAAACTACGAAAGACTCAGAAACGACATCAACGAGTACCACCAGAAAACGGTTCAAATGAGCGACATGCACCAAGCGACAGTCAGAGCCGGTGATTAAATGCGCAGCGCTGTGTTCGGACAAATCGCCTCATGCGCAGCAGAGAAGAACGCACTAGAAAACCAACACTTCGGACTACAGCACAGATACGAAGAACTCATCAGATGCGACGTCTCACAAGCAGCAAAAACGGTCCAAGAAGCTGCAAAAACAATAGAAGTACTCACCAACAAAGTCGAACTACTACAACAATAAATACTGCAGTCAAGAGACAACACAGCCAGAGTACAAGACGCACTGTCAGCAAGCATGGTCGCACAACACATTGACGACCAATCATTGAGAAAACTCACAGAATCCCCACAACGCTCCGTCGTCGTTATTGAACCAACACAAGGACTCAACTCCAGCTTAATGGGATGCGCAAGCGCTTACACACCATAAACTGAAATTAAAAGATCAAGAATCGCAAAGTGAGTGAAATATAAAATAATAAAGTTTTAAATGGTTTTAATTATCACAAACTCTTGAGAACAATATTATACTGCGATATTCTGTGTTATATTACGAACAATATTTGACAATAATTAAATGAATCACTCTTTCTTTTCAACTTCCGGTTGTGGTTTTAATGTTAATTTAGCTTTAGTGGGTTGCGTTTCAACTTGATGAACAGTATACGCTTGTGGTTTAGAGCTTACTTATTCAGTTGATTTATTTGCTTTTTCTCCAAATTAAATTTTTGATTTAGCTGGAATTTTTTCTTTCATCTTTTTAACTTATTCTTCCGCTGCTTATTTTTCAGCTTCTTTTCTAAGAATATTCATATCAATTACCTGAATTGCTTCTATCTTTTGTTCTTCAACTGTCTCACCTTTAAGTGAAAATTTCTGTACAACTTTCAAATTTACTTCAGTTTTAACGGCTTCAGTTGACTTATTTTCAACTTTAGCGGTTGTAGCAATATTTTCTGTGGACTTATTATCTTTGGAATTATTAGGTTCTTTGCCCTTAAGATCAACTGTATATAAATTGAAGTCATAATCGGATTTTTTACCAGTAAGTTATTCGTTTTTGTTGAATTGATTGTATTTTTACTCCTTTGAAAGCTTTTATAAATGTTCAATTTCGTACAAATGTGCATTTTCATCACTTTCAAATTAGTATTCTTTGAAAAGCTCTTTGCTCTTTTCTGCTTATACTGGAGTTTTATTTTGAGTTATCTGCTTGTCAGTAGGCATCGTTTTTTATTCATTTTTCTTAACTTAAATTTTATTAATTTTTGATTTTTCAATTTGTTCCTAACCCTTTGGATTTGTCAATACAATATGCGTTTCTGTTTCTTCCTACAACATTCCAGATTTTATTCCCTTACTTAATACCACCGACACCTGCATATTTAGAAGATCCGTATATTGCATTGAAGTGGGATAAAAGCAAATAATTAATCATGTATTATTATTTATATGCATAAAATCAATAATATTAAGTATATAAATATTTATGGTCAACTAACCTAACTAATCTATCATGTGAATCTCGTTGAAATAACGATATGTCTCTACATTAATGTATCAATTAAAGGATGAAGCATCATTTTCACTATTCATTGATTTTCCCAGCCTTTACTAAATAATAACAAACGGTTTTTGTTGATTTCTATATTATTATATACTTTTCTTTACTAGTAACCTTATAATGTTATAGCCTGGCTTTTCCATTCATTTTTCTAATAAGTATTTTACGTTTTAAGTTAAATATTGATCTATTTCTCTTATTTGTTTATTGGTTTTTCTATAACTTCTTATTATATTTCGCCATTTCCGTTTTATTTGTCGTTATGTAAATCAGGTGGTTATTCAATTACCGCTTTTCCGCATCCCATTTGAAGTGTTTATTTTTATTTATTTATCATATTTTATATAATCGATATTTTTACCATCTCAATGACAAATTAAATTAACATGTAGTTTAAGAATTACAATATATGCGTAACATAAAGGACAAAAATGCAATTATAATAACCAATTGATTCAGAATCTACAATGAATTTTGATGATACCTATAATATTTGTAAAAATTTGATTGATTAAAATAAAGCAGTCTAAAAGTAATTGTTATAAGTAATGGATGTGTATTAAAGAGAGCTTCCAGAGTGATTCAATTATTAACCACTGATATATTTATTTATAAACAATAATTTTAACACTACTTTTTTCTTCAACCCAAATGCTTATCTTCCAGCGTCATCGTGTAAACTCTTGGTTAAAATACAAAGTTTCGTTACACACAGTATTATACACGTCAATTACTATCATCAATTTAATTATAATTAATTGATTAATGTATGATCAGATGATATGATCGGATATGTATGATCGGATGATATATTTTTCTTGTAACGGCACTTCTCTTGTAACAAAAATAATACCCTACATAGACTGTGTTTTGGATAAAATTAATTTTGATTGAAACATTCAATTTGTATATTGATGTTAACAATGAGTTCTCATTTTTGAAATTTATTTTTTACGTGTTCTATTTCTTATTATGAGTATAGTAGAAATACAACATCATTCTATTAACGCAGCCGCAGTTTAAGACGATTCCTTCATTTCACAGTTCAGTTTTATTTTTTATCTTTTGTTACTTGTGCTAATAATTTATTTTCTCGCCATGATCCATTCATATGCACCGCTCCACAATGCCCTCCATATTCAAGAAACAGCAGCCTGCTGCTCCAGCCGCTCCAGCTCCACTGGATATTAACGAGATGATATAGAAAATTAACCGATCCATCGTGTAAGCAAAAGAATAAGAAACCAAGGCCTACGACCAGGCCAAGAACGCGATGAAGGCCAACAACCAGGTAATGGCCAAGACGTACATGAACGCGTGCAAAATGGCTCAGAATCAGCAAAAGAACCTAATGGGCCAACTTAACATGCTCCAAATGAAGCAGAATCAAATGCTCACCATTGAAATGGCAAAAGGATAGGTCCAGCTCATGAAACAAGTAAATCAAGAACTGGTTGGAACGGAGAACGTAATGGACGAACTACAGGACACGTTGCAAGAAAACGCTCAATAGTAACAACAAGTGCAACAAATGAGCGAAATGATGAACCAGTTCACAGACATGGCCATGGGCATGATGGAAGAAGGAGAAAATATGGACCAAGAGCTCCAAATGCTCGCAGCAGAAGTTCAAGCCGAAAAGGAAAGCGGGCTGCGCGCGCCGCCAGCGCAGCAGGTGGAAGCCGCGTAAGTTGAAACACAGAAGAAAGTCGTGGCCGCTAATAACATGGACGACCTTATCTGAGAGAATATATATGTTTGATTATATTTAAATTGAAGGAATTATATGTTGAACCGAGGGTTGTACAGGTTGTGAAGACTAGAAAGATAAACAAATAGAGTAATAATATAAAATAGCTGGTTTGATTTGTCTCATAATTACATTTGTCTCACAATTAAACATTTCTTATTAAATAAAGATTAAAATATTAGGATTTCGATCAATCGTGTGATAAATTAACAATTTGGTTCTCACTTATTCACTTTGTAACTCGCTCAGAGGTTATTTGATTGTAGGCTGTATAATGGGTTTGTAATTAAAAAATAAATGGCTCTTTTACAAGTATCAATAAAAAATAACTTTTATTATTAATCTCTGATCCAGTTACAGTTAAATGGTAGCTATCTTCTATAGTTGAAAGTGAAAAATGGCAGAATCACTAAATCTTGTCGCGAATTTATCTCACATCACTCAAATCTCCGTTACACAAATTCTCCGTTACGCTTCATAAGACAATAAAATATAACCAAATAACTCTATCATATCGCCACTTCCTGAAATAATCGTAGCATTATCTTTGCTTATCTGTAAACCAACCACCGTTCTGGTATGTGCGTCAATTGTTTTCAATAGATCTCCGGATTGCACGTTCCACAACTTGATTTTTCCGTCGCCTGATCCGCTGACCATTTACTCGCCGTTTGACGAAAAATAAACGCTAAACACCCCGGAGTTATGACCTTTAAAAGTGTTTATTAATTAGTAAGTTTGCGCGTTCCAGAGCTTAACAGTCTTGTCCTCGCTTACAGTCGCAAAGCTGGAGAAGTCCGGGTTGTAAAGTATCTGGTAAACGCTGTCAGAGTGCCCCTCGATCGTTTGGACAACAGCTCCAGATTTTACGTCCCATATTTTTACCGTCTTATCATCACCACCACTTAGGACATATTTGTCGTCTTAACTGAAAATAACAGTGTTCACTGCGTCTGTGTGGCCTTCTAACTTCCAGATTTGCTGGTTGGTCGCGGCGGAGTACACGTACACGTTGTTTCCCACGCAGCACGCGAGCATGCTCCCGTCGTTGCTGTACTCGACCGAGTTGACCTCGTCCTCGAGCGTGATCGTGCTTTCGACCTGCATTTTCACGAGGTCGTAAACCATCATTGTGTAATAATATTATGCGCATTCAGCATTAAATAAAATTAGATATATATGGGGGATTAGCTCAGGTGGTAGAGCATTCGCCTGCAAAGTGATCGGTCATGGGTTCAACTCCCATATCCCCCTCGTTTTGCAATTTTACTACTACTTACAATTTGTCATATATTTGCTTTACTATAAATCCACTTCATTACTAATAAACTTTAAATATCACAATTTATTACAAATAGAACACCAAATGCGGCGCAAATGATTCTAAACAATTGTGTTTGATCATATCATCTAAATTCGCAAGTCTACAAAAAATTCAATAACTACTTAGCATTATTATGTTATTCTTTGATAACATATCATAATATTGCATCATCGACTCATAATTTTACAATTTGCTACACAGTCAATATGATTTTAATACTATGAAAGCCAATTATAATCACTGTCTACTTCTACATGTATTTATAAATGTGATAATTATTAATTAGAAATGTATAAAGTGTGACTATAATTTATCATATTTAGCAACTATCATGGATTGTACGTTTAAATTAACTTTGTATAAAGAAAAACAACAACTTTAGCATTTTGGAGAAATTGAAGAACTGTAAACATTCTTGATCTACTATTGCACGTCAAACAAAACAGTATCACAACGCTGACATTGAAAGTCGAGTGTGTTATCCAGATTTCTGAAATAGTATAAATACAATCTTCGTTGAAGAGGTATGATTTTGTGGCAGTCTTTCTGAACTATGAGTTATAATTGGTGGGTCAGCACGATTTATAAACTGAAGATGAAAAGGTGAAACAAGGTTTTGGGTTTACTCTTGCCAAACAGTGTTTTAGTGCTATGTCTTTGTTTGTACTGCGAGCATTGTAGTTATCACGGTTCAGCAGCTGCAGATGGAGGGCTTTGTTGTTCTGGCAGAATGATGTTCACATGAGTTTGTTTGTGCTAGGAATATAATATACTTCGCTCATGGGGGATTAGCTCAGGTGGTAGAGCATTCGCCTGCAAAGTGATCGGTCATGGGTTCAACTCCCATATCCCCCTCGTTTTGCAAATTTAGCGCTCACATGAATTTCTTTGAGTTTACGCTAGCTCCACTCCAAATTAATGCTGCAAACGTTGCAAGGGTCTTGCTAGCGAACGTATATATCTGATACAACCAAATGTAACTCATTTCAGCTTCTCTTTCCCACCCTACGATTGCTCCACTTTCACTTTTTTACCTTTGTGCTTTGCTTTCTTTTCTTTAATGTCATATTGTCTAAGTAATTTCAAGTTTTCATCAGAAAGGTTTTTAACATCAACTATGGAGCAATAGTCCATTTATAAGGTATACTGTCCAGACACCCATTTCATTTTCCATGACTTAGGCTCGACTAGTTCTAAACAACTTTCGTAAGCCACTAATTGCATTTTCCCGTCTTGGTCGTAGCAATTGAATAAATCCTATGCTTCTTCATCAACTTTTTCATCATCATCATCATCATCATTTTCTTCATTTTCCTCCTCCTCCTCTTCTTCTTCATTAAGTTATGGCTCATTTAAATCCCAAGAATATGCATTACCAGAGTCGTCTTTAGCAGCAAGTTTATTGTCTGAACTATATGCTACGTAATAAATTGGATTCTCTAAATCCTCAAATTTATGTAATATTTTACCTGTTGTTGGATCACAGACATAAACATTCGTGTCATCTCCACCAAACGCTAGCAATTTGCAATCATTGCTATATTTAACACATCTTATAGACTCTATGTCTTCCTTATCATAAAAAATTACTTGTTGTGGAGCATTTCCAGATATAGTCCAAATTTATACTGAACCGTCATGACAACCGATTGCAAACTAATTACCATCTTTGTGGAAATCAACAGCCCATACGTCTCTATCAAGTTATATTGTTTTGATGCACTTTCCAGATGTGATATCCCATAATTTTACTGAACCATCGGCACTACCTGTAAGCAATAATTTGTCATCAGGACTAAGCGAAATACTCCATATTTCATTATCATTTTCCCCTTCGAGTGTTTTGATGAGTGTTCCATCATTAGAATTCCACAACTTGACAGTTTTATCACTACTACATGAAGCAATAAACTAATAATTATGACTAAAAGTTACACTTTGGATTTCGTCCGTGTGTCCATTTATAGATTTAATTAATGGACTTGATTCAACATACCAAAATCTGATATAAGTATCGCCACTTCCTGAAATAATCGTAGCATTATCTTTGCTTATCTGTAAACCAACCACCGTTCTGGTATGTGCGTCAATTGTTTTCAATAGATCTCCGGATTGCACGTTCCACAACTTGATTTTTCCGTCGCCTGATCCGCTGACCATTTACTCGCCGTTTGACGAAAAATAAATGCTAAACACCCCGGAGTTATGACCTTTAAAAGTGTTTATTAATTAGTAAGTTTGCGCGTTCCAGAGCTTAACAGTCTTGTCCTCGCTTACAGTCGCAAAGCTGGAGAAGTCCGGGTTGTAAAGTATCTGGTAAACGCTGTCAGAGTGCCCCTCGATCGTTTGGACAACAGCTCCAGATTTTACGTCCCATATTTTTACCGTCTTATCATCACCACCACTTAGGACATATTTGTCGTCTTAACTGAAAATAACAGTGTTCACTGCGTCTGTGTGGCCTTCTAACTTCCAGATTTGCTGGTTGGTCGCGGCGGAGTACACGTACACGTTGTTTCCCACGCAGCACGCGAGCATGCTCCCGTCGTTGCTGTACTCGACCGAGTTAACCTCGTCCTCGAGCGTGATCGTGCTTTCGACCTGCATTTTCACGAGGTCGTAAACCATTATAGTGTAATAATATTATGCGCATTCAGCATTAAATAAAATTAGATAAATATGGGGGATTAGCTCAGGTGGTAGAGCATTCGCCTGCAAAGTGATCGGTCATGGGTTCAACTCCCATATCCCCCTCGTTTTGCAATTTTACTTCTACTTACAATTTGTCATATATTTGCTTTACTATAAATCCACTTCATTACTAATAAACTTTAAATATCACAATTTATTACAAATAGAACACCAAATGCGGCGCAAATGATTCTAAACAATTGTGCTTGATCATATCATCTAAATTCGCAAGTCTACAAAAAATTCAATAACTACTTAGCATTATTATGTTATTCTTTGATAACATATCATAATATTGCATCATCGACTTATAATTTTACAATTTGCTACACAGTCAATATGATTTTAATACTATGAAAACCAATTATAATAACTGTCTACTTCTACATGTATTTATAAATGTGACAATTATTAATTAGAAATGTATATAGTGTGACTATAATTTATCATATTTAGCAACTATCATGGTTTGTACGTTTAAATTAACTTTGTATAAAGAAAAATAACAACTTTAGCATTTTGGAGAAATTGAAGAACTGTAAACATTCTTGATCTACTATTGCACGTCAAACAAAACAGTATCACAACGCTGACATTGGAAGTCGAGTGTGTTATCCAGATTTCTGAAATAGTATAAATACAATCTTCGTTGAAGAGGTATGATTTTGTGGCAGTCTTTCTGAACTATGAGTTATAATTGGTGGGTCAGCACGATTTATAAACTGAAGATGAAAAGGTGAAACAAGGTTTTGGGTTTACTCTTGCCAAACAGTGTTTTAGTGCTATGTCTTTGTTTGTTCCGCGAGCATTGTAGTTATCACGGTTCAGCAGCTGCAGATGGAGGGCTTTGTTGTTCTGGCAGAATGTTGTTAAAATATTCGGCTCATCACCAATAAATAAATATAGAAAAGTTATGGGGGATTAGCTCAGGTGGTAGAGCATTCGCCTGCAAAGTGATCGGTCATGGGTTCAACTCCCATATCCCCCTCGTTTTGCTAATTTTCCGATTGTTTATCATTTATTACTTAATTTGCTTCACTATTAATCCACTTCATTATTAATAAACTAGTGTAATCTAAATGAATAAATTATAAACAGAACTAATACAGTACAAATAATTTTATCGTCACAAGTAATCGGCGATAACCGATAAGCGTAACTATGCTATTCTTTGATAACTATTATAATATTGCGTCATCGACTTCCGATTTACTACATAAACTGAATGATTTTTGTGCTATAAAAGCTAAATTATAAACACAAAGAACACCTACATCTATTTATAAATATAGCAAATACTAATTTGAAATGCCCATACTGTTACGCTAATATATCGTAATAAGTTATTATCATGGATTGTGTGTTTAATTTAAATTAACATAAAGAAAAATAACAGAGGCCCGCGCATTTTGGTAAAATTGAAGGGCGGTAAACATTTTTGATTTAGTCATACAAAACAGAGTTGCAACGTCGACACACGGAGTTGCCTGTGTTATCTAGATTTCCGAACTAAATTTGCACCATGAACTAGTTTGATAGAATCTTCTTTGATCATAGGCAGTCGCAAAGCTGTGATTTATGATCAGTAGACCGTCTCGATTTATAAACCGAAGGTGAGATGATGAAACGAAGCTTTGGTATTGCTGTGGCTAAGTGGTTGTTTACTGCTATGAAGTTACTTGTGCTGCGGAGATTATAACTATCACGGTTTACGAGCTGCAGATGGAAGGATTTGCCATACAGGCAGTGGCGTGACATTCGTATGAGACTGTTTGTGCTACAAATATTATAAACTTTACTCATGGGGGATTAGCTCAGGTGGTAGAGCATTCGCCTGCAAAGTGATCGGTCATGGGTTCAACTCCCATATCCCCCTCGTTTTGTTAATTTAGCGCTCGCGTGAAATTTCTTTGTAGTTTACTCTAACTCCCACTCCAAATTAATGCTGTAAACGCCGCAGGCAACTCGCAAATGAACCAATATACCTAATACAACCAAACGTAACTCATTTCAACCTCTCTTTCCCGTCCGGCGATTGCTACGCTTCTACCTTTTTAACTTTGTGCTTTGCTTTCTTTTCCTTGATGTCATATTGCCTTAATAATTTCAGATTTTCATCAGAAAGGTTTTTTGCATCAATTATAGAGCAGTAATCCATTTACAAGCTATATTGACCAGATATCCATTTCATTTTCTATGACTCAGGCTCGACTAGTAATAAACAACTTTCGTACGCCATTAGTTGCATTTTCCCGTCCTAATCGTAACAATAGAATAAATACTCTGCTTCTTCATCAACTTTTTCATTATCATTAACTTCATCTTCTTCATTTTCCTCTTCTTCCTCTTCATTTAGTTATGGTTCATTTAAGTCCCATGAATATACATTACCAGAGTCGTCTTTGGCAGCAAGTTTAGTATCTGAACTATATGCTACATAATATATGGAATTTTCCAAATCATCAAATTTGTGCAATATTTCACCTGTTGCTGGATCACATACATAAACATTCGTATCATCTCCACCAAACGCCAACAATTTGCAATCATTGCTATACTTAACGCATCTAACGGGTTCACTATCCTCATTATTATACAATATTGTTTATTCTGGTTCATTTCCAGAAATAGTCCAAATTTATACAGAGCCGTCGTGACAACCAACAGCAAACTAATTACCATCATTGTGAAAATCAACAGCCCATACATCTCCATTAAGTTTAATTGTTTTGATGCACTTTCCAGACGCGATATCCCATAATTTTACTGTACTATCGGCACTACCTGCAAGCAATAATTTGTCGTCAGGGCTAAGCGATATACTCCATATTTCATTATCATTTTCCCCTTCGAGAGTTTTGATGAGTGTTCCATCATTTGAATTCCACAATTTTACAGTTTTATCACTACTGCATGAAACAATAAACTTATAATCGTGACTAAAAATTACACTTTGAATCTCATCAGCATGTCCACCTATAGATTTAATTAACGGACTCGATTCAGTGCACCAAAATCTGATAAATGTGTCGCCACTTCCTGAAACAATCGTAGCATTATCTTTGCTTATTTGTAAGCCAACCACCGTTCTGGTATGTGCGTCTATGGTTTTTAACTGATCTCCGGATTGAACGTTCCACAACTTGATTTTTCCGTCGCCTGATCCGCTGGCCATTTACTCGCCGTTTTGTGAAAAAGAAACGCTAAACACCCCAGAGTTATGACCTTTAAAGGTGTTAATTAACCCGTAAGTTTGCGCGTTCCAGAGCTTAACAGTCTTGTCTTCGCTTGCAGTCGCAAAGCAAGAGAAGTCCGGGTTGTAAAGTATCAGGTAAACGCTGTCTGTGTGCCCCTCGATTGTTTGAATAGCAGCTCCTGTTTTTACGTCCCAGACTCTTACCGTCTTATCGTCGCCGCCACTTAGCACATATTTGTCGTCTTAACTGAAAATAGCAGTAATCACGGTGTCTGTGTGGCCTTCTAGTTTCTTGATTTGCTGGTTAGTCGCGGCGGAGTATATGTACACGTTGTTTCCCACACAACACGCGATCATGCTCCCGTCGTTGCTGTACTCAACTGAGTTGACCTCGTCCTCGAGCGTGATCGTGCTTTCGACCTGCATTTTCACGAGGTCGTAAACCATCATGGTGTGATCATCGCTACAACTCACTAATTTTGAATCGTCGGGACTGAATGAAACCCACATTACATCTTATTCATGATTTTCAAATGATTTAACCAATTCCATTGATTTAACATTATAAATTTCTACGTAGGGCTCGTATCCAATTTTGGCATTTCCTGAAGAACATGCTAGTAGTTCACCAGTTTTATTAAGTTTGATGCAGCGAAGTTCTGAAAATGTCTCTATTTAAGCTCTTTTCCCAAACTCAACGTTTTTCATATCAGCTCCGTCGAACTTCGCGTGCTGCAGCCAGGCCGACTGGAAGTTGACGTCCGTCAGGTCCGCGCCTCTGAAGTCGACGCTGTCCATCATGGCCAGGCTGAGGTTCGCGCCGGGGATCTTCACGTTTCGGAAGTCTTTGTCTCTGAAGGACTCGTCTGCCACGTTCAGGATCGTGATCGCGTTCGCGGCGGCCACTGCGACTCGGGTGTCTGTCTTGGACAGCTCGATGATCTGGTAGAGCTGGGCCTTGAACTCCGGGTATCGCTGGATGGTCTCTTTGTAGAAGTTGAACACGCCCTTGTCCACGATGAGCTGCTTGTTCATGGAGCAGTTGAGCACCGCGTCGTCGAGCTTGGTCGCGATCTTCTGGACCTGGCGCTTTCCCTCTCTCGCCGCGAAGAACTCCAGAATGGACTTGTGGATGAAGGAGTAGAACCTGGTGGAGGCGTTGAGCGGGACCCCTCTTCTGATCGTCGTGGCCTTCACGCTGTTGGGGTCGAAGAAGGTCTTCCAGGCGCTCTGCTTGTCCGTGCTGTTGTACTCGACCACCGTCTTCCCGGCGTCCACCATCTTCGTGGCCAGCGAGAGCGCGTACTCTTCGTACTCGGTCTTGAGGTTGGCGATGTCGGTCGCGACGTTGTTGGAGAACATGCGCTCTTCCTCGCGCTCGAACCACTGCTTCACGAACTCTTCGTACAGGTCCAGGGCGATGAGCTTCTCTTGGTTCTGGGAGGCCCCGCGCTTAGCGACGATCGCGGGCAGCACGTTGACGATCATGCTCAGGATGAAGGGGTTCTCCACCAGGCTGCGCAGGCCCGGGATCGCGTCGATGTGGCCTCTGTACTCCTTCCAGTCTTTCCAGCTCTTGGAGCCCTTTTCGAGCTTGGCCACGAACCGCTCCAGGTAGTCGTTTATCTGCTGGTCGTCGAAGTGCACCAGGACGACTTCCTGGAACACCTGCTGCTTCTCCGTCTTGGGCGGGACGAAGTACTTGTAGTACTGGTTGTCGTTGGCCAGGTGGGAGCTTCTGCAGGTGAACAAGACCTTGCAGTTCCAGTTCAGGAGGCCGTTGGAGGCGTACAGGTTCTTGTAGCTGCGGATCTCGTCGTAGCCGTCGACGATGAACAGCAGCTGCTTCTGGGAGTCCCTCAGCTTCTGGACCTCGACTTCGCTGAACCGCAGCTCCGCGAGCGTTTCCTCCACCATCTGGGTCTGCCAGTTCTGGAGCTGCGGCAGGTTGATGTACAACGGGGGTATTTGCTGGGTCTGGAGGAGCTGGGTGATCAGGTACTGGCAGTAGATCGTCTTGCCCGTGCCGGCCCCGCCTTGGATGAGGGCCACTTTCTTCTCGCCGTCGTCGAAGAACTTGTGGAGCTCGACGTCCACGTCGGTCGCCACGGAGATGTCCTTCACGAACTTCAGGTCCGCGACTCCTTTCTCGGGGATGTACATGCCCAGGCGCGCCTTCCACTCCTGGCTTTCCTTCGCGTAGAAGTCGTACAGCGCCTGCGTGAGTTCCTTCACGCTCCTTCCGCACGCCGCCTTTTCGACCGCGTTCAGTCTGTTTTGGATCTCCGCGAGCTTCCCGGCCTGCTGGTCCACGTTGCTCTGCAGCCTGTCCAGCGCGCCGCACTTCACGTCGATGAGCGCTTGCATCTTCTGGATCTGCTGGACCTTGTTCTTCGCCTCTTGGACGGCTTCTTCGTACAGCTCCTGGTCTTCCGGGGTTATCTGGTCGTTGGCCTTCGCCTCAAGGGACTTCTGGATGGCCGTCAGCTTTTCGCCGCACTGGTCGATCTGGGCTTCTTCGGCCTGCTGGCTCTGCTCCCAGCTTTCCTGGAGCTTCTTCTTCTGTCTCTATATGTAGTCCGCGTTCTCGAGCGTCTTCTTCACTTTCGCGTTCGTCTCGCCGATGATCATGTGGAGGTATATCCCGGGCAGCTGGTCGTTCGGGGTCTTCGCGGCTCCGTTTCGGATGCAGACCTGGGCTACCTTGTCTCGGATCTTCCAGGCGTTCGCTCCCTGCTGGTACGCGGAGAGCTGCTTCAGCGCCTGGACCGCGGCTTCCGTCTGTGCCGGGGCGCCTTCGAGGTAGAACTCGAGCACGTCCAGCCCGGCGTAGAGCACGTGCCACTCGGCCTTGTGTTTGCTGAGCTGGTCGACGATTGAGTCTATCTGGTCCGGGCTCTCCTTCAGCAGGAACTGGGTGTAGTAGTTCGCCATCACGGCCAGGAACCAGGTCTCGCCCAGCTTGTTCACGCCGAACTCGCCCAGCTTGCAGATCAGGTCCTTTCCGAGCTGTTTCAGCTGTCCGAAGTCCTTCGACGCGGCGGCCTTGAGCCCGTTTCCGACTTGGGTGGCGTAGTCGACGACCGCGTTCTTCGCGTCCAGCTGGCCCATGCCGAGGACCTTGATGCCGGCTTCGATGCAGTCCATCTCGAACTCCAGCTCGGTGGCCTCCAGCTGGGACGCGGTGACCAGGTTTCGGACGGCCTTGATCTGGTCTTTCCAGCCCTGCTGGGTGGCGGAGGCGACCGCGGTCCCGTCTTTGTTGCGCATGTACACCTGGTGCGAGAAGAGCTGCGCGACGTGGGCGACGTCTTTTTTGAAGCCCGAGTTCATGCCTTGGACGTCGGAGCTCGTGAGCAAGTCCATCAGTTTCCCGAAAATCTGGACCGGGTTTCCGCAGGCCTGCGCGTAGACCAGGGCGTTGTTCTTCATGTCGACCACGGCGCTGCGCTGGGCCTTGAGGTCTCCAGAGCCGACCGCGCCGGACAGCTGCGAGATGAGGCCGAGTATTTTCTTGTCGTCCTTCCCGTCTTGCACTTCGGGTAATTGCGTGGTTTTCTACTTTATGTCTGTTTTTTAATTAGTTGTGTCAACTGAGGAAGCACAACCCATATATGATGTGGATTATATTATTAATTTATATAATATTAATTTATGTAAATAGCAAATATCTAAAATCAATATTTATTGTGACATACTGCACAGGGTTCGGGCGCAATATTTTCATTTGTGATTACAATATAGCATCATGAATACCTATATAGAACGAAATATCATAATCTCACTTTTCATCTGTGTATCCAAATCATGTAGCCGTATCAAAGCACGAATTCTGCACAGTATTTATATTTTTCTGTTTTGGTTAGATGCTAATATATCGTAATAAGTTATTATCATGGATTGTGTGTTTAATTTAAATTAACATAAAGAAAAATAACAGAGGCCCGCGCATTTTGGTAAAATTGAAGGGCGGTAAACATTTTTGATTTAGTCATACAAAACAGAGTTGCAACGTCGACACACGGAGTTGCCTGTGTTATCTAGATTTCCGAACTAAATTTGCACCATGAACTAGTTTGATAGAATCTTCTTTGATCATAGGCAGTCGCAAAGCTGTGATTTATGATCAGTAGACCGTCTCGATTTATAAACCGAAGGTGAGATGATGAAACGAAGCTTTGGTATTGCTGTGGCTAAGTGGTTGTTTACTGCTATGAAGTTACTTGTGCTGCGGAGATTATAACTATCACGGTTTACGAGCTGCAGATGGAAGGATTTGCCATACAGGCAGTGGCGTGACATTCGTATGAGACTGTTTGTGCTACAAATATTATAAACTTTACTCATGGGGGATTAGCTCAGGTGGTAGAGCATTCGCCTGCAAAGTGATCGGTCATGGGTTCAACTCCCATATCCCCCTCGTTTTGTTAATTTAGCGCTCGCGTGAAATTTCTTTGTAGTTTACTCTAACTCCCACTCCAAATTAATGCTGTAAACGCCGCAGGCAACTCGCAAATGAACCAATATACCTAATACAACCAAACGTAACTCATTTCAACCTCTCTTTCCCGTCCGGCGATTGCTACGCTTCTACCTTTTTAACTTTGTGCTTTGCTTTCTTTTCCTTGATGTCATATTGTCGCAATAATTATAAGTTATCATCCGACAAATTTTTAGTACCTATTATAGAGCAGTAATCCATTTATAAGGTATATTAACCAGATACCCATATCATTTTCCACTCATTTGGTTCAATTAATAATAGGCTACTTTCGTGTGACATAAGTAGCATCCCATCTTTGTCATAACAGCAAAGTAGATTTTCGATTTCTTCTTAATCATATTCATCTAATTCTTCCTCATCCTCTTCTTCTTCTTCACCATTTTCATTACTTTTTAGTTTTTCATTTATATCCCATGAATATACATTACCAGATTAGTCTCTTGCAGCAAGCTAATTATTTAAGCCTAATGCTAATTCATAAATTGGATTTTCTAAATTACTGAATGTTAAAACTATTTCTCCTGTTTTCGGATCACATACATAAACATTCGTATCATCTCCACCAAACGCCAACAATTCGCCATCTTTGCAATATTTAACACATCTAACGGGTTCACTATCCTCATTATTATACAATATTGTTTATTCTGGTTCATTTCCAGAAATAGACCAAATTTAGACAGAACCGTCATCACAAGCGATGGCAAATTAGTTTCCATCCTTGTGAAAATCAACAGACCAACATTCGCCTTCAAGTTCAATTGTTTTGATGCACTTTCCAGACGCAATATCCCATAATTTTACTGTGTAATCAGCACTTGCAGTTAGCAATAAAGTATCGTCCGAGTTAAGAGATATATTCCAAATTGTGTTAGTATGTTCTGCGTTAAGAGTCTTAATGAGCTTTCCATCATCCGGTTTCCATAGCTTAACTGTGAAATCCATACTGCAGGTTACAATAAATTTATAGTTATGACTGAATATTGCATTTTATATTTCATCAACGTGTCCATCTATAGATTTTATCAAAGGACTAGATTTAGTATTCCAAAATTTAATTTTCATATCCCCACTTCCTGAGACAATTGTTAAACCATCATTACTTATTTACACACCGAACACCTATCTAGTATGAGCATCTAAAGTCTTTAATAAATCTCCTGATTGTACGTTCCACAACTTGATTTTTCCGTCGCCTGATCCGCTGGCCATTTACTCGCCGTTTGACGAAAAAGAAAAACAAAATACATCAGAATTATGGCCTTTAAAGGTGTTTATTAACTCGTAAGTTCGCGCATTCCAGAGCTTAACGGTCTTGTCTGCACTGACGGTTCCAAAGTAAGAGAAGTCCTTGTTATAAAGTACTTAATAAACGCTATCAGTGTGTCCCTCAATTGTTTAGATAATGGCTCCTGTCTTGACATCCCAGACTTTTGCTGTCTTATCTTCACTAACGCTAATTAAATGAGTATCATCTTTTCCAAAAATAACAGTATTCACCAAATCTGTATGACCTTCTAGTTTCTTGATTAGTTGGTTAGTCGCGGCGGAGTATATGTACACGTTGTTTCCCACACAACACGCGATCATGCTCCCGTCGTTGCTGTACTCAACTGAGTTGACCTCGTCCTCGAGCGTGATCGTGCTTTCGACCTGCATTTTCACGAGGTCGTAAACCATCATGGTGTGATCATCGCTACAACTCACTAATTTTGAATCGTCGGGACTGAATGAAACCCACAATACATCTTATTCATGACGTTTAAAAGACTTTACTAATTTCATACTTTTATAATTGAATATTTAAACCGAAGGATCTGACGAAAATTTCTATTTCCCGCATGCACATGCAACTAACTCTCCATTTTTACTTAGTTTTACACAATTAATATCCGAACCTGTCTCTATTTAAGCTCTTTTCCCAAACTCAACGTTTTTCATATCAGCTCCGTCGAACTTCGCGTGCTGCAGCCAGGCCGACTGGAAGTTGACGTCCGTCAGGTCCGCGCCTCTGAAGTCGACGCTGTCCATCATGGCCAGGCTGAGGTTCGCGCCGGGGATCTTCACGTTTCGGAAGTCTTTGTCTCTGAAGGACTCGTCCGCCACGTTCAGGATCGTGATCGCGTTCGCGGCGGCCACTGCGACTCGGGTGTCTGTCTTGGACAGCTCGATGATCTGGTAGAGCTGGGCCTTGAACTCCGGGTATCGCTGGATGGTCTCTTTGTAGAAGTTGAACACGCCCTTGTCCACGATGAGCTGCTTGTTCATGGAGCAGTTGAGCACCGCGTCGTCGAGCTTGGTCGCGATCTTCTGGACCTGGCGCTTTCCCTCTCTCGCCGCGAAGAACTCCAGAATGGACTTGTGGATGAAGGAGTAGAACCTGGTGGAGGCGTTGAGCGGGACCCCTCTTCTGATCGTCGTGGCCTTCACGCTGTTGGGGTCGAAGAAGGTCTTCCAGGCGCTCTGCTTGTCCGTGCTGTTGTACTCGACCACCGTCTTCCCGGCGTCCACCATCTTCGTGGCCAGCGAGAGCGCGTACTCTTCGTACTCGGTCTTGAGGTTGGCGATGTCGGTCGCGACGTTGTTGGAGAACATGCGCTCTTCCTCGCGCTCGAACCACTGCTTCACGAACTCTTCGTACAGGTCCAGGGCGATGAGCTTCTCTTGGTTCTGGGAGGCCCCGCGCTTAGCGACGATCGCGGGCAGCACGTTGACGATCATGCTCAGGATGAAGGGGTTCTCCACCAGGCTGCGCAGGCCCGGGATCGCGTCGATGTGGCCTCTGTACTCCTTCCAGTCTTTCCAGCTCTTGGAGCCCTTTTCGAGCTTGGCCACGAACCGCTCCAGGTAGTCGTTTATCTGCTGGTCGTCGAAGTGCACCAGGACGACTTCCTGGAACACCTGCTGCTTCTCCGTCTTGGGCGGGACGAAGTACTTGTAGTACTGGTTGTCGTTGGCCAGGTGGGAGCTTCTGCAGGTGAACAAGACCTTGCAGTTCCAGTTCAGGAGGCCATTGGAGGCGTACAGGTTCTTGTAGCTGCGGATCTCGTCGTAGCCGTCGACGATGAACAGCAGCTGCTTCTGGGAGTCCCTCAGCTTCTGGACCTCGACTTCGCTGAACCGCAGCTCCGCGAGCGTTTCCTCCACCATCTGGGTCTGCCAGTTCTGGAGCTGCGGCAGGTTGATGTACAACGGGGGTATTTGCTGGGTCTGGAGGAGCTGGGTGATCAGGTACTGGCAGTAGATCGTCTTGCCCGTGCCGGCCCCGCCTTGGATGAGGGCCACTTTCTTCTCGCCGTCGTCGAAGAACTTGTGGAGCTCGACGTCCACGTCGGTCGCCACGGAGATGTCCTTCACGAACTTCAGGTCCGCGACTCCTTTCTCGGGGATGTACATGCCCAGGCGCGCCTTCCACTCCTGGCTTTCCTTCGCGTAGAAGTCGTACAGCGCCTGCGTGAGTTCCTTCACGCTCCTTCCGCACGCCGCCTTTTCGACCGCGTTCAGCCTGTTTTGGATCTCCGCGAGCTTCCCGGCCTGCTGGTCCACGTTGCTCTGCAGTCTGTCCAGCGCGCCGCACTTCACGTCGATGAGCGCTTGCATCTTCTGGATCTGCTGGACCTTGTTCTTCGCCTCTTGGACGGCTTCTTCGTACAGCTCCTGGTCTTCCGGGGTTATCTGGTCGTTGGCCTTCGCCTCAAGGGACTTCTGGATGGCCGTCAGCTTTTCGCCGCACTGGTCGATCTGGGCTTCTTCGGCCTGCTGGCTCTGCTCCCAGCTTTCCTGGAGCTTCTTCTTCTGTCTCTATATGTAGTCCGCGTTCTCGAGCGTCTTCTTCACTTTCGCGTTCGTCTCGCCGATGATCATGTGGAGGTATATCCCGGGCAGCTGGTCGTTCGGGGTCTTCGCGGCTCCGTTTCGGATGCAGACCTGGGCTACCTTGTCTCGGATCTTCCAGGCGTTCGCTCCCTGCTGGTACGCGGAGAGCTGCTTCAGCGCCTGGACCGCGGCTTCCGTCTGTGCCGGGGCGCCTTCGAGGTAGAACTCGAGCACGTCCAGCCCGGCGTAGAGCACGTGCCACTCGGCCTTGTGTTTGCTGAGCTGGTCGACGATTGAGTCTATCTGGTCCGGGCTCTCCTTCAGCAGGAACTGGGTGTAGTAGTTCGCCATCACGGCCAGGAACCAGGTCTCGCCCAGCTTGTTCACGCCGAACTCGCCCAGCTTGCAGATCAGGTCCTTTCCGAGCTGTTTCAGCTGTCCGAAGTCCTTCGACGCGGCGGCCTTGAGCCCGTTTCCGACTTGGGTGGCGTAGTCGACGACCGCGTTCTTCGCGTCCTGCTGGCCCATGCCGAGGATCTTGATGCCGGCTTCGATGCAGTCCATCTCGAACTCCAGCTCGGTGGCCTCCAGCTGGGACGCGGTGACCAGGTTTCGGACGGCCTTGATCTGGTCTTTCCAGCCCTGCTGGGTGGCGGAGGCGACCGCGGTCCCGTCTTTGTTGCGCATGTACACCTGGTGCGAGAAGAGCTGCGCGACGTGGGCGACGTCTTTTTTGAAGCCCGAGTTCATGCCTTGGACGTCGGAGCTCGTGAGCAAGTCCATCAGTTTCCCGAAAATCTGGACCGGGTTTCCGCAGGCCTGCGCGTAGGCCAGGGCGTTGTTCTTCATGTCGACCACGGCGCTGCGCTGGGCCTTGAGGTCTCCAGAGCCGACCGCGCCGGACAGCTGCGAGATGAGGCCGAGTATTTTCTTGTCGTCCTTCCCGTCTTGCACTTCGGGTAATTGCGTGGTTTTCTACTTTATGTCTGTTTTTTAATTAGTTGTGTCAACTGAGGAAGCACAACCCATATATGATGTGGAAATCAAAAAATAATTTAGATTTAATATAAAATATATTAGTAATTCTATATCTAAAATTACTATAAATAAACAATATTCTATTTTAATTGAATTCCACAAATATATATACAAAGCAAATCAAGTCTTGCCACACGGTTTAAAACTTTTAGAAAATTCAAATTAATGAAATTCCCAGCTTGAGGACATATACACATTATAATAGGGTTTACTCAATATTTTAACTTTGGATGATGCTGCGTTGAACGACTGTTACTTGTGCTCCAGCTGGATTTTTCCCAAAATATCTTTTTAAGTTATCCGGAAGGTTTTTTCGCTAAACTACAAATCAGGATATTTATATCAAATTTATTATATATTCTAGTATAAAATAAAAATATAAAGTTTTATGTAATTTATTAATATATTTTACAATAATATTTGTATAGCTTAGTTTAATGGTTTGATTTATCTTATATTCTTCATTTTCCTTGAAGTGGATAATTAAAATATATATCATTATTTTATAAAATTAATATATATTTTTATCAATTATTAAATGAGAAGTACCATTATACTTGCTAAAAGTGGGCGTAACTGTTGGATAGAGTCACTCGAGTATAATATGTTCTAACATTAAATTATTGAAATCATAGAACAATATGCCTTTATTACATAAATAGTTTTAGTAACACACATATTTTGATAATTATTGAAATAGTAAGAAAATATAATATTATTTATATTACATTGTAGAATATATTCATATACTGTACGAATTAAGTTTACTAATGTAATGAGACAGATTTACAATGTGTATTACATTGAACCTCAAATTAATATATTACAAATTTAAAGTAAATATTAGATTAGGAAGTGAAGTATTATCATATTTTATTATACAATCTAGTAAAGTAATATACCATCCACTTTAATTTATATATTTCAGCTTTTAGGAAATCTGCTGAAATAAGATTTTTTGAGACTAATCCACTCATGTGCGTTTGCTATACACATATATAAGAACATACGCTCAATATTTTTCAGTTTCCTCCGACAAATATTTTTTCGATTTTTAGCAAAAATGCCTCTTAGTTTCGGTTATATCTCAGCAAGTTTTA
Source organism: Hexamita inflata (assembly GCA_963988835.1). Lineage (NCBI taxonomy): Eukaryota > Fornicata > Diplomonadida > Hexamitidae > Hexamita > Hexamita inflata. Next base: position 116,302 of record CAXDID010001186.1, read on the forward strand.
GGATTCAACCAAAACTGAATGAAATTTATGTTGTTGGTATATATTACCATCTTTAATTAAATAATGAAGATATGCGGATTACCAATCCAAAATTCAGAGTTTCTAGGAAAATGGAATCTTAAAAAAGAGCAAGTTCTCAATCTTCCAGATAATTTGGATAACTTGTGTATATATGTTGAGTATTCTACTTAATAAGAATCCATAAGATAGGTCACAGATTACAAGAGATACAAATAATGCACTTTTACACTATTTTAGCTATATTTGAATTAACAAGGTTGAAGAATGGAGTATAGTCAATAATGTATGAAACTAAATATAAGTACAAGAATTTTCAGTTTTTGGTCTAGCTTATATTATAAAGCTTAAAAAGTACAATTTAGCAAATATTGCAATATGCGATATTGAGGTGGAGAATATATCAAAATTACAATTACTATATATTATATATAATAATAAATTTATTTACCATAAAAAGCAAAATTCACATTTTTCACAGGAGTAAACCCTATTATTACACATTAGTTATTTCTATTTGTTGCGTTTACTTTTTGTTTGCCTATTTGATGTTAGGTAGGTAGGTAGCCTACCTTTGATGTTACTAGGTGCGTTATTGTGCGTATACGTCGTTTTGTATTTGCAGATTAGCATACTAGTGATTTTCCGGAATATATAGTTATGTTAACAAGGTATTAGTTTTAAATCTAACTATTTTACTGCTAATTCCACCCCTTTATTAATGGACAAATCTCTAAATAAGTCATCTGCGAACATGAATTCGAATACGCATAAGTAAAACGATGCATTTTTATCTAGTTCTTTAGCCACTTAACAAGATGAATAACCACTATAATCATCAAATATATTTTGTAGTGGTGATAGAGACTAAAATTTTTCATTGGTTCATCACACAATAGAAACAAATATGTCAATTCAGTTTACTGATATTACGTCGAGAGTTGTAGTTAAAACGGTGAAAGATTTTGATAAATTGATTCAGCAGTTAAAACATAATTATACGATCAAAAACATAGAGTCTGAGCGTAAAGAGAACGAGTTAAATTTGGGAATCCAGTTCGCCAAGTTGCAGCAGGTGATAATTGAAGTTTCGCCTGATGTGATTTCTAAAAACCACGAGCTGAGCAGAGAGGTCTTGAAGTATTTCTTGAATTAGCGTGAGCAGTTGAAGAAGAGTAAATGAGATTATATTGTTCTTGGTCAACTATTTATCGTATTATCTTCGTATTATTATTTTCATAAATCAGCGATTACTGCACCAATTCGAGTGTATTCCCGCATTTCACCATTTTTCAGCCCTTTTACATAACATTTTTACCACTTCATGCTTGAATTTTACAATGAATTTGATCAAGAAACCGATCTGGTGGGTGTTGAGCAGCCTTGGGGTCTCCAAGGCCGCTGATTTACCGCCAATCCCAGACGCCCCTCAACAGAGAACTCCAGTAAGACTAACAGACCCAAAACACGTTACGTTCTCACCGGCGAAGGAGTTCATCCCAGACTACGAATTCGGTTCAAATAACATTCCAAACGGTTCGAGAACGCCCACGAAACTGATCAGAGAGCTCACTGAGATGTGTCCAGAGCAGTGCAGCGAACAACTCATGCAGCTCGCGAAAATAGTTGAAGACCTCAGAGAAGAACTCGCAGACAGTAAAATTGAAAACAGCAGGCTCATCCGAGAAAACCAGATTTTAAAAGGAGAAGAATCGAAAGAAGGGAAGTGACCATTTTATATTTATATTGAATGATATTGTTGGACCGTATTGTGTGTGGACTAATTGATGGTTGTAGAGGTTGTGTAGACTGTAAAGACAGACAAAAATAGAGTAATTATATTAAATAGCGGGGTCTAGTATAATTTGTCCCATTTTACAACTATTAATATTATTATTATTAAGCATTTCTAATTAAATAAAGTAAAAAGGTTAAGATTTCAATTAATCATTTGACAAATTAACATTTTAGTTCTCACTTATTCACTTTGTAACATACTTTTCAGCCAAATGCTCAATTTGACTTGTATATTTTCCTTCCGCTTATTTCAGCTCGCTCCAGTATAATCCCTCAACTCTTTTATAATCTTTGTGAATGCCATTTAGCTCATACCCATTTCCACCAATCACTTTTTTGTTTATAGTCTTAAGTGTGTTTTAATACTGACGAATTCTTGGATTTTAACCAGTAACTTCAAAAGTAGTGTCATTGAGAATTTTTTCAAGGAACTAGCTTTTAGAGCGACTTGTTTTCATTACTTCTTCTCTCTTTTTGTTCACTAAGAATGGTTATTGTGGATATGGATATAAATCTTTATGACTCTATGGTTAGGGCTTTGGAGCTTCTTTAAATCCGCTTAACGGAGATGCTTGTATTTATGATGCGTTCGCTGTTCTGGAAAAAGATCTCGATGAATTAGACATACGGGACGAATTGCTCATAGAATTATTGAATGAATTATTGAATTGCCAAAATACTTAACAAACTATTAAAAGACTCACAAATATATCCCATTCGTACTTTTAATGTCATGTGCCATATGTTGAACCATTACAGCAGCTCGTGCGCAAACCACATCAGAAAGCTTTTCGTAATTGATAATATCAAAGTGAAATATTTTTATGAATACATCATACATTTATTCATACCTGACTTTTAATATGTCATGACTGGAATCCCTAATCAGTTATGGTGAATGTGCTAATAACCATGCAGTTCCATTTAATATTGAGTACTCTTCCTTAGATTTTAGTTGACGCATTATTGACTCGTACATTTTTGTATCACCACATATCATGGCTTAAAAGTAGAGATTTGAGTACTTTTAATCCACCAAATTCATCTCAGTTATTACACTCCAGGCGCAAGACATAGCAGCACGCTAGTTTGGGGATCTATCGTTATATATTTTACTGAACACGTGCTGAACCATAATGTTATAATTATCATCGAACCCCTCTCTCTAAAATCTTTACGTTAAACACACAAGAATAGCTACCATCGCTTCTTCTTAAGTCAGAGTTGGCTTTAAGATATTAAATAGCTCTAAACTTGCAATACACTTTTCTGGAAGGGAGTTGTATTTTAAAAGCGATACAAATTTTGAGACATCTATACTGATTTTGTAATAAATAGATAATAATTAAAGTAATTCTGTTGTTTATAATTCCATATAGCCCTCAACATTAGAATATCGTATTTCGAATATGTGCTTTGGAATATTCTTATAAATATCATTTTTGATAGGTTACATAGTCCAATAAATATCTTTTTGATCTGTTTACGGATAACCTGGAGTTATCTAACCACATTCAAGTTGAACTTAATTCAAAAATTATCTAAATCTATTATCTTATGATATGAGAAACTCTTCATTGTGCCCCCTGATAAACTATAACTAAATATTAAAGAATTTTATTGTTGGTCTCATATAATCAGGAGCTCCTATCAATTTTTTAATTTTGAATCTCTAAATTATTACAATATTGTACAATATAGCGCTTACTCCAGGTTAATATTTGGATATACCTATTAATCCAATTTATATTAAATTATTCGGTTTAATGAGAATATATCTTTTGATATTTTAATTTAATGCAAAAACATAACAAATTATAACTGCCCCTGGAAACGACGAGTGAATTAATCCTAAAAACACAACAATTTGTGTATATTTTTTTGTTTAAACACATGTTGATAATGCTAAAATATTCAAAATATGTTTTAAAACCGGGTTTTCTACTATTATCTAAAAATTAAGCATAATACCACAGAAAAAATGTATTCTGTGTTACAATTAATGAATTTTCTAATTATTTTTAAAGTATATATTTATTAGTAAAATTACAATAGTTATTACTGTGTTACAGTAAAATATAATATAACTCATTGAGGTGTGAGTTTGCAATTCATATTGAAGTACTTTAAATAATGTACAATAATATTTTCAGATATTGAGACATACCACAGATATAAAGTATATTGAATTGCATTTTCAACTATGTATTCTAACACGAATTATGTTTACTATTATATTTATGATGTAATTATTGAATCAACAAATACTTAATATCGATTTGATTTTGTAGCCATTATTTTATAGCCATATATAACTTCTTTTATAGCCATTATAATTTCAGTTGAAGTCACAATAGTTGTCAGTTATTTTTATTTAGAGTAAAATATAAAATGAAAGTATTCAAATAGATCCAAAAATAATCACACTTCGTAAACTATACTGGTTATCCTCTGATCTCATCTTTCCTTTCCTTTCTAACCAAATATCAAATAAGAAAGTTCAATAATAAAATCATGCGCATCTCACTAATAATCTTAATCGTTATCACTCGCATCTCATCCGATATTTATCACGCTTAATATAGGATATGGGAAGCCAAAATTATATGAGAAATTATCATTTTGTCCGTTTTAAAATTTACTTACAATAACAACCGATAATGTGAGGAAAATTTGTTATCGGTTTTTCTTTCATTTACCCAGCGTCGGCAAACTTTCCTCAGCTTTTTTAACCCGTTTTTTCTCCAGTTTCATCAATTGTTGGTGCAACTTTTGCGAAACATTCAGAACTTAATATTGGTCGTTCAATTCTTCATCTGTTTTATTATAAGTGTCCTCGAAGCGGAGTGGTTCCTGTTTGTTCACGTATTGGTAATTGAACGGTTCCTAGTTGTAAATGTTCTTATTTATGTGAGGTGGGAACGATTTGATCTTCTCCTTGTCAAATTTGTAAGTTACCTATTTCTTAGGGGCTAAGGGCTTGGACTGCTGCACGAAACGTAATTTGGACTGCATTTGGAGCGGAAATAGTTTATTTAGTGCATTATAGGACGTGAATACAATATTGGTATTTTTAGAATTTTTGAGTTTAAATGATTGTGTATTCAAAACCGGGTATAATGGTAAAAACGCACACTATAAATAAGATCTATCACTACATTTTACTTGAGCATTTAATAAACTTCGGCTTGAGTACTGGTATATTGTATGACTGCTGAATTTAGTGTAACTTTGCATCAACTTCTTCTTAGTGCGCAGTTAACTTTTTGTACTCCATTGATGTGTACTCAATTTGTGAAGACAGCTGGGACGGATGTCTCAATTTTAACTTTTGAGAAACGGGAGACTTTGGAGTAAACAATTTCATTTGCGATTAAGTGAGGTTATCTTCGCGTTTATCCTTTTTCGGTGATGTTGATTGTACATGCAACTGATTATAATTAAATTGGAATAATTCCTATTTTCCAATATATTTTGGTACTTTGTTTAGTAAATTTTTAACCGTATCGAATTAGTTGATATCAGTAGTTTTAGCGTCAGCTTGTGTGATGAATGTTTCAAGTTTTCCGTAGCTGCGTTCGAATCTGGTTTTAAAATCGCTAAGCATCTGAAGTGGAGCGCGTAATTATTTACATTATCTTTTTATTTTATCTCAGCGTTACGCTGTTTATTAATCTTTTTATATTCATTTTCATATTCGTTTAAATTATGGTATATTTTCAGATTTCAAATAATAGTGATAAATCAGTCAATATTCTTCTTCTCCTTCTCCTCTCATCATGGTTGCGAGTAATTCAATTTCGTATGGTGTTTGGTTTCCTCCATTTCCAGCGCTTTCGTTGGCAGTGGGTGGTCTTGAGAACAGCTTCGGGTCAGCGAGTGGAGCTTTGAGCATTTTGTAAGCCGGTGAGTAGGCCGCGTTCATATTCATGTTTTGTGGGCTCATTTGCATTTGAATTTGCTCTCTGTCATCGCATGCTTGTTTTTCGCTCCAGTTGAGGCCGCCCTGAACGGCCGCGTCTGGGCTTGCGAAGTGGACGAACGTGTCAGCGAGGAAGTCGATTGAGAAATCGTTGTGGAAGTTGTTCAGGGACTCCTTGAGCTTGAAAACGAACTTTTGTGGATTGAAAACCTGAAGAACCTTTCCAATCAGAACAATCAGCGAATCTGGATTTGAGAGGTACAGGTTGTACACGAGCTGGGCCGCGTAGAAGGCGGAGAGCTCAAAATCGCGCTCGGCGTTCGAGATCTGCTTCACAGAAAGGAAATTCTGCAGGCAAAAATCGTGGTAGGGGCAAGTTTGCTTTACCTGGCGGGTGTCGTGTGCGTGACGGGCGACAATTGAGTGCTAGACCAACAGGTTTTAAAAAGCGTATGACTACTTTTTGCACGAAAACGAGGTCATGGTCTCATCCAGCTGAAGCAGGATAATATCCTTCTAAAACAGCTTTGCATACTTGACAGCTATCATTTACGAGTGCTTCGCGAACTTCACCTTAGAAAAACCAAAATTCTCAAAATCAAAACGCTAAGTTGGAGTCTGGACCGAATATCGCTCTCCCAACTCAACCATATACTAAGAAGTTATCAATAACTAATGCACCATCATCTCCGTGCACATTGTCGCGATATTCACCATTATTTACTACAAAGTATGATTCTGACCGTACTAATTGAACAACTGTTTTAGTAAGTATGCGGTAGAAGATTAATTGAGTTGAGAGGTTTATTTTATGTTATTAATTTTGTTGAAACGAAATAATGTTAAGCTTGTCAGTATTTCCACTTCGCACCTAACAAAAATAATGCCAACAATGAATGAAAGCATCTATGAAACCCATACATAATTATTTACTCCATAATTCTACAATAACATTAAAACTTTGACTGAAGTAAGAAAAATGTAGAAATATGGAGGGTATTCTAGATTAACTAAATCAGAATTCGATAAATACTTAATGATACTATTTACAATGATGATATCAGGTAAAGAGCGAGGATCTGTCTAAGATAATTGGTCTAAGAACACTAAAATACGCAATTAGTTTATAGCTGATGAAGTTGGAATGTCTTGCAGAGAATGGGAGGAAATACATTCGAATGTCTGTTATGGTCATATTAAATTGTTATTAGATTAACCTGAAGAAGAAATCGATACAAATTTAGACGGTATAGAATCTGATGAAAAAACACTATCATGTATATACAAAAGTAAGTGCGTAATGTGTCGGCTGCAAATAATGTAATAGCAGATATGTGTGTTCGTGCAAAGGATATCATTTGTGTCCAGAGTGTTATAAAACGCATATTAGTGAATAAAATGACATAAGAGGGTACACACACATTTATAAAAAATGAATAAAGTGATTTAAAATACGAATAATATGTTTTAATATATATTGAACACAAAAATAGTAATTTACCTATTAAATGGTTGAAGTCGTTTTCGAGAATTTTGTTAATTATTTGCGAAGTGGAAATACTGACAAGCTTAACATTATTTCGTTTCAACAAAATTAATAACATAAAATAAACCTCTCAACTCAATTAATCTTCTACCGCATACTTACTAAAACAGTTGTTCAACTAATACTGTCTGCCCAAAATATTCTACTCATTTTTACTCATTTACAATAAAACCTTTGTTTCCTAAATATCCATCGACGCAATTAAAATTCCAGCAATTGGAGGCTCTTCTACAGGCATAAAATTCCATGCAGGCGTTTGAGGTTTTTATTCCTCTTGTGGTACTTATACTTATTAACGAATTTCAGGCACTACCAGAGGCAATGGAAGCTCCGGCCGCTACGGCACGATATTGGCTCGTATTTTGTAAATTGTAGAAGATGATATTTAATATCCTTTAGACTTTACGTCAGCTATTATATTTGCTACTGGCGCGTCGTTTAATAATTAATCTTTTACGTAGTTTACTAATTCTTCAGGAAGCACCATTATCTTTTTCCTTTTAGAAAAGCGAAGATGGAGTGGTTTAATTTTCAAAATTCTCTAATAATATTTGATTAAGAACAATATTTTGGTTATATTATAATATTGGATATTATTTGGATTATAGATTGTTTGTAACGTAATTATTATACTATACATCTCTAACGAATGTTATTCTGATTTTTATTGACTCAAAGAGTTACTTCTATGAAAGTTTAATAACAGATATAAGTTACTCATTATATATTTAATAAATGTGCAGGATGATAAGGTTACAGTTCATTATATTTAATTTAAATACGTTTAGGCATATTTCTACTATAATGATATTGAATATTCTCAATTAACAACTAAACCAAAACAAAGAATTCTTATTTTTTATTTATTTTTGTTAAACGTTAATATAAATAATGAAGAATATATAGTAAAATCTAACTAATAGACGGATACGTATGCGTATAGATCCAGGTCAAATAATATTAAGCTTTTGACGTATAAAGTTAAAACGAGATAGTATAAATAAATGTAATCTATTAAAGGTTTAAATCTAATATTTTGGGAACGTAATCATGTTAATTCTTCATGTTTACTTAATTGTACAATCATTCCATCTTAATCTCATAAATCATAATCAAAAAATCAAATTAAGTTACAAAAGTATCTTACAAACTAATCTCTGTATGTCTCATACATCATCTTCAACAACTCTTGAAATGGCCTAAGTTAGTTCGGCAGCTTTTTAGTTAATTTTTAGAATCATACAACACTCAAAACAAAACTCAAAAACAACACCAACTATATTTCAATATTCTTTTGATATATTACATTTTTTGACTTAAATATTTCACTTCACTTGAATGAATACACAATAATATTTTCATATAAATAACTAATAGAGCAATAATACTACTAATTAATAAGTATATTTAACAAAAATACCTACGTTTCTTAATATTAATAGATAATTAAACAAATAAAAATATAATTCAAACAAATAAAAATAGTAATAGGATAACTCAATAAAATGTTAAACTATTCCAAATTAGAAAATTAATGACGGTTATATGAATTAATCGGATATTAAAAAGTGTGCACGACTAATCTTGGACAATAACATAAATAAATGTTAAGTCACAAAATAGTTTCCATTAAAAACAACACCAAAATAACATCGTTTAAATATAATCCAGTATAATCCAAATATCTATGAGTGAATCAAAGAAATCCATTAATAATAAAGAAAATTATATAATTTTTCATTTTTCAATACAAGTGTTTTGTTTCAACAATTTCAGATTTTCAGTAGACAAATTATTAACTCCTTTTATAGAGCAATAATCTGTTTATAGTGTGTATTGTCCAGCTACCCATATCATTTTTTAGCTATTTGACTCTTACAATATTACACAACTTTGGCATCCTACTACTTATTGTTATTTTGATTTATTGTATTTCATAAACCAAGTCTGTATTTCATCATTACGGAATTTTCCTTCTTATTCATCTTCTTGTTCGTCCTCTTATTCTTCCTCTTCAGTTTCAAGAGTCTATTTATTTAATTACTCTATTATAGCCCACGCTTTAACATTGCCTTAATCGTTTTTGCCCGCTATATATCTATTATCTTCACTAAAAACCACATCATAAATTGCATCGTTTAAACCTTTAAAATTATATAATATTTTTCCAGTTTGCACATCACATATTTAAACAAATTCTTCATCCCCACCAAAAGCTAACAACGTACAATCATTATTATACTTAACACACCGTATTTTATAATTTGTGTTTATTATTATTTCTGGGGTTTTGCCTTCTCTACTCCATATTTGTACAGAACCATCACCACATGCAATCGCAAACATCTCTCCATTCCTATGGAAATCAACATACCAACCCATTCCTTTTAACTATATAGTTTTAATACAATTATTCTATTCAATATCCCAAAGCTTAACTGTGTCATCTGCACTTGCACTTAATAATAATTTATCGTCAGGGCTCAATGCAATATTCCAAATTACATCTTCATCATTTTTATACTCTAAACTTTTAATCATAGCGCCATTTTCGGGAGCCCACAATTTTATAGTAGAATCCATACTACAGGAAGCAATAAATTTGTTATTGTTACTAAAAATAACGTGTTAAACTTCATCTGTATGTCCTGGTATCGATTTAATTATTGGACTTGAGTACATGTTCCAAAATCTAATATAAGTATCGCCACTACACGATATTATTGTTTTATTATCATGACTAATTAGTACGCCAGATACGGAGCGTGTATGTGCATCAACTGTTTTCAATATATCTCCAGATTTTGCATTCCAAAGTATTATTTTCCCGTCAACACATCCACTTACTATATATTCGCTATTAATTGAAAAATAAACACTATCGATATCACATGTGTGCCCTCGCAAAGTATTTAATAATTCAAAATTTTATAGGTTCCAAAGTTTTATTGTTGCATCTTCACTAACGCTGGCCATTAATGAATTGTCCGAATTTGCAATAACTTTAAACACAGAACCTGTGTGCTCCTCAATTATTTTAATCAGTTTTCCAGTTTAAATTTCCCAAATATATATTTTATTACCACAACCACTTAATAATAATTTATCATCTTTTGAAAATACAATCGATTGTACCTTTTCCTAATTATTAGAAATAAATTGTTTTAACAACATATTATTTTCGGTAGAGTACAAATATATATTATCATTACAACAACAAGCTATCATTTATCCATTATTACAGTATTCAACCATTAAAATTTAATCATCTAACTTAATGGAACTAATGTGCTTCATATTTATAATATCATAAATATATATTGTTTAATCTAAACCACAACTAACGATTCTTTTCTAATCTGGACTGAACGAGAGCCATTTTGCATCATTTTAATGAAACGAAAATCGATATATTAAATTTTAAGTTTCTGTATTCCATAATTCTACTGATGGACTTTCTGATACTGCAAAATTACCAGTAGCACAGGCTAAAATTTCTCCATTATTACTAAGTTTAATACAGTTTATACTTGAACTATTTTAAATATGAGCTCTTTTCCCAAATTCGACGTTTTTCATATCGGCTCCGTCGAACTTCGCATACTTTAACCAGGCCGACTGGAAGTTGACGTCCGTCAGGTCCGCGCCTCTGAAGTCGACGCTGTCCATCATGGCCAGGCTGAGGTTCGCGCCGGGGATCTTCACGTTTCGGAAGTCTTTGTCTCTGAAGGACTCGTCGGCCACGTTCAGGATCGTGATCGCGTTCGCGGCGGCCACTGCGACTCGGGCGTCTGTCTTGGACAGCTCGATGATCTGGTAGAGCTGGGCCTTGAACTCCGGGTATCGCTGGATGGTCTCTTTGTAGAAGTTGAACACGCCCTTGTCCACGATGAGCTGCTTGTTCATGGAGCAGTTGAGCACCGCGTCGTCGAGCTTGGTCGCGATCTTCTGGACCTGGCGCTTTCCCTCTCTCGCCGCGAAGAACTCCAGAATGGACTTGTGGATGAAGGAGTAGAACCTGGTGGAGGCGTTGAGCGGGACCCCTCTTCTGATCGTCGTGGCCTTCACGCTGTTGGGGTCGAAGAAGGCCTTCCAGGCGCTCTGCTTGTCCGTGCTGTTGTACTCGACCACCGTCTTCCCGGCGTCCACCATCTTCGTGGCCAGCGAGAGCGCGTACTCTTCGTACTCGGTCTTGAGGTTGGCGATGTCGGTCGCGACGTTGTTGGAGAACATGCGCTCTTCCTCGCGCTCGAACCACTGCTTCACGAACTCTTCGTACAGGTCCAGGGCGATGAGCTACTCCTGGTTCTGGGAGGCCCCGCGCTTAGCGACGATCGCGGGCAGCACGTTGACGATCATGCTCAGGATGAAGGGGTTCTCCACCAGGTTGCGCAGGCCCGGGATCGCGTCGATGTGGCCTCTGTACTCCTTCCAGTCTTTCCAGCTCTTGGAGCCCTTTTCGAGCTTGGCCACGAACCGCTCCAGGTAGTCGTTAATCTGCTGGTCGTCGAAGTGCACCAGGACGACTTCCTGGAACACCTGCTGCTTCTCCGTCTTGGGCGGGACGAAGTACTTGTAGTACTGGTTGTCGTTGGCCAGGTGGGAGCTTCTGCAGGTGAACAAGACCTTGCAGTTCCAGTTCAGGAGGCCGTTGGAGGCGTACAGGTTCTTGTAGCTGCGGATCTCGTCGTAGCCGTCGACGATGAACAGCAGCTGCTTCTGGGAGTCCCTCAGCTTCTGGACCTCGACTTCGCTGAACCGCAGCTCCGCGAGCGTTTCCTCCACCATCTGGGTCTGCCAGTTCTGGAGCTGCGGCAGGTTGATGTACAGCGGATGTATTTGCTGGGTCTGGAGGAGCTGGGTGATCAGGTACTGGCAGTAGATCGTCTTGCCCGTGCCGGCCCCGCCTTGGATGAGGGCCACTTTCTTCTCGCCGTCGTCGAAGAACCTGTGGAGCTCGGCGTCCACGTCGGTCGCCATGGAGATGTCCTTCACGAACTTCAGGTCCGCGACTCCTTTCTCGGGGATGTACATGCCCAGGCGCGCCTTCCACTCCTGGCTTTCCTTCGCGTAGAAGTCGTACAGCGCCTGCGTGAGTTCCTTCACGCTCCTTCCGCACGCCGCCTTTTCGACCGCGTTCAGCCTGTTTTGGATCTCCGCGAGCTTCCCGGCCTGCTGGTCCACGTTGCTCTGCAGCCTGTCCAGCGCACCGCACTTCACGTCGATGAGCGCCTGCATCTTCTGGATCTGCTGGACCCTGTCCTTCGCCTCTTGGACGGCTTCTTCGTACAGCTCCTGGTCCTCCGGGGTTATCTGGTCCTTGGCCTTCGCCTCGAGGGACTTCTGGATGGCCGCCAGCTTTTCGCCGCACTGGTCGATCTGGGCTTCTTCGGCCTGCTGGCTCTGCTCCCAGCTTTCCTGGAGCTTTTTCTTCTGTTTCTGGATGTAGTCCGCGTTCTCGAGCGTTTTCCTCACTTTCGCGTTCGTCTCGCCGATGATCATGTGGAGGTAGATCCCGGGCAGCTGGTCGTTCGGGGTCTTCGCGGCTCCGTTTCGGATGCAGACCTGGGCTACCTTGTCTCGGATCTTCCAGGCGTTCGCTCCCTGCTGGTACGCGGAGAGCTGCTTCAGCACCTGGACCGCGGCTTCCGTCTGTGCCGGAGCGCCTTCGAGGTAGAACTCGAGCACGTCCAGCCCGGCGTAGAGCACGTGCCACTCGGTCTTGGGTTTGCTGAGCTGGTCGACGATGGAGTCGATCTGGTCTGGGCTCTCCTTCAGCAGGAACTGGGTGTAGTAGTTCGCCATCACGGCCAGGAACCAGGCCTCGCCCAGCTTGTTCACGCCGAACTCGCCCAGCTTGCAGATCAGGTCTTTTCCGAGCTACTTCAGCTGGCCGAAGTCCTTCGATGCGGCGGCCTTGAGCCCGTTTCCGACCTGGGTGGCGTAGTCAATGACCGCGTTCTTCGCGTCCAGCTGGCCCATGCCGAGGACCTTGATGCCGGCCTCGATGCAGTCCATCTCGAACTCCAGCTCGGTGGCCTCCAGCTGGGACGCGTTGACCAGGTTTCGGACGGCCTTGATCTGGTCTTTCCAGCCCTGCTGGGTGGCGGAGGCGACCGCGGTCCCGTCTTTGCTGCGCATGTACACCTGGTGCGAGAAGAGCTGCGCGACGTGGGCGACGTCTTTTTTGAAGCTCGAGCTCATGCCTTGGACGTCGGAGCTCGTGAGCAGGTCCATCAGTTTCCCGAAAATCTGGACCGGGTTTCCGCAGGCCTGCGCGTAGGCCAGGGCGTTGTTCTTCATGTCGACCACGGCGCTGCGCTGGGTCTTAAGGTCTCCAGAGCCGACCGCGCCGGACAGCTGCGAGATGAGGCCGAGCATTTTCTTGTCGTCCTTCCCGTCTTTTACTTCTGTTAATAATGTTGTATTGGATTTTTAATCTTAGATTTAGATCTAGTTTTATGTACTCATTGAAGATGCACAACCCATTTGTGAAGCGGAATAAACATATATGGTTTTAAATCATAATACTTTTTAATATCTAAAATTTTCATTCATCGAATTGATTTTTTGGTTGTAAAATATCAAACTGAAAGAATGTTGAACTCCAGTTCAGCAGTTTTTGATAACTTTACGTATTTATTCAGTGGAACTTTTAATCAGTTTCTTTTTGTATCAGTATTTTGTTCAGGTTTTGCCTTCGTGGTCTTCTTTTGTTCTGCTCTAACGCAAACCTGAATATCGTTTTTAAGTTCTCGATTTATTTTTACCGTTCAATTTATATATTCAGATGACATTTATAAACAAAGTAATTATATATTTTTGCTTTCATTTTAGGTAATACAACTATTAAACATAGATGAATTAATTATATTTAATTTATAAACTCATTAAACGTTCTGTTATGATTTAGCTTTTTTTACTTTATGTTTGATTTTCTTTTCTTTGATGTCATATTGTCGTAATAATTATAAATTTTCATCTGATAAATTTCTAGTACCAATTATAGAACAATAATCCATTTATAAAGTGTATTATCCAGACACCCATTTCATTTTCCACTCAACCGGTTCAACAAATTATAAGCAACTTTCGTACGGAACTAGAATCATAGCTTCTTCTTAATCATAACAATTGAATAAATATACTGCATCTTCATCAAACTCTTCTTCTTTTTCTTCCTCTTCTTCTTCCTCTCCATATTCACCTTACAGAATTTCATTTATATCCCAAGATTTAACATACCCTAACGAATCTTTCGCTGCAAGTTTTTAATCTGAACTAAACGCTAAGTAGTATACGGCATTCGTTAAACCTTTATATATATGAATTATTTCTCCTGTTTTCGGATCACAGACATAAACATTTGTGTCATCTCCACCAAACGCCAACAATTCGCCATCTTTACAATATTTAACACATCTAACGGGTTCACTATCCTCATTATTATACAATATTGTTTATTCTGGTTCATTTCCTTATATATTCCAAACTTGTACAGAACCATCATTACAGGCGAGTGCAAACTAATTACCATCATTATGAAAAGCAACAGACCAGCCATCACCATTAAGTTAAACTGTTTTAATACACTTACCGGAAGCAATGTCCCACAATTTTACTGTACAATCAGCACTAGCAGTGAGTAATAATGTATCATCTTGATTTAGAGCGATATCCCATATTGATTCAGTATGTTCCACACTCAGTGTTTTAATAAGTTTTCCATCATCTGGATTCCACAACTTAACTGTTTTATCCTAACTACACGACACTATAAATTAATAGTTATGACTAAATATAGCGTTTTAAATCTCGTCTGAATGCCCATCAATAGATTTAATCAATGGGCTCGATTTAGTGTTCCAAAATTTAATCTATCTATCACCACTTCCAGATATAATTGTTAAACCATCATTACTAATTTAAACACCAATTACCTATCTAGTATGTGCATCTATTGTTTTTAACATATCTCCAGACTCGACATTCCACAGTTTAACTTTACCATCTTATGATCCACTTGCAATCTACTCACCATTAGATGAAAATTATAGACTACATACACCAGAATTATGGCCTTTAAATGTATTTATTAATTCATAAGTTTATGCGTTCCATAGTTTTATCGTTTTATCGTCGCTAGCGGTTCCAAAACACGAATAGTTTTTATTAAACACTATTTAATGAATACTATTGGTATGTACATCAATAGTTTTGAACAAATTTTATTCCTAAACATCCCATACTTTTACCACTTTATCATCACCACCACTGAGTACATATTTATCATCCTAACTAAATACAACTGTATTTACTGAATCCGTATGACCTTCGAATGTCTTGATTAGCTTATTAGATCTAGAGGAATACAAGTGTACGTTGTTTCCTGAACAGCATGTGATCATGCTTCCGTCATTACTATATTCGACTGATTTAACCTTATCGTCGAGTGTTATCGTACTTTCGAGCTACATTTTTACAAGATCATAAATTATTATGGTATAATCATCACTACAACTAACTAATTTAGAATTGTCTGGATTAAATGAAAGCCATTTAACATCATTTACATGATCTTCAAATGATTTTACCAATTCTCTTGATTTAGTATTATATATTTGTACAGAAGGTTATGTTGCTATTTTATAATTACCACATGCACATGCAACTAACTCTCCATTTTTACTAAGTTTTATACAACGAATATCAGTTCCTGTTTCAATTTGTGCCCGTTATCCGAATTCGACGTTTTTCATATCGGCTCCGTCGAACTTCGCATACTTTAACCAGGCCGACTGGAAGTTGACGTCCGTCAGGTCCGCGCCTCTGAAGTCGACGCTGTCCATCATGGCCAGGCTGAGGTTCGCGCCGGGGATCTTCACGTTTCGGAAGTCTTTGTCTCTGAAGGACTCGTCGGCCACGTTCAGGATCGTGATCGCGTTCGCGGCGGCCACTGCGACCCGGGCGTCTGTTTTGGACAGCTCGATGATCTGGTAGAGCTGGGCCTTGAACTCCGGGTATCGCTGGATGGTCTCTTTGTAGAAGTTGAACACGCCCTTGTCCACGATGAGCTGCTTGTTCATGGAGCAGTTGAGCACCGCGTCGTCGAGCTTGGTCGCGATCTTCTGGACCTGGCGCTTTCCTTCTCTAGACACAAAGAACTCCAGAATTGACTTGTGGATGAAGGAGTAGAACCTGGTGGAGGCGTTGAGCGGGACCCCTCTTCTGATCGTCGTGGCCTTCACGCTGTTGGGGTCGAAGAAGGTCTTCCAGGCGCTCTGCTTGTCCGTGCTGTTGTACTCGACCACCGTCTTCCCGGCGTCCACCATCTTCGTGGCCAGCGAGAGCGCGTACTCTTCGTACTCGGTCTTGAGGTTGGCGATGTCGGTCGCGACGTTGTTGGAGAACATGCGCTCTTCCTCGCGCTCGAACCACTGCTTCACGAACTCTTCGTACAGGTCCAGGGCGATGAGCTACTCCTGGTTCTGGGAGGCCCCGCGCTTAGCGACGATCGCGGGCAGCACGTTGACGATCATGCTCAGGATGAAGGGGTTCTCCACCAGGTTGCGCAGGCCCGGGATCGTGTCGATGTGGCCTCTGTACTCCTTCCAGTCTTTCCAGCTCTTGGAGCCCTTTTCGAGCTTGGCCACGAACCGCTCCAGGTAGTCGTTTATCTGCTGGTCGTCGAAGTGCACCAGGACGACTTCCTGGAACACCTGCTGCTTCTCCGTCTTGGGCGGGACGAAGTACTTGTAGTACTGGTTGTCGTTGGCCAGGTGGGAGCTTCTGCAGGTGAACAAGACCTTGCAGTTCCAGTTCAGGAGGCCGTTGGAGGCGTACAGGTTCTTGTAGCTGCGGATCTCGTCGTAGCCGTCGACGATGAACAGCAGCTGCTTCTGGGAGTCCCTCAGCTTCTGGACCTCGACTTCGCTGAACCGCAGCTCTGCGAGGGTTTCCTCCACCATCTGGGTCTGCCAGTTCTGGAGCTGCGGCAGGTTGATGTACAGCGGAGGTATTTGCTGGGTCTGGAGGAGCTGGGTGATCAGGTACTGGCAGTAGATCGTCTTGCCCGTGCCGGCCCCGCCTTGGATGAGGGCCACTTTCTTCTCGCCATCGTCGAAGAACTTGTGGAGCTCGGCGTCCACGTCGGTCGCCACGGAGATGTCCTTCACGAACTTCAGGTCCGCGACTCCTTTCTCGGGGATGTACATGCCCAGGCGCGCCTTCCACTCCTGGCTTTCCTTCGCGTAGAAGTCGTACAGCGCCTGCGTGAGTTCCTTCACGCTCCTTCCGCACGCCGCCTTTTCGACCGCGTTCAGCCTGTTTTGGATCTCCGCGAGCCTCCCGGCCTGCTGGTCCACGTTGCTCTGCAGCCTGTCCAGCGCACCGCACTTCACGTCGATGAGGGCCTGCATCTTCTGGATCTGCTGGACCCTGTCCTTCGCCTCTTGGACGGCTTCTTCGTACAGCTCCTGGTCTTCCGGGGTTATATGGTCCTTGGCCTTCGCCTCGAGGGACTTCTGGATGGCCGTCAGCTTTTCGCCGCACTGGTCGATCTGGGCTTCTTCAGCCTGCTGGCTCTGCTCCCAGCTTTCCTGGAGCTTTTTCTTCTGTTTCTGGATGTAGTCCGCGTTCTCGAGCGTCTTCCTCACTTTCGCGTTCGTCTCTCCGATGATCATGTGGAGGTAGATCCCGGGCAGCTGGTCGTTCGGGGTCTTCGCGGCTCCGTTTCGGATGCAGACCTGGGCTACCTTGTCTCGGATCTTCCAGGCGTTCGCTCCCTGCTGGTACGCGGAGAGCTGCTTCAGCGCCTGGACCGCGGCTTCCGTCTGTGCCGGGGCGCCTTCGAGGTAGAACTCGAGCACGTCCAGCCCGGCGTAGAGCACGTGCCACTCGGCCTTGGGTTTGCTGAGCTGGTCGACGATGGAGTCTATCTGGTCCGGGCTCTCCTTCAGCAGGAACTGGGTGTAGTAGTTCGCCATCACGGCCAGGAACCAGGCCTCGCCCAGCTTGTTCACGCCGAACTCGCCCAGCTTGCAGATCAGGTCCTTCCCGAGCTGCTTCAGCTGGCCGAAGTCCTTCGACGCGGCGGCCTTGAGCCCGTTTCCGACCTGGGTGGCGTAGTCAATGACCGCGTTCTTCGCGTCCAGCTGGCCCATGCCGAGGACCTTGATGCCGGCCTCGATGCAGTCCATCTCGAACTCCAGCTCGGTGGCCTCCAGCTGGGACGCGTTGACCAGGTTTCGGACGGCCTTGATCTGGTCTTTCCAGCCCTGCTGGGTGGCGGAGGCGACCGCGGTCCCGTCTTTGTTGCGCATGTACACCTGGTGCGAGAAGAGCTGCGCGACGTGGGCGATGTCTTTTTTGAAGCTCGAGCTCATGCCTTGGACGTCGGAGCTCGTGAGCAGGTCCATCAGTTTCCCGAAAATCTGGACCGGGTTTCCGCAGGCCTGTGCGTAGGCCAGGGCGTTGTTCTTCATGTCGACTACGGCGCTGCGCTGGGCCTTGAGGTCTCCAGAGCCGACCGCGCCGGACAGCTGCGAGATGAGGCCGAGTATTTTCTTGTCGTCCTTCCCGTCTTGCACTTCGTGTAATTGCGTGGTTTTCTACTTTATGTCTGGTTTCGGGTCAGAAGCATCTATTGAGGATGCACAACCCATTTGTGAAGCGGATTAAATAGTATAATATCATAAGACTAATAGTGAAGTAAAATAACTAATATCTAAAATTATAATTGCGCAAAGTTACTTAAAAAATGACTAACTGTAACCATCATTTTCTCATAAATAAGTACACGCACTATGTTTATGTATGATACATGTTTGAAACTATGTAAACGTAATTTGTAATTTATGCTCATTTTGAGTAGACCGTAGAAACCACCTACATATATTTACATTTAATATATACTACATTACCTCGAATGCAGACCCCCACCCATATTCACTTACAGACCCCAAAAGCGCTCAGTTACAGACCCCATCAATATTTATGAATAAAAGGGTCTATACGTGAACTTTATTTGGGGTCTGTAACTGAAATGATTTGATATTTAATTGATTACATATTATTGATTCTAACGTGTTTTAAGACTAATATAAACGAGGAAACTAAACAGTCTTTAATACATCGTACTATTTAAGTCATTATGTACATTAAATTCAAAAATATGTTTATATTTGAAGAATATTTTCGAAAAGGGGTCTGTAACTGAAATGAAAACCCAAATCTGATATGAAATATGAGCTAAAAACAGCCAGGTTTGCTCTCACTTATAGACCCCTTGATATTTTTTGGGAAATCAACAGAGGGTCTGTAAGTGAATATGGGTGGGGGTCTGCATTCGAGGTAATGTAGTACATTGATTCACATTTATATTATCAATATTTTGCACATTTTACATAAATAATGGAGTGTGCGGTGAACCTACGTTTTGCTTTTGAAAGTCTCTCACTCTCGTTTGTTTGTGATGTCTCAAACAGAAGGAAAGAAATATATTAATATTAACAATGTTAAAAGAATAAATTCGTCATTTTGAGTCGTGTTATAGGTATTTGTAGTGTTGTGTAGTCATACTCATAAAGTGATACGTACTCATATATTCTATGTCTGAAACTATGTAAACGTACAATTTGTAATTTATACTCATTTTGAGTATAAAAACCATTACATTTGTTTACATTTAATATATACATTGATTCACAATTATATTATCAATATTTTGCACATTTACAATTCAAATTCGAATCTGTAATATTAAATCAACAATACACGTAATTAACAACTAGCTATCATAAATTAAACTTATAATTTCCACACCAGTCAAATATGAATTAGTAGCAAATCAGCAGTCACACCTCGTTATTTAGCACTAAGTAGCAAGCTATAAATTCCTATTTCATGAAGATCCCTAAATTTATTGATGTAAAAGAAGAAGACGTTGACCAGCACGACGCCTAGCTCCAAAATAAGATCAAGAATAGCAAAAGTCTAAAGTGCAAGTGTGTCCAGCCTAAATAGCAAGACTCGTATATTAAAACGTCCCAAATCAAGCAATACGCCGACCTGATATTAAAAAATAACTAAACTTCTCAAAAAGCTGTGTTGAGCCCATAAAAAAGGCACCGTTTGCACCTGCGTTCAACTGAGTGATTGTATTCTGAAAGATAAACAAATCTCATTTAGCATCACCTCTTAGTCTTTGCTGCACCATCTGCCCCTTGAGGACTTCGTTGGATCTCTTTTGTTATCTTGCGCCTTCCACCACTGGTTTTTCAGTCCAGGTCTTGGCCTTCATGGTTCTCTTCTTTTGCTCGTCGCCAGAGCCGAATCCTTGCAAAAGCATCAGTTTCAGCTGCGTTTCCTGCTGTTTCATGTTCTTTAGTTCGTCGTCGAGTTCTTTCTGGAGCATTACTTCGTATTCGCGCTGCTGTTTTCTCTCGATGACGATTTGCTTCGACTCGTATTTTTGAATTGCCTTGAGATCCGCGATTTTTTGGAGTTGTTTTTCGTGGAATTACTTGCACAATTTTTGCTGTTCAAATTATTTGTTGAGTTTTTCGTCTTTTTTGTTTTCCATAACTTCCTTCTGCTGGTCTCTGGTTTTAACGATTGTGTCTTTCTTCTGTTCGACTGCGAGAAGATACTCCAGTCTCTTCAGCTCTTTCTGCTTTCTCTATTGTTGAGCCAGCGTCTGTCTGATTCGGAGTTCCTCCTGCTTCATATCGCCTATATTTTTAGTTATTGGTTTGGGTTACTCAATTGGAGCAGCCATCATTCTTCTTGCCTACTTTTCTCTGTCCGCTTACTCCGCTTTTTCTTGTTTAGTTCTAATTTGATTTTCTAAGTTGGCTAAACGTGGTCCTAAAGCTTGGCATTCGCGGAGCTTTCCGGCTACTGTATCGTTATTAACTGGAACGTAAACGTTATCATCATGCGGTGCAAGCTTTTATGTTTTCTTTTAGAAAGTCGAATTGGGCGCAACGGCCGTACCGTCCAATGATTAAAACATATATGTCATATTTGCGGTTTGGAAGTGGAAATGACATAATTTAGCCTATATTTCAATAAAAACGAGATATTTCATTTCTCTTCAACAAATGACAAATATTGATATAATGCAATGTGCGCCATTAAAGTTATATTCAAACCATAAAATTTTGATATTAGACTTCTGAATTAATGTTTTATCATTTAATCTTATGTATAATTATTTGTTATCTGTATTGTGTGAAGTATTTGTGTGATGTTCACAGAATTTGTTCTTAAATGTAAAATATGTTATGTAAAATCTTGGAGGTATGTATAGTCTCACTCACCACTAGAATCCTTGTGGTTTATAGTTGGCGCTGCTTTGTTGTGGTTGTGTGTTATTGCTGATGAAGGACGAGATGTCGAAGCCTCCAGCTTTCTTTTGTGCTTGTTGTGCTGGTTATTGTTGTACTTGCTGAACTGGTTTCGGTGCGTCGTACATTGACATGAGATCGTCCAGATCGTTTCCCTTCGTCACCTATTAATATTGCATCTGTTAATTGTTGTACACTGGGGCCTACGGTTGATATTAAACAGGTGGTTGCACTGGCCTCTGCATTTGAGCAGCTACGTTTTAAACCGGTGCTGGCTGAGAATTGATTCCGAACATGTCTCC
This sequence comes from Hexamita inflata, assembly GCA_963988835.1. Taxonomy (NCBI): domain Eukaryota; phylum Fornicata; order Diplomonadida; family Hexamitidae; genus Hexamita; species Hexamita inflata. The sequence continues at coordinate 138,235 of CAXDID010001186.1, forward strand.
GAAGGGGTCCTCAACAGCTTTCTGTTGAATTGGAGCGAATTGTGGGGCGGGCGCGACTGGTACTCTCTGGAATTGTGGAACCTGTGGGACAACCGGTGCTTAAAATTGAACTGGTTATTAAAATTGAACTGGTTAATGAACTGGTTGTGGTTGATATTGAACAGGTTGAACGGGTTAATGAACTGGTTAAACGGGTTGTTGGTATTAAACAGGTTGTTGTTAAACTGGTTAAACCTGTTGAGGAGTAACATTTTGAGCGGGCTGATTTTCTTGGCGGGCCCACTTGCGCTGAACGTATTTCTGTTGGATCCACTTCTGGCGGCCGTAGTCGTCGTCTTCTTTCGGCTTTTGCATATTTGGGGGCAGGTTGGCGAGGAGCTCGGCATTGGCTATCGTGTTGCCGACCATTTAGTCGAACTAGTGCTGTTTCCACCTGTCCAAATTGATAGACCGCACCTGGGAGATGCCGGCGCCAATATTACGGTGCTGGCCGGAGCACTTGATGCACACGAAGATGCCGTGATTGAACACAGCCCACCTCGGAGCCTTGGACGTGCAATCGGCGCACTCCATGTTCTCTGGCAATTTAGCCATCTCAGTCAACTTGTCCCTAAACAACTCCTCCTAAGCGGTCCACGGTCCTTTAACACCACTCATAAATTAATTAGGAGCGGAATGTTGCTATTTTTGTGTATTACATGAATTCATGAACTAAACCGCAAAAATAGAAAGGCTTGATTTTATTAAGCGATTGGTTCATTCCACGTGTACAAACAAACATGGGACAGCATATCAAAAACGCGCTACGTAATGCATATAATGAAAAAATCACAACCGCCAGTCTTTTTTGGGCTTCTACTAAATTTCGGCATATTTTTATTGTGAATATTTAAGAACTTAATCTATTACTTATTTTACTTATACTCGCTATTTTCTACCTTAATGATACACATTCTTGTTTTAATAAATACTATATTGCTATTCTAATTAACTTAACATCTTTAACGCTGCATAATCACCTTGCTCCACATAGGCCAAGCTACCTAAATATTCTTTTATGGAATTTTCCTCAATCATTCGTTATTATTCCTCTTAATGTCGAATAATATCATGTTATTCTTTTCTTCTTCTATTTATAATAGCTTTACATGGTGGTATTAATTGCATTAGTGGAATGGTTTCGATTCGATTATAAAGCTATTTAAACACAGTATCTCAATAACCACTCCAGTTTTTGATGAATCAAAGTAGAAGTAAAAGCAAGCCAACATTCAACAAAGAATAAGTTTTAGATTTATTCGCCACATAACTATCTATTTTAGATAACTAACCCCGAGAAGTATACCTTAGCAATCTGTAATTTCTTGATGAAAAAATCAAAGAATACAAAAATAAACTTCCATGGAACGAAATAGCTTAACAACTATAAGCTGATCGATGGAAATTGTACCACTGGTACTTTGAAACGTTTGAACGATCAATATCTGGAACAATGGACAAAGAAGACTTGTAGATATTACGGTAATGGCTAGCGTAAGCTATAGCCGAGGATAGACCTCTGGATAAAACGTTCTAGAATCAATTAAAATCTCATTTATCTCGGGAATATCATAGGAGTACGTTCTCAATCGCTTTTAACAACGCTAAGAGATAATAAATGAGAGGCACAAAATAGTCTGGTTTATTATTTGAAGAGAGTGGCAGGGATAGCACTCCTGTTGGCATTAAACCTTCCGCCTCCATGGTCTCAGAATGTTCTGAATAATCATAAATTAGCGAACTATTTCCTCGTTCAGAGTTTAGACCAGTCATTTAAAAAGATGAATTTAGTTAAAAATATTATTCTAGCGTTAACTCAGAATACTACAATCCACCAGTATAATAGTATCAGCAATCATATTAGCAATAACAATATGCGTAAAATATGTATTCCTCTAATCAATATGAAAAACCTAAATAACAGAATAATGCAAGCAATTTACTACTAGACTTGTTACAACAATGTGATAAACCTGAAGATAGACACGATTTCCCTGATTTTCTTCCACTTGATAAGTTTGATGAGTGATTTTTAATATATTACGTTGTTATATTACGTTGTCTTATGCAATCTCTTTTTAATATTATAATGATCTATATCATAAATAGATATAAATATATCTTTTGTCCCATCTTTAAACTAAGGACTTTTATAATTAAATAAGTATTTCAAAGACTGTACTCACTCTTGATCTCTTTAGCTTCTTGGCTTTCTTGGATAGGTTGGAAGTTCATAACAATCTCTATTAGGAAATATCTTCATTGTTGGTTTCCAAACTTATTATTCTGTTTCAATTTGTGTGAACATTTTCTTACCTTACCCATACAGAGCCATTTTCTCAGCCATAATTGCAGCATTAATTAATGCGTCTCTGTTGACTGCATTAACTGGTTCCGTTGCACGTTTAGTCATATTATTAAATGCGGAATGGAATTATATTTCTATTATATTAGTATATATGTCAAAATCATTATCAAACTTTATAAGATTATAGAAATCTATTTTTAGATTATATATGTATTGAAATAAAATATCCGTTAAGTTAAAAGCCATTTGGAATATAGTTGAATATACTATTTGAAAGATATATGGTTTGTATATTTTGGTGAGGAAAGTTGTAATATGGTGGTTGAATGCACAAGATAACAATAGCGTTAAGAACTTGTAAATTAATATATGTGAAAAAATGTAAAGAGAAAGCAAGAGAAGAGTATGAAGCTGTTGTTTTGGAGATATATTGGAGCAAGTTCTAGTGAGTTTCTCGTAGCAGATGTTATGAATATTTTAGTATTCATCCCATTGTGATCAAAGAAACGTCCAACGCACAAACATCAAAATGTTAAATGCATTGGTGAGTAATATTTCCCAGTTTCAGACCTATCGCAGTAATATGGTCGTGCTGTAAATTATTATCACTTGACGGCAAGCTTTCTTTGGTAGAAAGCAAGCTCTGGTCCCTCAAGGAGGTAACCGTCAGCCTTACCACATTGACCTGGACGAGTGGTGATCTTGGCGAGAACTTTGCCTTCCTTAAGTTGTTCAGAAACGGCGGCATCAACTTGAGTGTGGTGAGCCTTGGACTTTTCAGTAACTTCCTTTTCGACGGCGGCCTTGAATGGGGTGGCATCAACGTAGACGATGCAGGACTTAACAAGGGTGTTGGTACGAACAAGTTCGTTGCTGGTGGAGTTGTAGCAAACAGAGAGGATGGAAGTCTTGGTGGAGAAGTTCAATCCGGCCCAGGCGAAGTTACCATAGAGTAAGCGGAGAGCGCGATACTTATAGTTACCACCGCGGCAACGGATCATGGTGACCTTCTTTGGATCAACGTCCTTCTTGGCGGCTGGAACAGCAGATGCCTTCATGATGTGAACACGAGTGTTGGCAGCTGGTCTACCCATGAGGTAGTTTCTCTTCTTATGCCATGGCATACGGAGACCACCGGTGGCTTTGCGTTTGAACATTTTATCGTTAGTGAGACCCATTAGCTTTCCAAAAGAAACGAAGTGGAATATTAAATTAAACATTATTTTTAAAATAAACAACTATTAAAAACCACTTTAATTTTTATCATTACATAATAAGTAACAAGAATGTAATCATAGCGTTCATCTTACTAGATTATATATAAATAATCATACGCATATTAGCATCATACATAAATTGTAACTATATTTATATTACTGCATCTATGTTATAATTTTCTGAACAACATAACTAAATTCTCATAAAATATAATATTACAATAAAATGTATTTAATCTTAAAATCTTAATAAATTACCACTTCAACCTTTAACTTGCAAATGTCCGAAGTACAAATTGAGGTTATCCCAGAACAACAACAAAAGAACCAAAACAAGAAAGAACGTTAACCTAAAGTTCAAAAACCAGTTGAGACTAAACCAGAAGGACTAGAAACAGAGAAGAAACAAGAAAAGAAGCCAAAGCAAGAACCTAAAGTTGACATCAAAGTTGAAACTGCTCCAGCTCAACCACAAGCTAAGAAAAACGCTGATAAAGAAAAGTCTGAATATCGTCCACGTAATCCAGAATTCGAAAAATTACGTTTAGAACAAATGACTCTGCGCAACAACGTTGAATTGTTAAAAATAAAGAATGGTGAAATCTACGAATCAATCTAATTAAAGCAAAAGGAACTCCAAGAAATCTACAACCAACAAAAGGAAACTAACTTCCAAAACAAGGATAAGGTAGTTTCTGTCAAATCGCTATATGAACAGATTGATGCGTTGAATGCTGAAAAAACTCTGATCAAAGATGAAATAGACAAATATCACAGCGTTATTTCCAAGCAACAAGACTTATTCAAAACTAAAAATCCAAATTCTGAAGACATGAGACAAAAGATTGAAGATCTTGAAAACTACAGAGAACACAATAATTTGAGCAAGGAAGAAGAAAAGAAGAACAAGATTGAACAAGCTAAGTTAAAGGAATCACTCCTACAAATTGACGAATACAAAGCAAATGTTGTTTTGTAAGATAAGAGATACAAGAAGTAAAAAGAAATCAACGATCAACTCAAACCACTATTCGATCAAAAGAAAGCTATTTAAGAAACGATGGTCAAGACTAATGCTTCTGAGCAAATTGATCTTGTAAAGGCTGAAATCGAGACTTTGAAGCAAAGTGTAGAATCTACTAGAGATAAGATCAACAAGCACTACGAGTAAATCAATGTTATCAAAGCTAAGATGGATGTAATCAAGATTGCTGATGATAAGATTAGACTTGAGAAGCAAGCCGAATGGGAAAAGAAGAATACTTAGAAAAAGGAACAAGAAGCCAAGAAAGAAGTCGAGGCTGATGTTCAAATCGAGGTTAAGTGAACTCATTACTTTATCAATTTTAGTTCAATATAAAATACAGGTCATTTATATCTAAATTATTATTAACTTTTAATCTTCATTTATTATATATCGCTATATCTAATAATTGTTAGAATTACATCTCGGTCGCTAATTCTCCGTGTTTCAGTGATTTGTTGCGCATTTAATAATATTCATATCATTGTTTTAACATCGATTTCTTGCACATTTTGGTCCTTCTTTTAATCCAAATTTGGTTTTCACTTCACATTCTATGAGTGTGAAGCCGCTGAAGCAGAAGCCGAAGGCTCTATCGCCCACGCACACAAACTCAGCCCGCTAGCCGCAACCCGCTCCATCCGTTGACATTGACGTTGATTCCGACCTGGATTTAACCCTTTCGGGCCTGACTCAGAATAAGGTCCTTAAGAAATCGCCCTCCGTTTCGTCCGTTCTCATGCGCTCCCAGAACACGGAACTGAGAGAAAGTTTCGTTTTACAACTCCCAACCGGTCCAAAACCGCGAATTGAAAGCCCGAAAACGAGGCGCGTGAAAATGATGATCAAAAGACTCGAGGAAAGCAGCAGAATCGAAGCGGAACTGGACTTCGACCTCTGAAAAGGGGAGGGAAACGATTAAAATGATGTGAGTTAGTGTTATTACTGTTATTACTGTTAAATAAAATGACTGGTAAAATAACTTGTTAGGAAAGAGATGAAAGGAAAGGAATTTTAGTGTTAGTAGGTATTCGTGTACTAAATCGTTTCTGCATAAATGATTTGTGAATAAATAAATTAAATATTAAATAATGATAACTTGAAAACACGAAAATACACAAGTATTTAGATCGTTTTATCTTTTTGGTTATTTAATTAATGATTAATGCGAAGAGCTGAGACTTTTGTTAACTTTTGCAAATAATGTAGTATTCATTTCATATCGAAAGTGTTTTCACTTGCCCTATCAACATAATATATAAATAATTCATAAACTATAATATATAAATATAATCATAATGACTACACCACTTTAATTATGAGTTCTTTAGATTTTGTTGGCCTTTAATTAGAAAATCGTTATGTCAGATCAGCTACTGCTACGAGCACTTGCGATAATGACTCAGGAATTCCAGGACAGAAGTTCTATGAAATTTATGAATCTCTTGCAAGGGGACATGTGGGTTTGCTAATTCAAGAACACTCTTTTGTGTCACTTAGAGGTCACGCGAATCATAAGCAGTTGGGTCTTCACACAGACGAAATGATATAATATCACCATAAGGCGAACGATATTATGCGAGCTGCTAACGACAAAATCAGAATCTGCTGCCAGCTTGCCCATGCAGGTCCAAACGGCAATGCTGAGAACAAGCTGTAGATAAACGAAGCGACCGCTGCCGACTTTGAAGAGGTGGTCCAACAGTTCAAAGAAGCTGCTTTGAGAGCCAAGAAAGCTGGCTATGATTGCGTTCAGCTCCACAGCGGCCATACCTATTTGTTGAGCTAGACGATATCAGACTTCTACAACAAGAGAACGGATGAGTACAAAGCCTCTGACTTCAAGCTTTTGAGAGACGTTTTGGAAGCAGTTAGAACCGTGGACATCCCGGTTGGCGTCAAGCTCTAGTGCGACGACTTTATTGAAGGCCACTCCATGAACGCAGCCAGCGCCTGCAAGATTATCAGTGCGTTGAAGTTCGACTTTATTGAAGTCACTGGTGGTGGTTAAGGTAACGGAGCTAAATATTCAACTGCAAGAGTCGGTAAGGATAAATATTACTACAAACACGTTATTTAAGAACTGAAGATACATAACTTACTTGATAAATAACCAGTAATTGTTACTGGTGGATTCGAAAACGTAGAAGATGCTCAGCAAGCTTTCAATGATGGCGTATATTTGGTGGGGTATTCCAGAAAGTTTCTAAGAAATCCAAATTTTTTGATAGACGAAGATGTCAAGAAATGCGTAAGGTGCAACTAATGCGCAATTGCTGTTCATAAAGGTGAATACGCACATTGTGTTATTGATAAAAATAAAAAGTGAGCGCTTTAACCATTACAGACATTTAATATCCAAATTCAAAAACATTTACTCTTTTTCTTTTTAGGTTTACCCTATTTAGCCACTCTAACAGCTGTATTTATTAGAAAATTTATGTTGTAGTTAGAAAACGCTGAACAAAGAATATGTGAATGTGCGCCACACCTTAATGCTAGTTAACATCCTTCTTCCTCGGTTACAACGTCGACATCGTTAGCCTCATATCTCAAATCATTTTTTAAACCAACTATAATAAATGGTATTTCATCTAAATATTATTTAATTTCTGGTATCCACCGATTAGTCAAATCATTAAAACTGGCTCTATCATCTACAGCATAACAAACTAGGAACAATGACGAATCAAAGTAAAGAAGTGGACGTACTTGGTTGTAGTCTTCGTGCCCTGGAGTGTCTTGCAGTGAGAATACTATCTTTTCACCGTCAATAGTAGCAAATTCATTGTGATGTAGTGCTGGTGGATAATAGCCGTAATATTCTTGATTTTAATAAACTAATAATGCTCTACTTTTACCTATTTACGAATTACCTACAACTACAATATCATAGTGATTCATATTTAAAGTGGGAAATTAATATTTGCATTACATTTTATGTTATATTTAGAAATTTCATTTATTACAAAGTATACATTGCGTAGGAAAAAGGTTATCAGAAAATGATAATGTAATATATGTTCGATCACACCAAATCATCTAATAGTTCTTACGATACTGCAGGGCGTTCAACAGTTTATTGGTTGATTTGCTTAACTGATGGAGCATTTAAGTTAGACAGTCTTTCTGAATCTATTTCTTATTAAAGCATCTAGAGATCAGCATCAACTTCCCCATTTGGATCCATCATCTCCATTCCCATTTGCATTTAACTTTCCATCATCTATTACATTTATTGTACTTGCATTTATTGTTATTAATTTTCTTGCATTACATCTCTAAATTCGTCCATAACTTTGTCAGTATCCCCTAACTCAGTTTTGAACTATTTTAACAGCTATACTTATTCTTTGGCCATGGTAACAGTTGCTATTTGGTTCTGCTTTTATTAAAGCATCATTATCTAACCTTAAATGAATTTTTATTGTTATTAAGCTTGTTTACAAGTAGCTAAATATCCCTTTGCAACAACTTAATTATTTACAGCCATTGCCTTTTTGGCTTATTCTCGTGCTATTTTTTCAGATTCTTAAGCGGTCATTAGCTTTCTACTTAGTTATTTCAATGATTCGTCAATATCAACCTTTTATGGTTACTAAACCATTTATTGAGGTTATTTTGGTTTGAACACGCTTGGCATATACGTGAAGTGGAAGTCGATCCGGAATATATTATAAATTTATATAATTTTAGCGTTAGGTGAAATTTGTTATATGTTTAGATATGAACTATTATGATTGAGTAGACTAACATTTGACTCTTATTATGATAGTATATGTTATCTATCATCATTCTAGCATCTCTACTTATTTTCAAACACTATATAACATCCCAAACTTACCATTCTCATAACTTAAAAAAGACATTAGACTTATACTAATTTTGCTTTATATACAGTATAACAGAAAAACAGAAAGTTGTAAAAATTATTCTTAAAATATTTTAAGATTTAAACTATTACTTTTATATAAACAAAAGTTATCAAACACAGCTAGATATGAATTTATGACTGTTTAATATTTAAATAATGACGCTGCCAGGAATCGAACCTGAGTCTGAACAAAAAACTTAGCAGGTTTTTCCAAAATAAGTTCTGTACTCCCACTGTACCACAACGTCATACTTGGGGAGTTCTCATTTCCAACAAACCTTTATAACCAATTCAAATTTAGTTAAAAATTAGTTAACTTTAATTAGATATAAATTATTAGATATAAAAATACCTATATAAATAGATATAAACACAAGACCAAGTCTGGCTAGGATATATTGATACATATAAATGAATGAAACGACTATTTTAACAGCAAAGCCTATTTACGTTGTTTACGTTACAGATTTCATTATTCTATTATGGTATAGATTACAGAAGCGATTGGTATTTTTACATTTTCGTATATCATTTTATTATAACTCAATTTTATGTTATTCTAATAAATACAAAAACAATAGACCACAAATATAATTTCAAATTATTAAAGAAGATATTGAAGATATTGAAGAATGTCCATTGATTTTTGGTTTCCATCGGATCTTAAACCATAAACAAAAAATCGTCACTAAATGAACAGTCATACCCCTCAATCTAAATAATAAACGGCCAGCACTATAGCTGGACCCTGTACAAGAAACTCTAAATTATGAACTCGACGAAGTTAAAAATGATTATAAACACAGCGTTACTCACTTTGAAATCTACTATAACTCACAAATAAACGCCGTTCGTTGACTTAACGTCCATAAGTTGAACGAGAACCGCAGCTCGTTCGCAAACCAATATCGAGAGTGTTACAAAATCTACGACGTCGTAGTGGAATATCTTTTCGAACACGCCGTAAGCGTTTTCGTAGTTCGTTTTCTGAATGTCGTAGCTCGAATCCCTCATCAAAGATGGTGAATGGGTCATGAGCCACGAGGTAGCTAAAAGCTGAGCGTTAAAGTCTTTGCTTTTGAGTTGTCTGAGCACTGTCTCGTACATCTTCGAATCGCCACTCACCATAGCTTGGAAGTAGAGCTTTCTGTACTTTTAATCAACCAGGTTCATCTCAGTTATCACACTCCAGGCGCAAGCCATTGCAGCACGCTAGTTTGGATTTCGGTCGTTATACATTTTACTGAATACGTGCTGAACCATAATGTTATAATTATCATCAAACCCTTCCCTCTAAAATCGTTACGTTAAGCACACAAGAATCGCTACCATCGCTTCCTCTTGAGTCAGAGTTGGCTTTAAGATATTAAATAGCTCTAAACTTGCAATACACTTTTCCGGAAGTGTGTTGTACTTCAACAGTTATACAAATTTAGATACATCTATATCAATTTTATAGTAAATAGATAGTAACTATAACAGCTCTGTAGTTTGTAATTCCATAAACCCTTCAACTTTTGAATATCTTATTTCAAATATGTGCTTTGGAATATTCTCATAAATTTCATTTTTGATTGGTTACATAGTCCAGTAAAGATCTTTCTAATCCATTTATGGATAGCCTGGAGTTATTTAGCCACACTCAAGTTGAACTTGTTTCAAAAAAGTACGAAATCTAACATCTTACTATGAAACAAACTCTTCGCAATGCACTCTTTCAAACTGTATTTAAATATTAAAGAATTTGATCGTTGGTCTAATATAGTCAGGAGCTACTATTAATTTCTTTATTTAAAAATTATTAATAACTGATAAATTATACAATAAACTACTACAAATTGGAAATTTCTTTGATCCAAAGACACAAAGGATTTATAAAAGATTATGTGGTTTTGTATTAAGTTTCTAATATATATTATCTTTTAAAGCCAGAACATAACTAATTAAATTAGCACCATTAAAAAATATATCAAGTAATCCAAATGCAAATATTTCCAAAAGTTTTGAATTAGAACACTATGATAAAGAAATGATATTTAATATGTGCAATATAGTTTTGTTCGATATTATAATTTACACACTTAATAAAATACTACAGAAAAAATGGGCAAAGTGTTCTGGCTGGTGAGTAATAGTACTATTTTTACGAATTTTTAACACGATCAATATTGCTAATGAAATGAATATGTTAATGCCAAACATAAATTATTTAATCATTGAAGTGTGATAATACAATGATACAACTTTAACTCTTAATCAAAAGAAAATACGAAGGTAGCTAACTATTAATAAAAATTCTAAATGATTGATTTACTAATTATTTGCACATTTTTATCTTATAACTATTGTATATTTATTTTGATTGATTTATAACGTAGTAGAATTATTATATAACAAAATTAGTAAGCTTCAAATCATGATATTATACTGTATATACTATTTAATATACCGGTTAAATGTTACAACTATAATGTTTCACACATATTTTTGAATTGAATAATTAGGTCAAGTGATATAAAATGGCTACTTGAAAACAACTTTTAATGACCACAATCAATATCTCTTTAGCGTTTTTTCTTTATTATAGCAAATTTAGCGTGTGAGCTAGAAGCTTTTAAGTAGGGGGAAACAAGAGCTCACGCTTAAATATAGGTGACATTTTTGTTTTGTATTAATATAACACCTCACTACCTTCAAGCAGTGTTTTAACATTTTCCTATTGTAAGAGAAATAGTAGTTCTTGAAGTCTGGTATTGTTACAGTATATTGAATATATTACCAACAACTGTATTTATTATTATCTTCACCAACGATTTCCTTCTATTAAGTAATTATTATATACATCAATATTGGATATTTCAGTACTATAACAGTTATTTAATCCAGCTCGATACTGATTTCCTTTATTTAAATCCAAAAGTAATTCAAATATACTTTTAGTTCCCATAACTTATGTGATTCTATTGTTACAGATCTTGAGTAAGATTTTGGTACTTGTGGCTACTCAACCAACATTGCATCTCTACTATCTTTTATCAATGTAATGGATAATAATTTATATTTGTACTCAACTGGGCAAAGGATCTGAAATGATCTTGAGTGTAGTTATTTATAGACACAACTCTTAACATTTTTGTTGAAGAAGTGTTCAGTTTTGTAATTATCGGGGCTTGCGAATTAGATGAATATTATTATTAGATAGTAATATAATTGTAGCTACTTAGACAGATGTATTTAAAAATTTATTGTATTTTCTAAAATTTTAAGCTTTTAGTTGTGAATATTTGACTTTTGAGTTCAATTACTTACACAAACTAATAATAAGTGAATATGGATTACAAAATTATTTTAAACTAAATTCGCTTGTGTACAGCTACTTTATATCAACTATATTTTTGGGATTTCTTCAGGCTTATTATCCAGAATAACGAGGAGTTAACACACAGTTAGGAAAGTATTATTTATTATTAAGTTCGTCAATGAAGCTGGGAACTGCTAATTGAATGAAGTTGCTAAAGGTGATTGAATAATTTATATCTAGTATTGATTTACCTCCTACGCTGTTTAGTTTTTAGATCTTAATTAATAAAGTTGTGATATTACTTGTTTTATTTTCTGCGTTCAAAGCTATAAATTTTGATTAATTACTCAATGACAAATTTTAAACGCAATACTGGCAAGTCTCCTTTGATTCAAATATTTCAGCTCTAGAAACCGTTATATTGAAGCTGGTATTACTACTGAACTATACTGAAATTTGGGTTAACACGACGAATCATGATTAATTGGATGCTTAATTCACCGAGATGATATTATAACATAGGATTACAAAAATTACTTATTAAAATACAATTATGTGGTGTATTTCCTAATTATATCACTAACTAGATTATAATATTGGTAAATTTTACATTGTATAGAAGTGAAATTTTAATAGAAAACCCACTTTTGTCATGGATTCATGCTTATAGAAACAATATATTTTATAGTAAAATAATATGTCCACTTCCATAGGCGTCATTTTGATGGTAAGAGATATCAAAGAACATAAGTAGTCTATTAACATTAATATCATTTCCTTTTCCAATAAGTAATTATAAAGATACATCAGTCAAGACAAGATACTTAATAAAACCTAATAGGAATTCTAATAGGAATCTTAACATCTAAGATTAATATTTATACGACTATTTTTGAACTTTATATCATATATTTCTGTGAATTCTTGTCTGAGGAGGCTATTTAGAGTGACAATCCTAGAAGATTTTTTCATTTAATATCAGTCATTTTTGTTTGGCTTTGAGTGTATTTGTATTGATAATCTTTAAGTAATTAGAGTTTATAAGATAGTTAGATAATCACAAACAGAACATCTCAAACCAATTTTTTAGTTTTGAGCTCCAGAATAATTTTGATTAGCATTTTTCGGAGCGCCCGTGCGACTCTCATTTTCTCAACTGCGTTTTTCAGGTTCTGCACTTTTTATTTTTAAACGTTTATATTCGTTCTGAAATAGCTCAAAGTTATTTACGAGTTAAACGGGTTACTGTTCGGATCTGGTAATTTCTTGGCTTGAAGTGAATTTAATTTGAGCTGTTTAGTGTGGATTTGCTTCAAAAGTACTTTTCGTAATTGGAGTTTTGAAATTTTGAGCATTTAAAGCGGGATTTGAGCGCTGAGTGCTTTAAGTTGCTTTTTCTGCTGATAAACGCTGGATAAATCGATTTTCTACAGCCTGGTGTGCAATTATGAATTAACTTTTTCGTAAAACTGCACCTTTCGGCTGTTAAAGTGAGTTCCAGTTCGTAAATCGCGAATTCGGCGCAAATTGTTGAACCTGTACTCAAAATCAAGCTGCATTATCTAAAAAGTATTCTATATATCTAATATTTTTGTGTCCAAATGATTCAAAGTCAAATCCTGCATCCTACGCAATATATTCCTCTTAGTAACTAATTTGTCCCTCAAATTCGATGCTTAGAATGTTAGCATCGCTTTAAGACTCAATAAAGAACTTAAAGACAAACGCGGTTCAACTATTGCATCCAAAGATAACTTTGACATTTTACTTGACAATTGCGGCTCATCATCTTCCTCTTCGAACTAAAAACTCATGTCAGCGGGGAAAATTAGTATTTTCCTACTGGAGCCTTGTCTGCTCAGTGTAACTTCAGGCTCCATAGAATCATTTTCAACTATTAAATAATTTTTGACGTTCTAGTTTTTCTTGTAAGCTTAAGTGGTTCTTTCTCTAATTAACTTAGTCTTAAATCATTGTTGGACAACGACAATTTACTTCTTTAACTATTTTTATCTTTCTAAACAGGAGATGGTTAATCAAAAACGACTGAAGCGTATTTAATACAATTATTTTTGAATATTTTGAAGTATTATTCTTTTGTACCGGAAAGAATTATGTTAGAAAAATCCTTTAAAACATCGTTAGAATTCTGCCTTAATTGCAAAGCATATTTAAAAAGTTGGTTATTTAATTACATTTATGTTTACTTTATAAGCATTAACTATTCAACATGTTTTATTTCAGCTTATATTTCACAGCCATTTTAAACGAAAAAGTCATTAATTTCAGTAGATTTTTAATCCAATATAGACTGCTTTAAAGAATCGTATGATATTTTTTATGATTACTGAGATTCTGATAACACTTTTGATGCTATTTACTCCATTGTTGGGGCATATTTTAGAACTAACAACTAATTTGTTTAGTCTATAAAGTAATTTAGTAAGCGTTAATCCCGTTATATATCAGCAACAATGTCCAAAAACTGTTTAAATTAAAATGATTCTTCGATAGAGTGATGCCGTACATCAATTAACAATTTCTTATGATATTATCGACATATTTCAAGCCTATCTGAATCGAATTTCCTGCAAATCATTTCATAAAATTATAGTACTAATTCTTTAACAACTTTGTACAGAGGTTATTTCAAAAAAGCACCTATTTAGTACATTGTTGTAATTTCATATGGGTTAAAGTATTTCTCTTTCTTTTCATGTTATATTTTATATAATTCAACAGGTTTACCGTTTTTATTTTCTTTTTTGAGCTTTTTAAGATGTCTTTCGGCAAGGATTTTTTCCAGTGGGTGATCAGTTTTAGATGTTTATAGTTTTGATTGTGCTGCGTTGAATTGCGAGTCTATAATATGTTTATTTGTTGTATTATTTACCAGTTTTTCCATTTATTGTATGATATTATTAAGTTCTGGGTCCTGGTAGTATTTTAAATTTTTGTTTGTCATAATTTGGTGTGAAATGTGTTTATATTCTGCTTTTACACTATATATTGATCATTTCCACTTCAATGAGAGGAAACTTCTCAAATGCGAAGCGCTACGAGATAAAAGTCAAGGCCAAGAAGACGCGTGCGCGAAAGTAGAATTCCAGAATCAGGCAGGCTGAGGCAGCTCAGGTTCAGGAGCGCTACAATATTGACGAGGTCTCAGTTTTGTCTGAGGACGACGAGATAAACACCTATTAAGAAAAACCGGTTCAAACTAAATAAATAAACGGGTTAGACGACGTCGTGAAATAAACGCTCCTTAAATACGGACCTGAATCACTTTATGAACAAACACTTTAACTTGTTCATCAAAAGTCACCGTTGTTGTTCAAATACAGTTTGGCCGTTTTGCAAACGAAAATGCACTTCACCACCCAGCCGATTATCATCGTTTCCGAATCTGAATTGCTAAACGTGAATCTCCCACGAATTGTTCTGTTCAGGGACTACGTAAAATCAAAGGAGGACGTGCTACGCGGGTGCAACTACTAGTTCGACGAGTCCAAGTACAACTATTAGTCTGAGTCGTACATAAAGGCGTTCGTCAAATTCAGGCACATACAGTTGATAAACGCCTCACCCGAGATATTCCTGAAGTACTTTCACGATTATAATAACGTACTGATTGACTACTCCGTTTTCAACACAAAATACGCGTTCTGCTTCGACTTCGTTGTTTAGAATGAGCTGAAGAGCTTGTAAGTGCTCACAAAAGTGCAAAAATTTGATTTACAGCAAGTGCCAAAGCAATATGAAGTAATTTCGGACTCAAAATTCTTCAATTAACACAACTGCAACAGCTTCAAGTACTTTTTCAAGCCAGATCAGTAAATAATAGTTAATCAGCTACAAAACACGTTCAAACTCTTCGCGTATTGCATTCAGCACGGTGTTCCCCTTCACTTCTATTACCCAGCTTCAAAATTCAACACCGACCTTCGCTATTGCTTGCGAAACCTCGATCTTGACCACTTAAAGTTATTCTCAAGCTATCATTTTAAACAAACAGATTAACAAACAAATAATTAACAACCAAATAGTTAGTAACAAAACAATCAATAAAACGAATAATATACTCAATAAAATGAATAAACATAAAACAACCAAAACACAAATGAGAACAAATAAAGTGAAAAAAAGTTCAAAAAACAGAAAGATTAACAAACAGATAATTAACAGCCAAATAGTTAGATACAAAACAATCAATAAAATGAATTAAATAGTCAGTAAAATAACCAAAACAACTAAAACACAAATGAGAGCGAAAACAAGTTCAAGAAATTGATTCCGAGTAAGGTCCAAGTCCTTCCGGATAACAAGAACTATTTCAGCTCCGTCACCGTTTCGAGCGATTTGATCCCGGAACTGCAGCAGAAGAACGTAACTTATTTCACCCCGAAGAACACAAAGTTCATATTTAACGTTTTAGAGAAGGGGGACGTTCTGAAGGAACTTAAGGTCTACTGTTAAGGTCTCGTTAAATAATACGAATTCGTTTTCTGTGGAATTAACGTTGGAGAGATTTAAAGTGAGATTAAACAGGAAATAATCGAGTGCGTGTCCGTTGAAGAAATCCTGAACGTTTGCGAAAGAGAGAATATAATGATTTGGGATGCGATCAATGCTATATGAAGATAGAATGAAACGTTTAGGCTTTATAAATATGCAAATTTAAAGGTTAGCGAATGCTAATCACCTACATACTTACAAATATATAGGTTTCAAGAATATAATGTTGTGGTAAAGTTACTATTGAAATATACGATTATTATTGGATAGGAATAGAATAACATCATTAATTCTTAGTTTTAACATATAACGCGATTATTTCTATTATTATTCCGCTCCAAGCAATGAAATTTGTTTTACTTGGAGACATGAACGTTGGAAAAACTTGTTTCGGCTTTATGTAACACTTGCGTTAGTTTCCAGGTGAGTATATCCCAACTATCTTTGAGTAGTACAATATAAACACTGTTCGAAATGGTGTTCCGCTTGATATCATTATCATGGACGCCGCCAGCTTGGACGACTACTATTTTTATCCGCGTGATTATCGGAATACGGACGTTTTCATCATATTTTACGCGATTAACAACAGAACCAGTTTTGAAAATTTAAATAAGTGGATTAACGAGGCAAAACAATACAACTCATCTATACCCTTCATAATCGTTGGAACGAAAGAGGATTTGAGATCAGATTCTATTTAAATTATTACAATTAATGAGGCGGACGAATTTAGTAAATAAAACGGAGCCGTTTGTCACATTTTGTGTTCCGCGCTGTTGAATTTCAACGTTAATTTAGTGGTGAACACTGCCATTAACATTGTTAATGGAGAACATTAAGATTTCAAATAATTTACAAAGTGCTTTTGAGTTTACATTTTGCTAAAATATCTAAATTTTGATTACTAGCTTTGTTGAATTTTGAAAAATATAGATTATCAAACAAAATTAACAATTAAATTTTGAAATGTAATATATTATCTTTAGAAAAGCGTTTATTTAAACGATATACAAATATAATAACATTGAAAGTAAAATATACGATGGCACATTGAAAATAATCAATTATATATATATATACAGTAATATTTTCAAACTTTTTTTGGAATTTAGGAGTGAAATTTTATAGATGTAACGTATTATGTACCCTTCGAAATATTAAAGTAAAATAATTTCATTTTTTATATTTCTTCATACTCCATTTTTACAAGCTGATTTTGACCTTATTTTGATATTCACTGCTACTAGGAATAATCAACAATAGGTTTAGCTTGTTTTTCATAGTGGTATTTCATGAGTAGTATATGACTATCTAAGTCATTCTGCATTTCTGTAAAATATCGAAATTTTCATATTTTTTAATGTGTACCCCTTACTGAATCTTAGTTAAAGTTGCAATAGTAGTCGACGACAATTTTCGGCACTCCAGACTTATTTTCAGGCACAATAAAAGCTGTAAAAGTTCTTGATATAAAGTATTTTGTACAACAGATCTTTTCAAGCAAGGAACTTTTTAGAAAATTAGGAAAATCCCGATTTTCAGCAAATTTGTTGATTTATTTTCTAAATGTACTTTGAACTAGTTCCATTCAAATGGTATTGTTTTGACTTTCTCAAAGCGGTTGGAGTTGAAATGTCTAACACAGAGTAAATTTTTGTCCTTCATTAAATTAATCACAGAGCTCGACGCAGCCTAAAAACTAATATTATTTGTTAATATTAATACGTTGTGTTACTATTGATGTTGGAAGAAACATTATTTCTCAGCAATTGAATTTAGTTAAGAATATGTTTTCAAATTTAAGAAACTAAATCGAGGATCTATATAGCTAGATTGAATGTATTATTAATCATGATCAATTATATGTTATCACTATATATTGATATTGTTTTGGTTGTTTTTAATTTCGAGTTTTGTAAAAAAGCAAAACATTAAATTTGTTCATAAATGAGTAAATATATCTCAAAATAACATTTTTGAATATATTATTAAGTGAAGAGATAATATGTTTTGTACCGACTAAAATAGTTAGCTTATGATTTGTAAACGAATATTATATTTTAAAATTTATAATACATTATTTAATGCTGAATCTTAGTGAGCTGATAATAAATATTAGTTATTTTTACTTGAATATTTAAATTTAATCTTTCAGCAGTTCAGATTAAATACATAGAAGATATTTGAAGCTATACAATCTTTAACTATAAAGAGAAGTGGTATATAAACATCAAGTATAAATTTAACTAGGGTTGAAACAAATGTTCGTATTTTATTACAATAGTCATTTAAATGTAAGTGAGGATCGAAATAAAAAGTTGAGACTCACAAGTTTTTCATATTTCTCTCAATCCTAACCGAATAAGATGATCCTGTTAATTATTGTTATTAATAAATCACTAAGTATTTCAACGAATTTATTTATTTATGCTAATTAGAAGTTACACCTATTACGTTAGTAATGATTATGATTAAATTTGAATTAAACTGCCAGAGGAAGAAACTTTTAAAATTAGCTCGAATAAATGTATTACTGCGCAATAATAACTTGGTTGCTAAATTATAAGCACCTAATTTAATTCAAGTAAAATATGATATTTGTTGCTTCTAAAATTTCAGAGATTCTTGAAAATTCAAATAAATTTTCAAATCTCAATACTATTTCTATCAACGATTGATCCATTTTCCACAATTTTTCCTGGAGTGCCGAGAATTGGCCTCGAAGTTTTTATATGAAACTTTAATATCTTTTCTTAAGTAAATTTCGGCAAAATTATGAAATATTCATAAGCTCTGGATGCGCTTCATTTATCATACCCCACTTTCGACTAAGAAAATTTTATCGGGTTGATTTTTCTTGAAAAGCAGAAGCTTGCAAGTTAAAAGTTTATTTTGATGAGGTACAATTAATAGATCGTTATTTTGGTGAAACTGGGTCAGATATGATTGAAATATTTAAGTTCATGGCGTAAAATTGCATGGGTTTTTATTATAGTAAATATTTCCCTAGTTTTCCCTATAATTATAACTCATATTTCGAGTGGAAACTGTGGAGTGTAAATTATATTTTAAATAAAATTTTACTAAAGTATTCGCAACCAAGACTAAACAAACTCATTCTAATAATTTCAGCACTCCTTTCGGTCTAGATCCCAAAGCAATTACTATATATATATATATATATATATTATGGATTTCAAATACACGATTACTGACGCAAAATAGTAAACGAAGCCGCGCTTAACGAAAGCCTAGAAGAAGAAGCTCCAAATGGAATATCAGAAATAGTTTATCTAATAATAGAGAGCTAAGGAAGATATCAGCGAAGCTAAACCTGACTTTATTTCACAAGGTCTGAACTTGGTCACCAAGATCATCGTCGGCGCCTGTGTCGGAGGCGGTCTTTTCCTCCTGCTCATGATCGTGTCGTACTACTTCTGCTGCTGCCGCCCGAGAAAGCAGCAACAGCAAACCATCATCGTGAGCGGCGGACAGCCCATGATGCAGCAAGCCGGCGTGCCGATGATGCAGCAACAACAGCAATTTGGCCAGCCCATGATGTAACAGACGAACCAGGTAATGATGCCGATGCAGTGAAGATTTTATATATACTGTAAACTTTCTATTCACGCTGACTTCAGACGATCGCGATGTATATTTATCGTGATCTATTTTTAAATACGGCTGTATTCTTATATAGCGCAGATTATTTGTTATTCGCTAAAGTAACATCATTTTACCAGTTTGTAATTCGGACGTGAAAACGACGCCGGCGGAGGAAATATCTGTTTGTATCATTTGATAAACACAGATTTCAATATGATTCGTTGAACACCGGTTCTTCATGATACTGGCGTCGAATTCTTGTGTATTCTCAAATAGTGTTTAAACAAATTTTAAACAAATTTTAGATAAATCGTGTGTAAATATCTAAGAATATCATATAAAAAATTCACCTAAAAATCGAAGATACAGCAAATGTAGCTGTGCGGTAGATTCCACTCCATTATCAAAATGACTTGTTTAGACGGAAACCCATACGAATTCTTTTAAGCCACATGCGACTTATCATGCTCAGTTTTGTGCACAGACTACTCAGGGGTAGGAGGTGTCACCGGTGATTATTGCTGTGACGACTTTATTTCACAAGGCTTGAACTTGGTCACCAAGATCATCGTCGGCGCCTGTGTCGGAGGCGGTCTTTTCCTCCTGCTCATGATCGTGTCGTGCTACTTCTGCTGCTGCCGCCCGAGAAAGCAGCAACAGCAAACCATCATCGTGAGCGGCGGACAGCCCATGATGCAGCAAGCCGGCGTGCCGATGATGCAGCAACAACAGCAATTTGGCCAGCCCATGATGTAACAGACGAACCAGGTAATGATGCCGATGCAGTGAAGATTTTATATATGCTGTAAACTTTCTATTCACGCTGACTTCAGACGATCGCGATGTATATTTATCGTGATCTATTTTTAAATACGGCTGTATTCTTATATAGCGCAGATTATTTGTTATTCGCTAAAGTAACATTATTTTACCAGTTTGTAATTCGGACGTGAAAACGACGCCGGCGGAGGAAATATCTGTTTGTATCATTTGATAAACACAGATTTCAATATGATTCGTTGAACACCGGTTCTTCATGATACTGGCGTCGAATTCTTGTGTATTCTCAAATAGTGTTTAAACAAATTTTAAACAAATTTTAGATAAATCGTGTGTAAATATCTAAGAATATCATATAAAAAATTCACCTAAAAATCGAAGATACAGCAAATGTAGCTGTGCGGTAGATTCCACTCCATTATCAAAATGACTTGTTTAGACGGAAACCCATACGAATTCTTTTAAGCCACATGCGACTTATCATGCTCAGTTTTGTGCACAGACTACTCAGGGGTAGGAGGTGTCACCGGTGATTATTGCTGTGACGACTTTATTTCACAAGGCTTTGAACTTGGTCACCAAGATCATCGTCGGCGCCTGTGTCGGAGGCGGTCTTTTCCTCCTGCTCATGATCGTGTCGTGCTACTTCTGCTGCTGCCGCCCGAGAAAGCAGCAACAGCAAACCATCATCGTGAGCGGCGGACAGCCCATGATGCAGCAAGCCGGCGTGCCGATGATGCAGCAACAACAGCAATTTGGCCAGCCCATGATGTAACAGACGAACCAGGTAATGATGCCGATGCAGTGAAGATTTTATATATACTGTAAACTTTCTATTCACGCTGACTTCAGACGATCGCGATGTATATTTATCGTGATCTATTTTTAAATACGGCTGTATTCTTATATAGCGCAGATTATTTGTTATTCGCTAAAGTAACATCATTTTACCAGTTTGTAATTCGGACGTGAAAACGACGCCGGCGGAGGAAATATCTGTTTGTATCATTTGATAATCACAGATTTCAATATGATTCGTTGAACACCGGTTCTTCATGATACTGGCGTCGAATTCTTGTGTATTCTCAAATAGTGTTTAAACAAATTTTAAACAAATTTTAGATAAATCGTGTGTAAATATCTAAGAATATCATATAAAAAATTCACCTAAAAATCGAAGATACAGCAAATGTAGCTGTGCGGTAGATTCCACTCCATTATCAAAATGACTTGTTTAGACGGAAACCCATACGAATTCTTTTAAGCCACATGCGACTTATCATGCTCAGTTTTGTGCACAGACTACTCAGGGGTAGGAGGTGTCACCGGTGATTATTGCTGTGACGACTTTATTTCACAAGGCTTGAACTTGGTCACCAAGATCATCGTCGGCGCCTGTGTCGGAGGCGGTCTTTTCCTCCTGCTCATGATCGTGTCGTGCTACTTCTGCTGCTGCCGCCCGAGAAAGCAGCAACAGCAAACCATCATCGTGAGCGGCGGACAGCCCATGATGCAGCAAGCCGGCGTGCCGATGATGCAGCAACAACAGCAATTTGGCCAGCCCATGATGTAACAGACGAACCAGGTAATGATGCCGATGCAGTGAAGATTTTATATAAAGTGACGGGCAAAGTAAATGTTAAACTGTCAAGGAAGGGAGCGAGGTGGTTTATATTTAATTTTTGGCATTCTGGTACATAGAGTATCATAACTGCAAAATTTAATATAATATTTTATCTACAACTGTGTATACACCTTCCACTTCCAAATGGAATCTTTAAATTGTAAACATGAACATCAACTTGATAATTTTTAGTTGGGCAATATAATCTAAATGTGCTTATTATCATACGCCACTTGTAAGGAAACAGTAACAAGTTATTTAGCGCCATAAATATTTATCAATTTTGTACTCAAAATATTCACTGTTTTTAACGGTAGTGGAGATATTTGAACATTAAAGCGTCCAAGATCGAATCACAGGCTTCTTAAAACAGCTATTCTCAGATAGAATATCGTTTTTACGGCTCACAGAGATGATTAATACAACTGGTTTTCTACATGCTGTTTTCTACTTCTCAGAAATAAATTTGTAAGCTAAATTGTTGAATTGACTAGATACGCGTTTCTTATCAACTTCTTTATACTCGAAGTTTTTAAGCGACCTCCCGTTTTTATATTTATTGAAGATTTGAGCGAATTTTTAATTTTATGAGAATTATGGGACTATTGGCTGCATGTGGTGTTCATAGACGAGTCAACGATGAAGTATTTAAGAAACTTCAAGAATTATGAACGATTTATCTCAAGCAAACCTATCAATCTTGAGCATTTTTGTTAAGTTTACAAAACGGCAAACTTTTGTCAACAATGTTTGGTGGTACCTTTTATTGTGTCAGAGGCGACCTATTAATTAAAGCTAAGAATAAGAAAACGGATTCTATTTGGGAAAATCACGTTATAAAACCAAGTTTGCTAAAAGTCGTTGTTTGGAATAAAATATCATTTACTGTCACGACACAGGCTACCATGAACTCTACCTATTCAATATTATACGAATCAACACAAATTTCGTGATATCTGCAAGAATCATAGTAAGATTTCGGACAATACAGTAGGGTGAGCGTTTACTATTTTTTTCGTTAAGAAAGATGTCATAGCGAAACTATTTAATATCATTATTAGTGATTATATGTATTGATAATATATAATGTTTTCACCTCCATATCTGAGTTGATTTTAGATTTGAAAATGATATTTATAATTTATCACTTTTTATGAATTAAACTACTGCACAGATTAGCTGAGGACGATATACTATATTGTGGATACAATATAAATTATTAATATTATAGGCGCTTTTAAATACTGTGAGTGATACCCAACAGAATAATTTTTGTATATTTGAAAATATTTTGTATTAAATCAAAAAATAATTATATTTGTCCACCTAGCATTTATATATCAAAGCTATATCAAGAAATTAATTTAAATATTTAATTTTAGTTTTAAGTTTATTGGTGATTAAATATTTCCAAATATTGAAATAGATAATATAACTGGACCAGTCACAAGTACGAGTCCAAAGTAAGGGATTGTAGTAATTATATATTGAATATATTAAATTTAACATTTAATATTAAGATAAATATTTCACTTATAGTAAGTATCACTGTACATGATTCAGAGTAGCTTGAAAAATTATGATATCTAATATTTAATATAATGTATATATGCATATATACTAATATATTTATGTAATACTTTATACCAATTAGTTCACTACAGCTGAAAATTTTCATATGCTATAGTAAATTATTAAATTGTTATGACTAGTGCAGTGCTGGATGTAATATACTAATTATTGCCAGTACTTTCTACATTAATAGTTAAAATTTCCAATATTATTACTTCAACCACTTCACAATATTTAAAATTTTGTATACTTATATTTACTTATATTCTAGCCTACTACGAACATACAAAATATAAAAATATTACGCAACTACATTAAATAGTTACTATATTATAACAATTAGTTGATTCAGTTTTGTACTGGTTTAGTTTATATAATTATATATTATATAATTTTGATTGTTTTATTTGAGAAATAAATATGACATTTAATATCATAAGTGATATAAAATATATACAATAGTATTGTATAATATAAATATAATATTTGATTAAATTAGATACATTCAGTATATGTCAAATATATTGATGAGGTTCAATCAAATTTTATGCTAATGTTCATTCTAAATGTACTAAATTCATACTTCTTATAACTAATTTATAACATTATATACGCAGAAAAAATACTCATAAATTTTTATGTGTCGTTAAAAATTTCTCTTCCACTTCAAGTATATTTTTACATTTATATTAATATTTAGAGTAAATAATATGAAACTAGTAATACCAGTATAATATGGAATTAATTCAGTGAATAATATTATAAACCTTCAGTATGGCTCAATAATTGATCGTTATTATAAAGTTATCTCAAATGAGCTATTTCAAAATATATTCATATGATATATATTCTGATGTATTATTTAACTAGTATAACAAGATATAATAACATCACTGCAAAATTAGAAGTTATGAATTAAAATTGAAAATCAGTTATAATTTCTTTCAACAATGAATTAAATAAAATATTGAAACAATATATTATTTGTATTGTTGGAATACTAAGTGTTAGTAACATGAATTTTTGTACTCACTGATATCATAAAGTTGGTCTGTCTAAATTGTATTTTTGTAATTTTGGCGAATTAATATTTTAGCAGATATTTGAGAGCCTTTTGTCCACAGTTTTGTACTACTTGTATTATTATTTTTGTATTGATTTAAGAACATTGAATCTACTCGAAATCTCATCAGCTACTTGGACCAAAAACGATTAAGTTATTATTCTGTGTCCATTGCAAAGTAACTATATTATGTTTGGTTCTGAAGTTATTTTAGCAGGCTGATAGTTTCGATTGATTAAATGACGTAGGCGAATATTTAGTATTTTATTAGTATATTTACTGAGTTTAATATTTTAATGGCGTTGTTTCGTTAAATTTGGCGTTTTATCTGATGAGGGCTTTGTGGCTTTCAAAGGCATTGCACACGTCATAGAATGATGCAGAAACCAAAATCAGTCATTTCAGTGGTGTGGTTAAATACTAACTTTTGGGTTACTGAAGTGGTAGTTTTCATTATTATTAATTCAAAAATCACATGAGCGCAATGAAATGAAAATGCTTCGGATTTTCAAAATGCTTAGAAAAAATGAACAAATTATTTTCACTTCAATATGGGCGAGCCATCAGTGATTATGCGCTGAAACGCGCGGATTTTAATAAGGTTTGGCGCAATCGCTCACCATACTGACAATACAAAATTATCAAATTATATTGCTCAATAACTAGATGAATGTTAGATCAAATGATTAATTAAACTCTAGACAAAGTTTTATCAAGTACTCAGTGATGTTTGAAGTGGTTCATGTAAGTAATAGTTATACAATAAGTGGACACGATGCTCAGAACTGTATCCAAAGGCATCGAAGCTGGTGGTGAAGCATTCAAGTGATTCTTTAATTCAGTTGTAGCATAATTGAGCGCAGGAGTCCGTTTTAAACGGGAAAATGTGGGTTTAACATTTACTTTGCCCACAACTTTATACTGTAAACTTTCTATTCACGCTGACTTCAGACGATCGCGATGTATATTTATCGTGATCTATTTTTAAATACGGCTGTATTCTTATATAGCGCAGATTATTTGTTATTCGCTAAAGTAACATCATTTTACCAGTTTGTAATTCGGACGTGAAAACGACGCCGGCGGAGGAAATATCTGTTTGTATCATTTGATAAACACAGATTTCAATATGATTCGTTGAACACCGGTTCTTCATGATACTGGCGTCGAATTCTTGTGTATTCTCAAATAGTGTTTAAACAAATTTTAAACAAATTTTAGATAAATCGTGTGTAAATATCTAAGAATATCATATAAAAAATTCACCTAAAAATCGAAGATACAGCAAATGTAGCTGTGCGGTAGATTCCACTCCATTATCAAAATGACTTGTTTAGACGGAAACCCATACGAATTCTTTTAAGCCACATGCGACTTATCATGCTCAGTTTTGTGCACAGACTACTCAGGGGTAGGAGGTGTCACCGGTGATTATTGCTGTGACGACTTTATTTCACAAGGCTTGAACTTGGTCACCAAGATCATCGTCGGCGCCTGTGTCGGAGGCGGTCTTTTCCTCCTGCTCATGATCGTGTCGTGCTACTTCTGCTGCTGCCGCCCGAGAAAGCAGCAACAGCAAACCATCATCGTGAGCGGCGGACAGCCCATGATGCAGCAAGCCGGCGTGCCGATGATGCAGCAACAACAGCAATTTGGCCAGCCCATGATGTAACAGACGAACCAGGTAATGATGCCGATGCAGTGAAGATTTTATATATGCTGTAAACTTTCTATTCACGCTGACTTCAGACGATCGCGATGTATATTTATCGTGATCTATTTTTAAATACGGCTGTATTCTTATATAGCGCAGATTATTTGTTATTCGCTCAATAAAGTGGATGTAGTACTTTATCTGTCTTCAATTTAAACAAATGAGATATTAGATTTCGACAATAGATAAATAAAGATTAGACTAGTGAAATTATTAAAATTTACGAACAAAAATACAAAAAATAAAAATACCTCATTAACTTTAATTACTTTCAACCTTTTAATTGATAGCAGCTCGAATAGCAGTATCAATCAGCAAATTTATATTCAAATTTGTGCAGGCCGAACATAAAATATGCGAATATGGGTGAAATTTATCAATAACTTTTTGAACGTCTTTATCAGAAACGATTTTAGAACCCTCGTGGCGAAGGTCCTCTTTGAGTCCGACTAAAATAAACGGGCGTGTTTCCAAATAACTTTCAAGTTCGGGCATCCAGTAGTTAGTGATGTCGTCAAGGCTGTTTTAAGCGTTTATGGCGTAACAAACAACAAATACAGAGGCTTTAGAGCATATTATGGTTTTAATCTGTGGAAAATCTTGTAAATTTGTCGTATCTTACAGTTAAAATTTAATCTATTGCTAATCAATTATTACTTGCTCTTCTTCAGATACAAAACAAAGCGGGAAATACTGACCATTGTAATCAAACAATTAATGAATCAACAACATTCTAGTTTTTCCAACTTTAGGATTCCCTACTACTACTATTTATAGAGGTTGCATTAATGGAATGGTAATATATAACTATTTTATAAAGTTGAACAAATATATGCTTATTATGATTTTAATAATTTATCATTTCACTTATCAAACTTAACAATACCTCGTTACACATTCTTACCGCCAAGCTCAAAGTATCTTTCTTCAACAGTTGTTGCTATTTTCTTAGCAGTTTCAACCAGCATGTTGAATATTCTATCGTTATGCGGCTATGATTTAAGTGTGTTGTAGCCTATTTCTGTTGTAAACACTGTTTCCTTAACGTCTGAAATCGTACGAGAGTTCTCTGGTATTTGATTAACGATAGATTCGTTCTTAAAATCTTTTGATATAATAATATCTGTCAACAAGTCGTTAATTGTAGAAATAACTGACGGATTGAGTAATGCTTAAACGTTTTATTAACAGAAGAAGTCCAATAAATCGCTTACTTCTCCTTTTTACCATCTTTATTCTAATTGATTGAACAAGGACACAGGCATTCCTACAACTTTAAATACTAATTCCTTAAATTCTCCTTTTAATTATTCTTTGCCGTAAACAGTGAATGAATCAACAATACCAAGTGGATCTACTTCGACTCTGCACCATCTTCTTGATAAACCACCTCCAGACAAATCACCTGTTTCAATAACTCTGAACAATTTCATAGCTATTAACTTTTAATCACGAATGTCTCGTAATGGTCTTGAAACTCTAAATATATAACCATCAGATACCTTCGCGCTCAATACCAAGGGTCTTGCGAATTCTGGAACTAACCCAGTTTCTTCTTATTAACTTATTCTATTAGAGATCAGTTAATAACTCGAATATTAGGCAGTTTCGTGTTATGAGTATAGTGACCAAGTGACAACTGGTTTAATTGGATCCTAAGTTAACAGAACAGGAGAAAATGGTAATTCCAAGTGATCTTACTCTAATCCCGTTTGAATCTTTTTAAGGAGGGTTGATCTATTAATTTTAGAAATATTTCCAGCAGCAAACACTCTATAGTCACTAGATTGTCCGAATGAATTGAGAATTAGAGCCTTATCAAACACCAGGTCGCTACGCATGATAGCACTCGAAATGTTGTTTGGAACGCCAAATGCCTCTGTTAAGAAAACAGCACAACAATGGATATCAACTTAGTTACCACTTTGAGTTTATACTTATTAACCGTCAGCATTTGTCATCAACATTCTGATGGAAATACCATTGGATCCAGTAAACATTCTACCGATAGTTGTTTTGGTTACTATATTTTTCTTTGCTTCAACAGCTGTGTCTTCTTCTTCGTTTTTAAGGTATTGAACTCTCAAACCGCATAATGATGCACCATTGTATGATTTCTTTTTGTGGCGTCTCTTTTTATTTTAAATTTATTTGGATAACTTATACAGTTTAGTTATTTGTATTTTTAGGAGTCGATTAAGATCCAATAACTTTTAATCATCAGGAAGTTAATTGATATCAAATGTTGGGTCGTTAGGCGCAAGTTCTTTTCTTAACACTTCATCTGAGTTTCCTAGCAATATTTCATCAAGAACTTCATTTAAGTTTTCTAATTCTTATGCGAAACCTGGAACTTTTTCTTTACCAAGAACAATATCAAGTTCATCTAGTTAGTCTAATTGTTCTAGTGAATCAAGTATCATTTGATCGTCTATTTCTTTAGTTTCATCAAATTCTTCTTCATCAAGATCAATATCTTCTTCGTCTTCTGAATTTTCATCAGAATTATCAGAGTTTTCTTCTGACTTATTTTCTGCTTCGTCTTCATGCATTTTCTGTTAATTCTGTGTTTATGATGCTAATACATCTATTATCTTAACATTTTGTAAAACATTTACACCAGCAAGAGAAATAGCATTGTGAATTGATCTGTGGAGATCAAGTGGATATCCTTCTGTTCTTTTTTCGGCTTATTATACAGTAGATTTAGATTCAATGTGAGCTTGTTGATCGTTATTTTTGCTCATTGTGTGTTGCTATATTTTCCCTAATATTTAGGGGATATGGCTATTAATTTTAGGTTATGTTCGGCAATAACCGGATTAATTCAATAAGAATTCTATTTCTGCAGTTTGCTTTTCATCAATAGGATCTATGTCGGCATTTGGATCCTGAGGTAACAATAAACATATAGAATCAGCAGGTACTCCACGATCTAAAAAGCCTTGAACTAAGCTGAAAGCTTCAAAAGTATCACCAACGACACAAACAGTAGTTCTGGAAGCATCTGCGATAGTACATTGTACCGAACTAGTACGTTGATCGGCTCTTGGTGGCAGTTTCGAAAAGAGCATTGGGAATAGTTATCTTCTAGCTTCATCAATAATTGAAGCGATTCTATCCATGATTAATGGTAATTATGCCTAAACTTCAGGGTGATTTATTTAGAGGAATTATGAGGTTTTTGAGCCAGGAGATAAGTATCTATAACCATTAGCGGTAGCAGTAACTCTTTGATCATCATCATTTTAGACTTATTGTGCCTTTGTTTCTTCTTCCTCTTTCTTTGGCTTTTGCATAAGTTTTTGAACTGTTGGCGAATATAGTTGCGAAACACAATAATTCAAGTTCGATAAATAGCTTGCACAATGAACAGCTGCAAGTTATTTGCGCATCATTTAACTGTCTCTGGAAAGGAATCTGAAGAATGTTCTAGCGTGTAGTCTTTGTTTAACAATTTCGAAAACGTTAAGTTAGCTTGAGTTATGTGGAACGAATCTTTGTGCGAATTTAAGCTGAGATTGCTCTTGTTACTAGCTGGCAACCTTCTTTGCCCCAACTCTTAGCAGATATTCGTTATATAACGAAGAGAGCATTCTAGCGTAGTTCTTTTGCTCTGAAAGCACGTGGCATATTTCATCTTCGTTGAACCCACGTTTGTTGAACTGGCTCAGTTAGTTTCCTCCTTGTAATACATTGGTTTATTGTGCTAGGCTGCATGGGTCGACGTTACCGTAGTTGAATGCAACTGATGAGTTCAGATTGTAGTATGGAACGGCTCTGAGTGTTTCTGAATCAGCTCCGTCTGGGCAGATCATGAGCAGGTCGAAGCAGACTTCCGATCCGGATGCAAGTTTGAGGAATCCGTCTTTCATGTTGATTTCGTAGATGTCGCCCACGAATTGGTCGAAGAAGAGGTTCACGCACCTCTTTTTGTACTCTGGGAGTGATTCTCCGTGATCGTACAGGAACTGCTGATATTCAGCCGCGAAGTTGAACGGGTAGATCATACCCGGTGCTGGGTGCACAACGGTGATTGACTTGAACTTAGCCAGTTAATGGCAATCTTGTATTGTCTATAACGCAGCCAGAAGTGCTTGACCGAAACCAACTATTACCAAACGGTCAGTGAGAACGGTGGGCGGTTTAACGATAAATTACTACTACGGTTCATTCGCGAGGTGAACAGGAGCGGAAAACAGTCTTATTTAGTTCTGTTTTTGAATGCAGAAGAGACTGAAATTCGGTTTCAAAGACCTTATACCAGCGAGGAAAATGTCAGAACGCTCCTCAACGGTGAAATTGTCGTTGAAGAGCTTCTCGTCGGCCAGGCGCTGCTGAT
Source organism: Hexamita inflata (assembly GCA_963988835.1). Classification (NCBI taxonomy): domain Eukaryota; phylum Fornicata; order Diplomonadida; family Hexamitidae; genus Hexamita; species Hexamita inflata. The sequence goes on from CAXDID010001186.1 coordinate 169,217, forward strand.
GGAGCTTCGAATCGGCCGTGTACGTTGAGTTCTCGCAGGACAGGTGAGCTGCTGGCTCTTTTGGCGCTACACCGTAGTGGGATCCTAATTAGGCGTCATAGTACTGCTTGTTCGGGTTGTTCAGGATCTCTACGTTCTGAACGTAATCGGACGTTCTGAACAGCTCCTTCTCGAAGGAAGTGAGAATCTGCTGAGGATCGCACTCCTGCTCGATGAACTGCTCCTGCTTGTAAATCGGCTTTATGAACTGTTGCATCTCAAAACCAATGTTGAGCAAAAAGCCCTCCACACCGCACGCTTCCATGAAACTATCCAGCAAATCGTCCTTGAACTGCAGAAACACTGGATCCACAACAAATGACTTCAAGAAACCATACCTCTGTAATTGGAAATCAAAATGGATGTTACACCACTTTTAACAGTGCAAGACTTCAGCTGGCTTCCAAATCGTATTTTCAGGAGTGGTGTAAGTTGGGTCGTCCAATTCCAATGAATTGATGATTCTGCCCTTACCCAGCTTCAATATCTGATGTTCGTAATTTGTGAGGTAATTCTTCAAAATATCTTGGTCGTTGAGTCTACCTATTGTTAAATCTACGGTGGCCAAAGCGATTGGAGCTTTTCTACCTTTAATGTAGCTGAAAGCAACTAAAGTTCCGTTTGTGCAATCTGGTGATAATTATTGAAGCTCCAAGTCGATTTTCTTGAGTTGTTTGTTGGTTTCAACTTACAGTTTGAGGTATTCCTTCATAGCCATTAAATTTTCTTGATCAACGATAGGTTGCACGTTAATACCGCTCACCCATGCGTCTCTATTGCACACGAATAAGCTTTCTTTAGGTGACAAGCAACTTCTTGGCTCGATGAGGGTGAAAAGTCTGAGAATTTGCATGTTGGTGCAGCTTGAGTTACTTGGTAGACATAATATGAGTAATTCAACGTCTTTCCATTGCTCGAATAAATATTAAATCAGGTCTCCAGATCTTGACTCAGCTTGTGGTACGCATGCGGTAGCTCTGATAAAAGCTATGTGATCAGTTGGAATAGCGTGGACACCGTATTTTTCAATTTAGTGCGTAGCCAAAAGATTTGAGTAAATCTGTGAGTCCTCAGCTGAGTTAAACTAGTTGAACCTCTCAGCGTACAAGAAGCAAACTGGTTTCTGAATTTCAGTTGAGTTAACTTCAAAATCTGAACCAACGAGGGCAAGTTTTGACTCGGTGTCTGATCCTTTTATTAAATCTGCGAGGAAGAACTCTCCAAAACGTTACCTTAGATTAGTGTTTTGCTGCTCGAATATTTGAACCAGGTCGTCGTGGTCCTTCATCTGGGCTGGTTTCACGGCCAGTGGGGTGAGCACGTCAGCACGCTGGCATATTCTAATCAGGCAGTTATTGGTTGGGAGTGGAACCCTCTGGTCTAGCTCTGGGAATAACTCGCGCACCTGGTCAGGGGGTGAGCTGTAGGGGTACACGTTCAGGAGCAGAATCTCGTGCTTCGGATCGAAGCTGAAATACGCGCGAATCAACGCAGATAATGCCTGACGGTGATTTGGAGCGCACGCTACTAACCTGACAAACTTAGACGTCAAAAGAGGAACTGAAACCTCGTAATGCGTCTCAATGTACTCAGTAAACAGCGCTGGGCAGCGAGAACCAGATGGAGCACCAGGCTGCGCATTGGCCTCAATATCCTCGAAATACTAGCAATTCTGAGAAACCAATAATACAGCTTCTACTTCGCCGTCACACACAGCAACGGAAGCATAAGAACATTTGAGATGCAATTGCGCTATAGAAGTTGAGGAAAACATTCTTTGATACAATGGATCAGTGCACAGCTCATCACATCGTTCATAATCTAATTAAGTAAGATCGCGAACTGCGTACATAAATTTTGCGGTGGTGGAGTGGACATTTAAATATAATGTAATAAATATTAATATATTTGTTACTATTAACAATTTTTATCCATTTCAATATATATTAGACCATTTCCAAGAATTTAGTATTATCGATTGTGGTTAGAGTTGTAAATATTAGGAAATATAATGTTTTGTTGGCACATAATATCCTAATCCATTTGTAAGTTCGTAATTATTTAATAAGTAATTATTTATTTGTAAATATTTATATCAATCTCTCACTATGACGGCATCATTACTTGATTTGGCTAGTTCATCATAGGTTAACCAAATTGTTATTGCTACATCATTGGTTGACCGAATTATTGTTACTGCATCATAGGAACACCAGCTTATTGCATTATTGGTTGTTATCCTCCACTTACAATAATTGTTTGTTGTTGCTGCTTTCTCGGGCGGCAGCAGCAGAAGTAGCACGACACGATCATGAGCAGGAGGAAAAGACCGCCTCCGACACAGGCGCCGACGATGATCTTGGCGACCAAGTTCAGACCTTTAGAAATAAAGTCGTCACAGCAATAATCACCAGTGACACCTCCTACCCCTGAGTAGTCTGTGCACAAAACTGAGCAAGATAGGTCGCATGTGGCCTAAAAGAATTCGTACGGGTTTCCGTCTAAACAAGTCATTGTATATGAAGTGGAAGAAATAGAATTATAAACACTTTTATTCTTAGTCAAATGATATTTAACGTTTTGTTTAATATTAATATAATTCCACTATGTATTAATGCAAACAAATTTAAACAAATTCAGGTTGTACAAATTCAAACTAATATTGATATGATATTTTAAGTAAGTTGACAACAAATAGCACTTTAAAACATTTATCAACAGTAAATTTGTTTAATAAATTAAGATTTTACACATAATTCATATTTTATTTGATTTTGTATATACTTAGATATTTTGTTAAGTATCAAGTTTACATAACTTATATAAATTGATAAGCTCATTCCTTTACCTCTTGGATCAACGGGTCAATTTCAGATTTCTTCTTGTCATCATCGAACTTGTACTTGAAGATCTGTGGATACTTGGCATAACCGTTGTAGCTTTAAGATGCAAATATGAGCAATATGAACCCAGCGAGTTGGATCCAGGAATAGGTGTTCCAGGATTCACCGTAAACGGAGTGCTTGGCGAACCAGTAGTAGATCATAAGGTCGACGATCCAGATAACGGCGGTACGAACGGCTTCGAAGATGGTTCTGACAACAGAGGAGGTTTCCTGTGTAACGACCATACCAGCCCAGTTCAAGAACAGGATGGCGATGAAGTAAATAATGGAGAAAACGATGATGAGGGAGTTGTCAACGAACATGTAGAAAGTGTCGGCGATGTCTTCCATGTGGCCGTGGTCCTCGCCCGGGATGGCGAAGCTAGCAATGGGCCAGCAGATAGCGCAGGTAACAATAAGACCCCAGATACCTTCCATACCAACGATTTGGAGTGGAGTAGCATTGATATCAGAGAGCATGAAGTCTTCAACGACGATTTGGCTGGCTTGGATGGCAGTGGAGCAAACAACGAGGAGGCAACCGAGGAGTTGCTTGTTCCATGGTTGAGCGGTGGTATCACCCTTGGAGCCCATGATGCAGGCGACACCGACGAGAACGAGGGCGGCAACAGTGATGCAGACAGAGGACCATTGATAGGCTCTGATCTTACGCTTGAGGAAGAGGACGTTGAAGCAAGTGGCGAAAACAATCATAGCACCACGGAGCATTTACATGATGGAAACGTTGATTAAAACGAGACCATAACCCATAACAGTGGTAGCAGCCATATCGAAAAGGGCTGGGACACCAATGTAGGTGTAAGCCTTCCAGTCGTGCTTGACGACCTTTGGTTCTTCAACATCCTGCATTTCACCACGAGCGTGAGCGGCAGCGATTTGCTTAGCTTTCTTGTCGTCATAGAAGATGTTGAACATGTGACCTAAGATGCAGAAGGACATAGCGGCAAACATGACTGCGGTTTAGTACCATGGCTTTTCGAACTTCTTCTTCATGTAACGTGGGCATTCACCGTGTTCCCATGGAGTTACCAATGGGTATTCAGATGCACGATAGATTGGGCAAGCAGATGTGTCTAACATAAGCTTAGCTGAAATCATGGTTCCAGTTCCGAATATTAACATACCTAGGATACCAATGATGGCTTTTTTGGAGTATTTTCCAGACTAATTACCCATTTTTTGAATGGGATGTGAAATTAATAATATTTTTATTTATTAAAAGTAATATATAGCATTTATTCATGTTTTTCATTTCTCAATGAGTAAAATTGCCCTATTTGGTTTATCTCAGGGAATTGCCGTTTTAAACTGCCTAATTGGAATAGTGTTGCAAGTTATAAATACGAATTATAATACAAATGTCCCAATTTTCTTGTAGTTAGTGTTTTATTCTTTGTAGCTGTGTTTCCTTGTGTATGGACCATCGCGCTAAAAAACTTCTACTCGGTAAATGTGGTTGGTTATGTTATTTGGGGTATTTGATGTGTCAGCGAACTTTTGTATAAATTTCGCCTATAATTACACAAACGTAATTAGTGTTATATTACTAACTTCTTTGGCGACCCCGTTTAGCATGATATTCAGTTACTTCATACTGGGTTCCAGGTTTACCGCTGTGAAGATTCTTCTCATTTTCACTTCGATTGCTTTCGCGTTCACCTATTCTCTTTTGGATTCATAGTAAGGCGAGTCGCGGGTGTGGGGAAACGTACTTGCAACTCTCGGATCCCTGGGGTACGGAATAAACACCACTTTGAACGAGTACTTACTTAAATCCGGTTTGTCCGTCTGGCAGATTCTTCCCCGCATCGCCATTGTTGGGATTACAGCAACAATCATAGGCTGCCTGAGCCTGGAGACGACCAAAATAAAGAATTTAGGACACATTTTCTGGCTGGTGCTCCTATTCGCGGTCCTATTGACTTCCTTCTACCTCCTCCAGATGTACTCGATCAAGAAAACGAGCGCGGTGTTCGTTAACGCCTCCGTTCTCACGACCAATTTCTACACGTTTATTTTTGGAGTCGTTTTTTTACAGGGAGATTTTTAGTTCATGCAATTGTTCCCGGCCCTGTTTCTAGTTGTAACTGTTTTCGTTTTCGAGATCGCCGAGTGAAGAGCATTTTTTAATGACAAATATTAGATTGCTTCAAATAAAATGACTCACTCAGACCGCTAAAAAACGAAAGTCACACCATCTATAACCAGGACTGTAGCGGTCTCCTACTACTGGCTGGAATTTAGCAGATATATAAATACGCAAAGTTTATCTATTTTTAACTACTTCAAATAACTATTCAAATATTGGCTGTGTGTGTTTGTAATTATAGATTATAAAACGATCACCGAGACATAATGTAAAATTATAAAAATTACTTATGAATCTTATATTTTAACTACTCTTACACTTTAACTTTAGAATTAACATTGAGACTATGACTTAGTTCTGTTATTTAATGTGTGAACTGTCGAACCTCATATTTATCAACCGTTCAAAATAAAGCGCGTTATCCAATTGTATCAAATGTACATATCTATAAAAGTGATTTAATATACTTAATGGAGTATAGTAACTAAAACCACTCCTTTACAAAATGACAACATGCCAAGGAACAGAATTCGCCTCGATGCCAGATTGCACAGCCTATTGCGGCCTTCTGTCATGCGACACAGATTAGTATGGAAAAATCTGTTGTTCTAATGATCTAATTGGATTTGTAGAAGCTGGACTAAGTTTGCTCACTAAGATCATAGTTGGTATTTGCGTAGGCGGCGGCTTGCTTTTGATTCTTTCCATCGTCGGCTGCTACTTCTGCTGTTGCCGCCCGAGAAAGCAACAACAGCAAACTATAATTGTAGGTGGTGGATAACAACCAATGATGCAGCAAGCTGGCGTTCCGATGATGCAACAACAGTAGTTTGGTCAGCCGATGAATCAAACGAACCAGGTAATGATGCCAATGCAGTGAAGATTTCTTCAAATTTCACTATTTTTTAATATTTAATATTAAAATTCTATTAAATTTTACTTTGAATAATTTTATATTAAATAAATAATTTTTAATTGTTGTAAGACAATAAAACTCTCATTTATATGGCAAAACCAAAAACCTCTGGAAATATAAGTAACTTTTTGTCTTTATTTTTACAGGTTATGTTTTAATAACTCATGAGTTATAATACATGTTGCAATTAGGGGTGGTTTTGGTGTGCATTTTAAATTTTGGTGCGCAGATATTTTGAGATATGGAAAAATGGCTTTATTTCAGCTATTTTTAATTTTTGTATGTTCATATAATTAATAAATATATATTTGTATAAAAATTATATTTCACTTCAAAATTTGAAGTATAATTAACAATAATTAATTTTTACAAAATGAGTTTAAAAGCTGTTTAACTGCATATTTTAATGTTTTTTGTGTTGAAGCGAAATAATAATGCAGATAGCTTGCATTTTGCAATTATAAGAACATGAAATGTATATCAAATTACCACTTCAGACATGAAGTTTATATGTTTATATCAAAATAAAATGACTCACTTAACTCAGTTAAGATATATAAATTTGAATTTCATTCAGTTATATTCATACTATTCAATGATTATATTATAAGAAGATAATAAATATTTTGAATTACAATACTATAACTGTATTTAGAATATTTTAAGTATAAAACATTGAATAAATCTAACTAATAATAAGTTGGAAGAATATATAAATGTATAGAACAGAAACAAAACAATAGAGAAAGTCATTTTTGTTGTATAGTTCACAGGTTATTACATTTTAAACATAGTAGATTAATAAAAATGATTATTAACCTAATGAAAATATTTAAAGTTTAAATTTAAAATATTTATAATGTCTATTATCATTTTAAATAAAATAAATTAAGTTAAAAATGACTGTAATATGTACAATAATTAAAATATGCACTTAATAGTGTTTTATTAATTAGTAATATAGTTTTATATTTGTGACATATATATTTGTGTATCAAATGATGAAAATATATTGCGCGATAAGTATGTGTATCATTTCAGATGACTTTATATTTCATGTAGTAATCTATATTGTGATGATAGATATGTTTTTCTTCATAATTTTGTAATTTTGTTATCTAAAATATATTTAATTATATGTTAATAAACTATTTCGTAATCTTTTCTTTCAAATATGTTGGGAAACGATCTTTCTCATTGATATTTTAACTATATAGTATTATATAACTATATTTATAAAAATAATTGAATATACTATTTACGAAAATGTATTTAATAATGAATCAAGTGATATAAATTACATTAATTCACTACTTAGAATATAAATCATTTAATTTAACAATAATATGATGTGTTAGTTTGTTTTTCCTAAAATATTTGTTGGTTTCGTGAATAATTTTAAATTATACTTAGAAATTAAGGCTATTTTAAACTTTAATGTAAAAGAAAGCATATCATAAGCGTGTATATAACTGTTATTTATTACCCTGACAATAACAACTGGGATTATATAAATTTTTTATACAAACATTTAAAAATATTTTGTTATTTAGAAATCAATAACACTTGGTGTAAGCAATAAATAAGCTCGCACAAGAAGAATTAGAATAAAAAGCATGAAAATAAAATCATAAATTTCAAAAAATTCTTGATTTTTAGCGTGTTTTCTTACAGTTTTGTCATTTTCCTGTAATATTTCTTTACAGCCGTCCTGTATACAGGAATAAATATTTCCTGTAAGGTCCTGTAAAAATAACAGCCCTACTTAACTGTAACCTTATCATCAGTTCTAAGGCTCAATTCAATCATTCCATCTTCATCTCACAAATCCAATGACAATCCACAAATCCAAACTTAGTTTCACAATAACTTTAACTTAAACTAACTTCATTCTGGAAAAACGTTATTTTGTATTATTTATATACAACTGACTGTTAAAACCGAACAAACGCACTTCTACAAACTAATTTTTATGCTGTATAAACATCTGTTCATTTCTATGACGAATTGTTCACTTTTTGAAAATTATAACTTATTTCTTCTTGAAGTTGAGTGATTATGTACTTTTAAGTCTACCAGAATTTCATAAACAAATTAATTAATAATTTATAATTATGTTTCAGGTGCACAAAGCAATGATTAATAATAATAAAAGATATATACTACATTACCTCGAATGCAGACCCCCACCCCTATTCACTTACAGACCCCCTCCTGATTTCTCAAAATAATTCAAGGGGTCTATAAGTGAGAGTAAATTTGGCTGATTATAGCTCATATTTTATATCATATTTGATTTTCCATTTCAGTTACAGACCCCTTTTCTGAAAATTTTCTTCGAATATCAACATATTTTTAGATTTTTGCTATTTTAATGAATATAATAACTAAAATAGTATGATATATGATAGACTGTTAAGTTTCTTCGTTTGTATTAGTCTTAAAACACGTTAGAATCAATAATATTTAATCAATTAAATATCAAATCATTTCAGTTACAGACCCCAAATACAGTTCACTTAAAGACCCTTTTATTCATAAATATTGAAAGGGTCTGTAACTGAGCACTTTTGGGGTCTGTAAGTGAATAGGGGTGGGGGTCTGCATTCGAGGTAATGTAGTAAGAAGGCGGAGTCCAAGGCAACGCTAGATCGGAGTAACCGCCGACAATTGTTGTGACGACTTTATTTCACAAGGCCTGAACTTGGTCGCCAAGATCATCGTCGGCGCCTGTGTCGGAGGCGGTCTTTTCCTCCTGCTCATGATCGTGTCGTGCTACTTCTGCTGCTGCCGCCCGAGAAAGCAGCAACAGCAAACCATCATCGTGAGTGGCGGACAGCCCATGATGCAGCAAGCCGGCGTGCCGATGATGCAGCAACAACAGCAATTCGGCCAGCCCATGATGTAACAGACGAACCAGGTAATGATGCCGATGCAGTGAAGATTTCTTCAAATTAAATTATTATATATTATTTATAACATTTTATAACTATGAAATAAATATTTATATATTTACTGCCGAACTTTATTGTATGAGAAGGAGAAGCATTGCAAGATTGGTTTTATACATTTATGTTACTCAAATAGCTATCTACTCGAATGATAATATAAATTGCATTATTTATATTTGTCTAGAAGATGAATAATTCTACTAAACTACTAAATAATAGATATTTATTGAAATATTTTAAGAAAAGATGCATTATTACTAAACTCTAGTGTATTGCTATAATTATTTTATGTAATTTTATGTAAATACTACATAACCTCACTCAGAAGGGGTCGTATTTTCGCTTATAAGGGGGTTAGACATGAAGGAACCCCCTTGTAAGCGAGTGCCAAATATCATGCGTTTTAGCCCTGTTTTTTGGCCATAAACCCTTCAAATACAACAATATTTTTGGATACATTTTGGATACATTTCACTTATAAAGGGTTGAAAATGGCAATCCCCTTATAAGTGAAAAGGCTACCCCCTTGAGAGCGAGGTAATGTAGTATTGTAACAACAAAGTACTAAATTGGAAAATAATAGAACTAATTAACATAAAAAATTAGAAGTCAATATTAAAAATTACAAGAGGTTATTATTTATTATATATAAATATAGTAAAATAGGAAGAAACACTGGCGTGCGAGAGCCTATATTTTGCTTTCGAAAGTCTCAATGAAGTCTGTTTGTGCCGTCTCGAGGAAGTGATATATATAAATATAGTAAAATATAAACCCTCTAGGAATTGAACCCCCGAGCACAGGTACTTCTTATACCAACGCACTAACTATTAAGCCATAATGACACAATAGAACTCAAATATTTAATAAGTAATAATTAACATTTAGATGTTAGTATAAGTCAATGTGATGTATAATTGCACGTAATTGTTATATAATATATCAATAACTAGAAAATTGAATTAATTGAGACACTTCATTTTTCACTCTGAAAATATATGAACAAAAATAGTGTTTCACCCCAGTCATTTATTCCGCAGTACTAAGTATCAATTTATTCATTCCATCTTCATCTCATAAATCATGACAATCCACAAATCCAAACTTAGTTACACAATAACGTTATCTCAAATAATATTTATATTATAGAATTTTGAAATCTGTTATTAATTTCTGTATTTGTGTCAATTTAGCAGATATATAAATACGCAAAGTTTATCTATTTTTAACTACTTCAAATAACTATTCAGATATTGGCTGTGTGTGTTTGTAATTATAGATTATAAAACGATCACCGAGACATAATGTAAAATTATAAAAATTACTTATGAATCTTATATTTTAACTACTCTTACACTTTAACTTTAGAATTAACATTGAGACTATGACTTAGTTCTGTTATTTAATGTGTGAACTGTCGAACCTCATATTTATCAACCGTTCAAAATAAAGCGCGTTATCCAATTGTATCAAATGTACATATCTATAAAAGTGATTTAATATACTTAATGGAGTATAGTAACTAAAACCACTCCTTTACAAAATGACAACATGCCAAGGAACAGAATTCGCCTCGATGCCAGATTGCACAGCCTATTGCGGCCTTCTGTCATGCGACACAGATTAGTATGGAAAAATCTGTTGTTCTAATGATCTAATTGGATTTGTAGAAGCTGGACTAAGTTTGCTCACTAAGATCATAGTTGGTATTTGCGTAGGCGGCGGCTTGCTTTTGATTCTTTCCATCGTCGGCTGCTACTTCTGCTGTTGCCGCCCGAGAAAGCAACAACAGCAAACTATAATTGTAGGTGGTGGATAACAACCAATGATGCAGCAAGCTGGCGTTCCGATGATGCAACAACAGTAGTTTGGTCAGCCGATGAATCAAACGAACCAGGTAATGATGCCAATGCAGTGAAGATTTCTTCAAATTAAACTATTTTTTAATATTTAATATTAAAATTCTATTAAATTTTACTTTGAATAATTTTATATTAAATAAATAATTTTTAATTGTTGTAAGACAATATAATTATTAATTTTCACTCACTCGCTCCGTCTACCTTTTCAAATACTTTTCCGAAGTTGTACATTTAGCACGAGCTCAAAGCGATTAATTGGTAGTAATCCGCTTCCATTTGTTAGTATTTAGCCGCTTTACTCGCTTCGTTCTTTATTCCGTCAATTATGCCCTGAGCTTCGCGTAAATAGGTGTCACATTGAGCTCCAACCACTTATTTGAACTACTAAGTTGATTCGAAGGCTGAAATGCTCGGCAACGCCCCTTAAACTTTCTGAGATTTAATTGGAACCCTTTAATTCTTAACTGGACCCGTTACGAATTCTTTCGGTTCCTCTTTAACACTTTTAAAGTTCTGAATCTGGTTGAACAGTTTCATTCTCTAAAACGCCTTCAGAAGATTCGACAACTGAATCGTTTGCTCCGGTTTAACGAATTAGTTTCCACTCCAGGACTCCATTTACTCCTCGAATAAATTGAAATTCATTGACAAGGACTCAGTTTGAGTGTGATTCAGCCCGTAATCAGTTAGAATTTGGCCCAGATCGCGCTAGTCGCAGAGATCCGGCTCTTACTACTGCTAAATTTGCTTCTGGATGTTTTGGACCTATCCAGCGAGCTCCTGAATTTTCTAATAGACGAAATAAGCTTCTGAACTCATGAAATCAGGTTTCTCACCAGTCATTATTGATGGAGGCTAACTAGTTTTCGAGCTCTCTTTCTTGGCCTCCACCAGGTTTTAATAGTACGCGACTTTGCTTTCGTGCTTGAGTTTCTCTAGTTAAAGTCTTTCCTCGAGTTCAACTTGTATTTTCTCGTTTTACTGGTCTTGGAGTGATTCAATGATCTTTTCCACTTCGCCGAGTTCGAACGAGTCCTTCATCTGCACTCCTGCGCGTGTGCACATCATTTGCAGTTGAATGCGTTCTTATCTGCCCAGTTTTTCGACTCCTGCTCCTTCTTCGCCGCTTTCCATTCCGAATGTGTTGAATCTAACGGTTTGGACGATTTCTCTGCAGCTTTTAGCGAATTGAAGTGTTGATACGCTTTCGTGCGCCGCTGATACGGACGGGCACAGCGTGGCTATTAGTACCGTTCTGCAGTTCTTCATAAGAGTTGTTGATAATACCTTGGTTAGCACTGAGCACCTGACTGGTACGAATTACTTACCGGTTGACAGCGCAGACACCGCCTTACCCAGAAATGACAGGGACGAGTTGATTGCAACCGCTTCTTAAAATCGCAGACCTTCTGACCTTGATTTGTTCGGCCTCTCAGACCCGGCTAAGTCTAATATTTACAGTTTTGAAATGCTGTGCCCTTACCTGTGGAACGTTTTCAAATTCAATTGCAATATGGTGTGAGCGCGTGATGAGTTGCAATTAGCAAGTGTGGGTGCGACCGCTCTGTTCTTGAGCCCGGCTTGGATCACGTTTATCGTTTCCTGTAAACTTGTGACCGTTCTCGTGGTGAGTCTTTCAATTTGGAAGTCGTTTTTGGACACCTCTCTGAGAACGAGGTCTTTCTCATCCGGTTTAAGTAAGTTTTGGAGGACCTCGTTGTATATTTAAACGAACTAAACTTGTAATTCAAATCTAGTGTCGTGGAGCAAGTGGAATATTTAATACAGTGAGCGGTAAACGATGCCGTCAGAGATTGGGTCGTTCAAACCGCAGGTGTAGGTCTTCCCAGATGACGTCTGGCCGTAGCAGAGCACACAGCCGTTCATCCCCTTCGTAAAATTCGTCACCACGTCCAACGCAGCGGCTTCAAACACCTACTACTACGTTGCGGACTACGGAAGCACAGAATCGAACTAAAACGTACGAGGCTGCTCAGTAGTCGTTATCTAAATCGCATTCTGCTTAATCTGCAACGGAGACTCGCGAATCTCAGACTACAAAAAAGGACGCACCCTCACCACAACATGCACATTTTCCACTATATTCGCGTTGTTATTTTACGTCATCTGATTTTAGGTTTTGGAGTGGAATATTCAATAAACGCGTGTGATTTAATACATATGCTGCTAAAATAATATTAGAATATCTGTAAATACTCAATTATTCTAATCAATTATTCTAATTATTATTTAAATAGACACTGCATTGGCATCGCAACCTGATTCCGAGATATGTCTTTAAATATTTATTGCCAGAAATAACGTAAATATATTTTAGTTTCGTTTCATAAATAGCTCACTGCATCACCGTTTGATTCATTGGCTAGCCATACTGTTGTTATTATTGCATCGGAACGCCCACCTGCTGCATGACTGGCTGTTATCCGCCGCTCACGATGACGGTTTGCTGTTACTGCTTTCTTGGACGGCAGCAGCAGAAGTAGCAGCCGACTATGGAAAGAATCAAAAGCAAGCCGCCGCCTACGCATACACCTATGATTATCTTTTTCGCGAGGCTGAGTCCTGCTGAAACGACGCCAGACGCATCTGTTGGACAACACCAATTATTAGTGTACCCTACGCAAGTCGTCCCTAAACATGCGCTGTTACATAGAGTTTTATCCGTATACATGTGTGCATTAAAAGTGCAAGTCATATTATTATGGAGTGGGAACATTCACGTTTACTGCTATTTGACATAAATGTACTGGATTCGGACAAAGATACTCACGGATATTTTCCTGTATAGATTCAGATATCGCGATATATGCCAGCGATTTAATGCAATTTGAGACAGCGAGACCATATATAAGCCGCGGGATAGTATCGCTAAAAACTATGATTTTATTCACGATTTGTTTATAAAGTGATACGAGCAATATATAGTTTATATAAAATAGTTCGAGAACCATCGAGTACATTTTCACTTGATAACGAGATTTATGGATAGTAGTATCACATATATAAATAGTATTTATCAACTTTGTCATTAGTGTTGAGATATCACGTGTCTCGACTTTGGAATGGGATATGATTTAATACAGAAACCTGGATACAAAAAGATATTGTCAATTAAATCTCGAATTTAAACTACCATACAATAACAATGCATCCAAAGTTATATATTTTAAGACATAAATTCCGAGATATGTCTTTGAATATTTATTGCCAGAAATAACGTAAATATATTTTAGTTTCGTTTCATAAATAGCTCACTGCATCACCGTTTGATTCATTGGCTAGCCATACTGTTGTTATTATTGCATCGGAACGCCCACCTGCTGCATGACTGGCTGTTATCCGCCGCTCACGATGACGGTTTGCTGTTACTGCTTTCTTGGACGGCAGCAGCAGAAGTAGCAGCCGACTATGGAAAGAATCAAAAGCAAGCCGCCGCCTACGCATACACCTATGATTATCTTTTTCGCGAGGCTGAGTCCTGCTGAAACGACGCCAGACGCATCTGTTGGACAACACCAATTATTAGTGTACCCTACGCAAGTCGTCCCTAAACATGCGCTGTTACATAGAGTTTTATCCGTATACATGTGTGCATTAAAAGTGCAAGTCATATTATTATGGAGTGGGAACATTCACGTTTACTGCTATTTGACATAAATGTACTGGATTCGGACAAAGATACTCACGGATATTTTCCTGTATAGATTCAGATATCGCGATATATGCCAGCGATTTAATGCAATTTGAGACAGCGAGACCATATATAAGCCGCGGGATAGTATCGCTAAAAACTATGATTTTATTCACGATTTGTTTATAAAGTGATACGAGCAATATATAGTTTATATAAAATAGTTCGAGAACCATCGAGTACATTTTCACTTGATAACGAGATTTATGGATAGTAGTATCACATATATAAATAGTATTTATCAACTTTGTCATTAGTGTTGAGATATCACGTGTCTCGACTTTGGAATGGGATATGATTTAATACAGAAACCTGGATACAAAAAGATATTGTCAATTAAATCTCGAATTTAAAGTACCATACAATAACAATGCATCCAAAGTTATATATTTTAAGACATAAATTCCGAGATATGTCTTTGAATATTTATTGCCAGAAATAACGTAAATATATTTTAGTTTCGTTTCATAAATAGCTCACTGCATCACCGTTTGATTCATTGGCTAGCCATACTGTTGTTATTATTGCATCGGAACGCCCACCTGCTGCATGACTGGCTGTTATCCGCCGCTCACGATGACGGTTTGCTGTTACTGCTTTCTTGGACGGCAGCAGCAGAAGTAGCAGCCGACTATGGAAAGAATCAAAAGCAAGCCGCCGCCTACGCATACACCTATGATTATCTTTTTCGCGAGGCTGAGTCCTGCTGAAACGACGCCAGACGCATCTGTTGGACAACACCAATTATTAGTGTACCCTACGCAAGTCGTCCCTAAACATGCGCTGTTACATAGAGTTTTATCCGTATACATGTGTGCATTAAAAGTGCAAGTCATATTATTATGGAGTGGGAACATTCACGTTTACTGCTATTTGACATAAATGTACTGGATTCGGACAAAGATACTCACGGATATTTTCCTGTATAGATTCAGATATCGCGATATATGCCAGCGATTTAATGCAATTTGAGACAGCGAGGCCATATATAAGCCGCGGGATAGTATCGCTAAAAACTATGATTTTATTCACGATTTGTTTATAAAGTGATACGAGCAATAT
The DNA here is from genome assembly GCA_963988835.1 of Hexamita inflata. NCBI lineage: Eukaryota > Fornicata > Diplomonadida > Hexamitidae > Hexamita > Hexamita inflata. The sequence continues at coordinate 184,753 of CAXDID010001186.1, forward strand.
ATAGTTTATATAAAATAGTTCGAGAACCATCGAGTACATTTTCACTTGATAACGAGATTTATGGATAGTAATATCACATATATAAATAGTATTTATCAACTTTGTCATTAGTGTTGAGATATCACGTGTCTCGACTTTGGAATGGGATATGATTTAATACAGAAACCTGGATACAAAAAGATATTGTCAATTAAATCTCGAATTTAAACTACCATACAATAACAATGCATCCAAAGTTATATATTTTAAGACATAAATTCCGAGATATGTCTTTGAATATTTATTGCCAGAAATAACGTAAATATATTTTAGTTTCGTTTCATAAATAGCTCACTGCATCACCGTTTGATTCATTGGCTAGCCATACTGTTGTTATTATTGCATCGGAACGCCCACCTGCTGCATGACTGGCTGTTATCCGCCGCTCACGATGACGGTTTGCTGTTACTGCTTTCTTGGACGGCAGCAGCAGAAGTAGCAGCCGACTATGGAAAGAATCAAAAGCAAGCCGCCGCCTACGCATACACCTATGATTATCTTTTTCGCGAGGCTGAGTCCTGCTGAAACGACGCCAGACGCATCTGTTGGACAACACCAATTATTAGTGTACCCTACGCAAGTCGTCCCTAAACATGCGCTGTTACATAGAGTTTTATCCGTATACATGTGTGCATTAAAAGTGCAAGTCATATTATTATGGAGTGGGAACATTCACGTTTACTGCTATTTGACATAAATGTACTGGATTCGGACAAAGATACTCACGGATATTTTCCTGTATAGATTCAGATATCGCGATATATGCCAGCGATTTAATGCAATTTGAGACAGCGAGGCCATATATAAGCCGCGGGATAGTATCGCTAAAAACTATGATTTTATTCACGATTTGTTTATAAAGTGATACGAGCAATATATAGTTTATATAAAATAGTTCGAGAACCATTGAGTACATTTTCACTTGATAACGAGATTTATGGATAGTAGTATCACATATATAAATAGTATTTATCAACTTTGTCATTAGTGTTGAGATATCACGTGTCTCGACTTTGGAATGGGATATGATTTAATACAGAAACCTGGATACAAAAAGATATTGTCAATTAAATCTCGAATTTAAACTACCATACAATAATAATCCACATTTTTCGACTTTCACCTCCTTCATATTTACATATATGTGCTAATGAAAATGGTATCACTATATATATGGAATCACTTAGAAATACAATAACTAAATGAAATTCGGAGAAAAATTGCATTTTGATGTGGCCATTTTACTTCAATTTATAGTCATTTATACAATTAAATGTGAAGTATTTCAAATTGTTGTAATATATAAGATAGCATAATTAAAATTAAGATTATATCAACCCTATCTATTTCTACGAATGATAAAAATACAAATTAGTTACTAATAAAAAGTTTAGAATCTAATAAGTGAATTATAATGGTGTTAAATATTTCATTCAGTTTTGATATCAAGGTCGAAAGTTTATTAAAATTTGGGCTTATATAAGGGTCAAAAATGGCCATTTTGTCCAAACCTACGTAGGATTATTCTTTTCTCTTTTTCGTCACAGTGAGAACGGCTTCTGGCCCATCTTCATTTACAGATAAATAGAGTTGCTTTATCAAGCATTCATCTAGCTGAATTCAACTTTTGTTCAAAATTCAAAACACATATTTGAATCGCTCGAGTCTAAAAGAAGTGATTAATAAACTAAATCAGTTGTTATTATAGTTCATTGCAATGTCAATGCATTCTTTCAATTCTTTCATCTAATAATTATAAAATGAAACGCAAAAATGATAAAACATTACTAAACAAAAAATGACTCAATTTCTCACTGCATCGGCATCATTACTTAATTAGGTTAACCAAACTACTGTTGTTACATCATTGGTACTCCAGCTTGTTGCATCATTGGTTGTTATCCACCACTTACAATTATAGTTTGCTGTTGTTGCTTTCTTGGACGGCAGCAGCAGAAGTAGCAGCCGACGATGGAAAGAATCAAAAGCAAACCACCGCCTACGCATACACCTATGATTATCTTTTTCGCGAGGCTGAGCCCAGCTTCAATAAATCCAGATAGATCGGGGCAGCATGCATATAATGTGTAATCAAAGCAGTTTCCTTGACCACAAAATGCTTCACAATCTGAAACATTGTTATAGACTGATCCAACAGAACATGACATTTTAATAAAGAAGTGGTGTATATTTTTATTACTATACTTTCTTCTAGTTCTTAAATTACTTTTAGTTGATATTATGAATTGATACTGTAAGATATTTCATGATATTGCGCGTATTTTAATAGATTGTGATTTAATATTAAAATAGAACTTACTAAGATAGATAGACGATTCTACTATTAAAAATTAAAAATTAATTTGTGAGTAATAAGTGAAATGTTGATTCAAATTTCAAATTAATTTTAATATAAATTTTACATTTATAACACATTTTATTATTTTATATATTAATTATTAAAAACATTATGTATTTTACATTATGTTATTTTACGGTATCACAGATTTAAAATCAATACGTATTCAATTACAATTATTATTGTTAAATGCCGAAAATACAGTCTTCTACTATATAATTAACTAAGATCATTGAAATTTAAAAATAATATACATAAAATGACCCACTTAACTGTTACCTTATCAACCTGTCCTAATCAGTACTAAGGCTCAATAGAAATATTATACATATACTTAATATACTATCATATACACTATCATATACACTATACTTGTAGTTAGTTTAATATACTAGTTTGTATCTTTCAAATTTTCATTATACGTGTTGTTACAAGTGTCATATATTTATATTTACTAGAAAATGGAAGAAATCCGTTTGGAACTTACTATGCAAAACAATATTGTAGAGATAGAATTTGTAGAGGTTTGAGGAGGCTATTCAGATTTTTTCTAACATCATAATATTTAAATGGTTAGAAGTTATATCAATATTATTCAAATATTTTTAGTTTCTAATTTGCATTTAACTATATTAGCTTATACTTCGTATATAATACATAATTACAATATTAAAATGATTCACCTTACTTCGCTATAATGCCTTCATGAGCATTCGTGATCTGTTTTATTCTTATTCCAACCATTTTCAAAGTTCGGGCAGAACGTAGTCCATTAGATGCGGATCCTTCTCACTTTTATCAACCCTGGTTCCAATTTTAACCGATTTCGTGCGGTTCGCCCTCATTTTGTTCACCGCCTTCTGAATGAACTCGTCCTTCCGCCCAGGACTGAGCAGAGCCGGAACCAGCTCAACGAATTCGGCGTTGCGCGCCTTCTTTTAATCTAATTTCTCCCATTTAGTTTTATGGCATTGATAAGGGTCCGTTATATGCACTGGGCGCTAATTAATCTACAAACCGAAGTCCCTGTGCACGAAGGCGAACTCGGTGGGCGGATTAGTGGTCGTGCGCGGTGGGCGCTTGAACATGAGCCGTGAAAACTGGGCCACACGCGCAACCTGCTAATCAGAACGCTCAGAAAGCTGCTTCACTAATACCATCTACTTGTAATTCAACAGGTTCTACTGCGTCGTTTGGAGCGGAATTAAAATATATCATGTAATCATTAAACTAAACTGAATATTATATTTCATATTTAATATTCACATTCACAACAACACAATAACACAACAACAATAATATATTAATTAAATTTACATCAAAACGTAGATGATATATTAATATATGGTATGGATGTAATAGGTATTAATTAGCCCTTCCCAACAACCAAAAGCTGAGCTCTCCAGATCCTTTATTCTTAGAAAGGTGAGAATTAAAACATGCGACATGTAATAATGGAATTCTGAATATAATTTTAAAATTGTACAGGTATATATCATATATATCTAATTTATATTATGCTTTGCTTACCTAATTTAGGTTTATAAATGAATATAAAAATTGAAAATTGTTAAATTATGACGTTGTGGTACAGTGGGAGTACAGAACTTATTTTGAGAAACCCGCTAAGTTTTTTTGTTCAGACTCAGGTTCGATTCCTGGCAGCGTCATTATTTTATATCTAATTCAAGTAATTATAAAGTTTGTAATTAAGTGTAAGCTTTTGATCACTTTCTGTAAATTCATATCTAGTTGTTTGTATTTTTATTTAGGGTAGTATTTTTATATAGGGATTTTTACAAGGTAAGATATGTTATCAAGTCATTTGATATATGCAATAAAATTATGTTGATCATTATTAAAATAATTCCACACCAATGCGACTAGAAGATAAATAGAAAACGAATTAACAAAATTCTACTAAACAAGTATCGACGCAGTAAAATAAAGACACAAAAATATAAAATATTTTCAAAGAATATGTTGTTCAAGAAGCATCAAATGAAAAATAATACTAAATTAAAACTTTGAAGCAGAAAGCTAAAGATGAACAATATAATCAGTTTAAATCTAATTATGACATTACAGGTGCCAAATCAGACTATGATTTTAATCTATATACAATAAAATACGAAAAACCTGATGATATTGAAAATTTAATCAATTCGTAGGAGAAATGACTGTTATATTCAGAATTTATTTAAATATATTTGATAATGATATATTGATATATTAACACTTCAAATAAATTGTAAAATATGAAAATTGTTGCAGTCGGAGATGGCGCTGTGGGCAAAACGTCTTTAATTATTGTTCATTATTAACACGTTTTCCCTTTTGAATATATACCAACTATTTTAGATATAGAAATGAGTACAATAGTAAGAAACAAAAAGAATATTCAATATTAGTTATGGGATACGGCTGGAGCTGAAGATTACGATAGACTCCGTCCATTAGCCTACCCTGAAACTGATGTTTTCTTTTTGTGTTATGCTATTGATTCAAGGACCAGTTTCGAAAATATAACTGCTAAATGGATCATTGAAGTAAGACATCATATGCCGACTACTCCTATCATTTTGGTTGGAACGAAAGAGGATTTAAGACACTAACCAAACGTTGTTTCTGTTTAAGAGGCAGAATAAGTGGCAAAATAAATTGGTGCTTATGCTCATATTTTATGTTCGTCTCTAAACAGCTACAACATCAACTTATTGTTAAGCACAGCTTTAGACATCTCATATTAAAAGTGAACTGTGTTAATTACGAACAAATTCGTTCATATGTGTTACGTGAGGTTTTATGTGTCATAATTAAATAAACAAGATCAATAAACAATGATTTCTTATTATTTTTCGCTTCACACTTAATTGTATGAAGTGCTTATTAGTGGGTGATCGAACTGTTGGCAAAACTAGTCTTGCGGCTTTATATCAAACACGTAAATACAATAAGAATTATGATCCAATGTTGGATGATATTGTGAAAAAAACTGTAAAGCACAATTCATATCCAATTCAGTTTAATCTGTGGGACTGTTCTTATACCAATTACTATGACCTTGTTCGCCCAATTATGTAAAGTGACACTGATGTAGTTCTAGTGTGTTACTCTGTAGAGAACAAAATTTCACTTAACAATAGCGTGCCGGTAGCAGATTTTGGGGAAAACTTTTGTTTCAGAATGACTTTATATTAAACTATCATATAGGGCTGGTCCATACTAGTATTTTTTGTGGAAACCATTACCACTTCAAATGCCAATGAAAAGAGTTATTCACTGATTTTTGTTAGACAACTAGTGAACTACTATAGACCTACTTTTCTCATGGTAAATACAAGAACTAACATATCTGAGCTAACAAAGTACACATTAGTTCTATGGTTTCGAAAAGACTTTGGAGCCTAGTTCCATATTTTGAATTGTGCAAAAGTAAATCTGGTTCAAACTAAAATATTATAATATTTATATCACAAGTAACTGGATTTTAGCTTAATTCTTAATCTTTAAAGATATTCTCGTTTATACATATAATTTTGATATATTGGGAAAGAGGGAACAAATAATTTTGGTAAACTAGAGTAAATGATATCGTAGCTTCTTAATTTAGAAAGTAGTAACATAATTGATTTAATGTTGCCACTTCGCTCTACTATTAAAGATTATGAATTCATCAAATCTTAAATAATTTATAGTAAGTACAATAACAACATATTATATTTTATTAGTCATCAACATAACAATAAACTTATTACAAGTTTTCATTTAAGCCTACTGCTTGAATTATAAAAACTCAATTTTAATAATAGGATCTAACGTATATAAATGTAAAGCTTCAATAAGCTAACAGTATTCTTAGAACTATAACTAATACATAGTAACAATATAAGAGCAACCATAAAATTTATCTCAAAGATTCTATAAAAGTTAACTTAAAATTTATGTTAACTTGACTAATATGTTCAATATCCAGTACTGGTGCTATTTTAATACATATCAACTAATGAGTTATAGTAATATAGATTCCAAGTTGTATTGATAAAATCTGGTAGATGTCGATTTTTAACTGTAACAGGTAAGTTTGAGTTTAATTATAAAGTTGTACTTATAAAGTGGGATTAGATAAGTAGAAGTATATATGATACTATATTTGATGGACGTCCTTAGTGCTACCAATTAACTTAGTTTCTATAATATGTAAAATTATGGATTTGTATCATCTACAATAAATTTGATGTGGAGATATTCTTCGACATTTGTGACATACTAACTTGGACTAATATTAATGTATATTAGATCCTCTAGATTAACTTTACTAATTGCTTTCATAAGTAGTACTAATTGCAGAAATTCACTGTACAAAAAGAAAAGTAAATATTATTTTCCTCAATCTTTGTAGAACAGTATAAGCATAGTCTACTAATATAATTATAATATTGAATCCACAGTATATCGTTTATAACCAGAGTTATTATTGTTTTATTGAACCTAAAAATTGTTTTGGAATAAAGGAGGAAAAATAGCTGAGAATAAAATAATAGTATAATATCACTAATAGACTTACTGGTAATAACTTATTAAAATATAAGACTCCTTTTACTTTTACCAGAAAATCACTTGAAATATTAGGAGACTGATAAATTCTTGCAAAGATGTGAAATGGACTAAGACAATAATTATAATTCTTCATTTAATGTCTAGTTATAACAATAAGTACCAGTCCTCAGTAAGCTGAGTACAATGAGTTATCAATATTTTAACTGTATCTCGAGTAGTGTGAAAAAATTGAAAAAAGTAGACGGACAAAAATGATAGTGAATATATACATATATAAGTATTAAAATATAATTCAAATCCAAGACAATTTTTGTCCAAGCTTGGGCACCTCGGCACTCTATTGTTAATATCACAGGTTCAAAGTAGATTCCTGAAATAAAAAAGTATTTGCCTGGGATACCATATATTCTGGTCGGTCTAAAGAGCGATTTGCAATTTGAAAAAGATTCTGTTACTGAAAACGAGGCAAAAATTGTTACTGATAAATTTCATGCGCAAACGCATATATTTTCTTCGGCTTTGAACAACTACAATATCAATTTATTGTTTAGCACTGCTATACAAATTTCTTTAAATTATTAAACACCTTATACCGTAAATTATCTTAATGCTGGTAAAAAATGAATAATCGGCTGTTTTATGAGTGTTTTAGTTGTATAATTAAGAAAATATGTGTGAAACATAATAATTTACATATATTTTTACACTTCATATTTAATTAATGAGGTGCAAATGCGTCGCATTTGCACGATTATCTTTTCATTTGCACGATTACCAACGGTAATCGGCGACGGAGCAATTGGAAAAACCAGTCTTGTAACATTGTTTAAAACACGTTAGTTTCCAGAGTACGTTCCAACTGCGCAGGATATAATTATTAAACCATTAACCCATAATTCTCAGCCAATTCAGTTCGAGCTCTGGGACACCGCCGGCGCAGAGGACTACGATCGCCTTCGCCCGCTTTCTTACCCAGGTACTGATGTATTCTTGGTGTGTTATTCAGTTAATAACAAAACGTCATTTTAAAATACAGTTTCTAAGTGGATTCCGGAGATAAAACGATTTATGCCGGACACTCCATTTATTCTGGTCGGACTCAAGAGCGATTTAAAACTTGAAAATGATTCGGTGAGTGAAAACGAGGCGGAAACAGTGGCTGATAAATTTAATGCACACACGCATATATTTTGCTCATCTTTAATCGACTACAATATCAATTTTCTGTTAAGCACTACTATAGAAATATGTTAAAATAACTCAATGAATAAAATAATTCAATGAAAAGCTGTACATAGAAGCTCAAACTGTAGTATCGTAGTATCGTAGTGAAGAAATTCTGAAGTTATTGTTGTTTATTTAAATTTGAGCTGAAAGCTATTTATAAATGAAGGCATGTATATCATAAATAAGACTTGGAACATTACAGAAATAATTCATTATAATTTTCATTAGAGCTCAAACATATCTCCAAAGTATACGTAGATTTTTAATTAAATGTTCTTAAAAATAATACGTAGTTTTTTAAATACGTATTTTTCAACATCTATGTAATTTTTAAATATCTGTAGATTTTAATAGATCTGTGGACTATGATAAAGAATGACTTTATAAGCATAGTTTTAGTGTGTCTATGATATTTATCCCTTAAAAATTCGAAATGTATGAAATTGATCTTCTGTATCTTTTATATAATCCAATATATACAAGTGTTAGTTTATTAACGAAACTTCAAATGAACATATCAAGTATAGTACTAATCAATTAATTTTCATTGCGAAAATCTAAAAGAATATACAGTATTTGATAAGACAATGTACTATATTAAACCTTCTCCTCTCTCCATGCTATTGAAAATCGTACAAAAGTTTGTATACTTTTGAAAATTCGCTAAAAATCAGAAACGAAAATTACAAATCAATTTAAATATGACTACGCATCATAAGTTAAATTATTAAGCCTTTGTCTCAAAGTTTTTATGTTGAGACTCGATTTTATATGAGAATTGACACATCATTTTACGATGATTTAAAATAGAACTATTTCTGTTCTCAATATCTTTTTATAGTTAAAGGAAACACATGGAACTAATGATAAATTTTAAATAATTGATGTGCTTATGAATGATATATTTTGCTTGTTATTTATGTACTTTTAACTTCTCTAAATATAGCTATGGAGTGGATAAATTATAAAACCATCAGATATTTAGTAAATCACACAGGGTTAAAAATCTACAGAAAATTAAAATATACATAGGTTGAAAAAATACGTAGTTTTAGTTAAACATTTAATTAAAAATCTACGTATACTTTGGAGATATGTTTGAGCTCTATTATGCAAGACATACAAAAGTGTATTCAAGACTTTATTGATTATATTTTTATGTATTTATATTAAATAGCTCTAACAATAACAAGTTACAACTATTAACACAAAATAATTCGTCACACACATGTCATATACGAATCAAAAGTGTTTTCACATTTTAATTAATGCATCAATACTAGTATGATGATTTAAGAATATAATAAAAAACACCCACTTCAATCCATATGTTCACTAAGTTTAATATTGCAAACTTTGAAGTAGAAAATCGTAGTGTAAGATCTGCAACAGCCACTGCTACATGCGACCTTAAAACTGGTATCCCAGAACAGAAGTTTTATGATATTTACGAATCCTTGGCTAGAGGACATGTAGGATTATTAATTCAAGAACACTCTTTCGTATCTCTCAGAGGTCACGCTGGTCATAAGTAGTTTGGTATTCACACAGACGAAATGATCCAATATCACAAAAAGGCTAATGATTTGATGCGTGCTGCTAATGACAAAATTAGAATTTGCTGTTAGCTTGCTCACGCTGGTCCAAACGGTGGGGCTGCTAATAAAATACAGATAAACGAAGCTACAGCAGCTGATTTTGAAGAAGTAGTTCAACAGTTCAAAGAAGCTGCCTTGAGAGCCAAGAAAGCTGGCTACGACTGCGTTCAGCTCCACAGTGGCCATACCTATTTATTGAGCCAGACTATATCCGACTTCTACAACAAGAGAACCGACGAGTATAAAGCCTCTGACTTCAAGCTTCTTAGAGACGTGTTGGAAGCAGTTAGAACCGTGAACATCCCAGTTGGAATTAAGCTCCAGTGCGACGACTTTATCGAAGGCCACTCCATGAACGCAGTCAGCGCCTGCAAAATAATAAGCGCGTTGAAGTTCGACTTCGTGGAAGTAACTGGAGGCGGTCAGGGTGTCGCCAAGTACTCCACCATCAGAGCCGGAAAGGACCAATATTATTATAGGCACGTAATCCAGGAATTTAAAGCTCAAAATCTGCTTGATAAACAGCCGGTGATCGTTACTGGCGGTTTTGAAAACGTTGAAGACGCTCAAATGGCGTTCGACGACGGTGTTCCACTCGTTGGCTACTCCAGAAAGTTCCTGAGAAACGATTAATTTTTAATTGATGGAGACACCAAGAAGTGCGTGAGGTGCAATTAATGCATTGGGGCCATCTACAAAGGCTAAGATGCACACTGCACTATCAGCGAGAGAGAAAGATAAAAGTGAGTTTGAATTGAAACAATTAATTATCAATATATAAAAACAACTGTAAATTACCACTCCATTTGAAATGAAATTTTAATGTATCCTAAGTAACATTAAAAGTGGAAAATGTATACAAATAGAAAATGAAATCGAATTATAATAGTTTTTAAAAGCAAATATTCCTTTTAAATACTATTAAAATAATAATATTGTTGATTTTTAGTAAGTTCGTTAAATTACAAAATTTGAAGCAAACGAGGAAAAAATTGTGGATATAGGATGTCTTAGCTTATTTACTGAACTAACATCACTTAATATCTCAAATAACTAGATATTTGATATTTCAGCGCTTTCTATTCTAATAAAATTGAAAGTATTGAATATATAGTCTAATTACGTTGGTGACATCTAACCAATTTCAAAATTAGTAAGCTTAACTGATTTGAACATTTCTGAAAATAATATTTATGATATTTCTGCTTTATCTTCTTTATAAATGCTCGAATATCTTAATGTTGAAAATAATATAATTGAAAATATAGATCCATTGCAGTATTTACTCGAACTATAATATTTGTGTATTTCTGAAAACAAATTTATCAATGTTTCAGTATTTAAATAATTAACAAATTTGAAAACATTGAGTTACGTTTAGGATTTTAATAGTGCATACGATGAGAAGCCGTCAAAAGTAATTATAACTCCAATATACGATCTATATTAACTAATTGATCTGAGTATTTGTGCACATGGAATTACTGATATTTATCCAATATCAAGATTAGTTAATTTGAAATCGCTGGTTATATGGGGTAATAAAATAGTGGACATATCGCCGCTTTAATATCTGGTTAAAATAATATAAATAGATCTCCAGTAAAATTGTATTATTAGTGTGGATCCATTAAAAAATCTACCACCTACCTTGAAGTAAAATTGTAGATAGACTGTATTTGATAGGGGGAAATAAGCTGCAATATTAAAACATTTATATTTTATTTTAATATTATATTACCACTCTACTCCTCTTAAAATTTCTTTTTAACATGACATATTTATATCATTTATACTGACTACATCTGAAGGCATAGACTCCCGTGAGATTATATTATTTAATTAGGCGCATATAAAAGAAATATAATATTTAGAATTAATTTATTATTTTCGTTAACTTCAATTTAATTACATGTGGTATGAGATCACTCAAATATATGAATTCTGACTTAAAGGAGGGATAGGTATAATTACTAAATATTAATGCCAAAATTTAATGTTAACCAGCTAGCTTGCATAATAGTGCTCAAAATACTAAAATTAGTGAAAGCATAATTAACACAACTAAACTGCCTAGGCAGAACTCCGTATATTGTGTGATTATATTGCTTTATGTACCCCTAACTATACATGGTAGTTATACTGGTGGCCTCTGATACGATTCCCAAATTATTGAAATTATGAATATAAAATTGTGTAAAATATACATTAAAGCTATCAGGAAGATGTATAATATCAAAAATATTCTAACTACAATTTCACTTCAAGGAAGGGGGTGGCCAAGATTCATTTTCGCCTCTATATTGACTATTAAGCTAATCTAAATCATCAATTCTAAATCTTAAAGTAAATAAATCTATAATATCTTAGTAATGAATGAAATTAATGTTAAAAGCATTTATTGTGTATATATTACAGAAATATCCTTATTGTACTGTATTCTCCCTGTTAAAGTGGGGTTGGACGACCCCATTTTTTCGGGAGAGGTCACGGTTTACCCCCTTTTTTTAACTAGGAGAGAATAAATCGACTGTGCGATTCGAATCTGACCGAATCTGTGGATTAAATCAAATAATTTACTAAATCTATCTAAATATAAGATATATTTGGCAATATAAAATATTTTATATGTTATTTTATAAGCAAAAAATCAATAATTTGTTATCATTTTTATATTTTTATTATTATATTGTTTTAATATTCATAAATATTGCTACAATAGTAAAGTTTAAAATTTAGTTAGATCTGGTATATAATATTGAAGATTAGTACATTTAAAATATATTATAATGTATTAATACTTGTAAATATTTCTTTATGAATGATGATTGGAGTGGTAATTTAATATAATTATGTAAAATATATACAATTACGTAATATCTGTATTAAATCTATTTCAATCTATTTCAAATCAATTATGATAGCTTGGACCCTATAAAATGCCGAGAGTCGGAAAAAGTGGTCTAGAAAACGAGTAACCCCCGTTAACAGGGGTGAACCTCAACCCCACTTTAACAGGGAGAATACAGTACATTTTGGATTTTAGATTTACTCACTCAGTTCAAATTTCAAAGTAATTCAGAACTCGCACGCTTACCGCACCACTGCATTAACCAGCTTTGCTTCGACCCCGAATTTCCTGCAGCAGTATTAAACGCTGAATTTTTAGTTCTTAGTCACTTTCAGCGCAGCTTTGAACGTTCTCAGAATATTACTCTAATTTTCGCTTATGCTGTGATAAAAATCAGTTACGACAATATCAATTTTTGAGGAGAGTTCGGCCCACTCCTCATCTGAAACGGTCGTTTTTTCAATTTGACGGAACAGATTTTAAATTTAATGTTGAATTTAATGAACGGGCATTTATAATTCATGTGCGATTAGTTAATATTTTGTTCCAAATAAAACGAGCGCTTTTATTAAACGGGTAGTGTTGTTTTGATATATTTAAGTTCTAATTTGCTATTCACAAAAGGAATCGATCCCTTGCTAATAATTGATAATGCTAATATTACTTTCAGTGTCATTTTCGAGATTATTTTGCTCTTAAATAATTGATGGCTCAACGCTGGTGATTTGCTTGGGCTGAGCATTTACAATGGAGTCTTGAATTTCGGGTTATGAGTGCGCTGAGTGATTTTGAATGTTCGCTTTCTTGGACCTGAATTTAAGACCGTATATGTTTGGTGTGCTGTTTATGTACTTAACGTAAAGGCTAAGGTACGACGGCTGAGAATTGGATGAATCCATAAATGAAGTGGTATAATTCGAAATTTTATGAGTAAAACAAATGATCAAGTCGATAATTTTTCGTTTTTTGATATATACAATGTTAAAGGTTATTTGAATTTTGAAAAATATAGATAATATTAAGCAGCAGTATTCAACATAAGTATCTATTTTAACGATTCAAATTTCAAATTGTCTATCAGAGTATGATGTAATGTAAATATGTTCCATTATCAATTATAATTTTGGGATCTAATTATATTTGGTAAATAATCAAATATTAGTAATTAAAGATTACATATCATGTAATTTCGTGTAAATATTATTGACTCAATTTTGAATTAGATAATTTTTGATTTTGAAAGTAGCAATAATATCATAATATCAGTTAATAAAAGACAAAATCAATCAACTTTACAGCAAATTATCTTACGATAATTGTCTATTTCGCTTCATTGTTAATAACAACAAAACAAAAAAAAAAAAAAAAACAAAAAAACCAAACCACCCAAAAAAACAAAACCAAAACACCAACCAAAAAAAACACAAAAAAAAACAAACAAAACACACAAAAAACCCCACAACACAAACAAACACCACACAAAAACCCACAACACACAACCAACAACACCACCAACCACACAAACAAAAACCAACCCAACACACACAACCCAACACAACAAAAACAAACAAACCAACAAACCAAACAACACAAAACACAAAAAAACCCAAACAAAACACAAAAAAAAAAAACAAAAAAAAAACAACCAAAAACAAAACAAAAAAAAACCCAAAAAAAAACCACCCAAAACAACCAAAACACACAAAAAAAAAAAAACAACCAACACAAAAAAAAACCAACAACCACCACAAAAAAAAAAAAAACAAAAACACCAAAAAAAAAAAAAAAAACAAAAACAAAAAAAAAAAAAACAACAAAAAAAAAAACACACCACAAAAAAAAACCAACCAAAACCCAAAAAACCAAAAAACAAAAACACACAAAACAAAAAACAACCCAAAAAAAACAAACCAAAAACACCAAAAAACCAAAAAAAAAACAAAAACACACACAAAAAAAAAAAAAAAAAAACAAAAAAAAAAAACACAAAAAAAAACCAAAAAACCAAAAAACAAAAAACACAACAACAACCAACAAAAAAAACAAAAAAAACCCCAACCAAAACCACCCAACACAAAACACAATTAATCATATTATTCAATTCTCTCTTTCAATATGTCACAATTTGCAAAACAAATTTGAATATTATTGATAAGCTTTGTTATCACTTAGTTTAGATTTTAAACTTGTTGCAATTTCTAATGAGTAAGCTAAATGCTTGTATTGAGACTAAATTTTAGTTATAATAATTTATCGAGTGATCCAAAGGAGCTAGTATTATTGTTGTCAATAGTATACTTAACATAGCTTTGAATGATTGATGAACTGGTACTTTTGGCATTTTTAAGTGGTGGTAATGGAGGTAATGATATCATTTGAAGTGGATATATGCAGTATAATTCAAATAACTATATAAATAAAGTGTCAGCTGAGATAATTCATTCTAGTTTAAATCTTGTTTAAATCATCAATAAATATATTTTATGCGCTATTCTTTGTGATTTATAGTTACAGTGTAAATTACACTTACGTACAATTGTTAAATCGCTTCTTAATGAAGAGAATGTTGATTGTTGAAGTTTGTTAAACATAGGCTTAACAAATGGGCTCAATTAATTCTCACTTCCAGTCTCATTTTTGATTTTTCGTTAGAAAGGGGAAAACAAAGCTAACATAATACTGTGAGTAAGAATTTATTCATACTAATAACAGATTTTACTTGTAAATCTAATTTGAGAACAACACGGGACACACTGTTAATCATTCAAAAACGCTTTTGTTTGTAAGAATATCAATAAGTTTGTTGTCCCATCTATCACAAATTTCTTTGTAATTAGCACTAAACAGCGGTAATTCCATTGTAATTTGAATATATCAATCGTTTAATATCAATCAAATACAATTTAGATTACTTTAAAGTATCGTCTTTTTCTCCATTTGTGAACACCTAGTTGTTTGATCAACTCACTCCAAAGATGAAAGTGTGTGTAATACTGTGGGTACACATATCAATTGCAGACATAATTTGAGCTCATTTGGAGTGAAATAAATTTAACATATATTTACTAGATCAATGATAACAACTTACACCGTGCAAATATTTTTGATTTCAATTAATACAGAAATTATACAACTCAAAATATACGTTTTTAGGCCAAAACAGCCCAAAATCAGAAAAAATATGAAGCTCGAAAATTAATCAATTATAACTTACTGTCAATGCAATCATTTATTAAAACAGTTCAATTATCTACTGAAGAAAACTTCCGAAGTTATCCTTTTTAATAAATATATTAATTCATCTAATATTAGCCACAAAAAGTACCGATTACAAACTACTGAAGAAGTAAGGAAAGCGAGTAGTCTTTCTTATATTTTGTGTGAACGATTTCATTTTATCTTGATTTTAGAAGTTTAAAACTTGAAATATAATTTTTAGTTAAAAAACTGGCAACTTCGGAAGTTATCATCTTTAAAAAATTGAACTGATTCAAAGAATAAAGACAGATGTAGTAAGTAGTATTCCATGAATTTTTGAGCACCAGATTTTTTCTGATTTTGGGCTGTTTTGGCCTAAAATCGTCATTTTTTGCTTATATAATTCGAGCAAGAAACACAGTTGAATTAAACTGTACGGTTGAAGTTACCATAGTATATTGTAATATATATTTACAAATTTATTTCACTCCAAATGAGCTCAAATTATGTCTGCAATTGATATGTGTACCCACAGTATACTTCAATAAGCGCAACACATAAACAACAAAGGGCTTCTACGAGATCCAAAACGGTTGCATCCTCGCCCACTACTTCCTCAAAAACACAAAGCTGGACTACTTCGCGAACCTGAACGACCTCGACATCTCAGTGAACGAAAACGGTCTCCCACTTCTGATTGATATAACAAACGGCGTTCAAATTCAACTTGAGATGCAAATAGAACGGGACTCAATTGAACTTCAAATTGAAGAAGAAGAAAATGAAGAAGCAATTTTCTTCGACTACGAGGCCAGAGGGCTTTCGGCATATTAGAACGAGGATTTTAATAAACAGACCAGCTTTCCAAAGCAGGCCTCGTTGATTTGCTTCGACGAAACAGAGTGATTTAGATTGATGTAGTAAACCATTGTTATAAACAAGGGTTCACTACTGGGGCGCGCTCCCCACGATCTAAATTGAAAATAGGTGCATAAAGGCACAAAAAGAGAGAGTACAAAGTTGATAAAAAGGTAAGTTGGAAACACCAATTAAAAGACAACAAATATTTCAAGTTTAGTACATTATTATATTAACATTTTATTGAAAATATTAGAACTCCTAAGGAATTCCCTGATACAGATAGTCGCTAGTAGATAGTGTGTGTTCATTGATCAAATGAACCCACATCTCACTTAACAGGAAAACCTAAACTACTGCTAGAAATATCTTCTTTTTGTTTTTATTGCATTTTTATTTATCAGTATCGAGATGTATGAGGCAATTTAGATTTATTAATGATTTTATTAATATTTTAGATAAATACTGACACCCGTTTCTGACTGACACAAAAGCTTCACATTCCAGAGTTATAACTTAACTACCAATTCAACAATTGTAAGTCAAAATTTTACATGAAAGTCAAATTTATAATTTATTTGTCCCATTATCAAATACATAATTATCATTATAATTATTGTAAATATTGTTTTCCGCTCCCTTCATTTCAATGGGAAACAACACTGGAAAGTACTCCAAGAAGGCCATCATTGGTATCTTAGGTATGTTAATATTCGGAACTGGAACTATGATTTCTTCCAAATTATTACTCGATACCTCCGCTTGCCCAATCTATCGTTAATCTGAATACCCATTGGTTACTCCATGGGAACACGGTGAATGCCCACGTTACATGAAGAAGAAGTTCGAAAAGCCATGGTACTAAACCGCAGTCATGTTTGCCGCCATGTCCTTCTGCATCTTAGGTCACATGTTCAACATCTTCTATGACGACAAGAAAGCTAAGCAAATCGCTGCTGCCCACGCTCGTGGTGAAATGCTCGAAGTCGAACCACCAAAGGTTGTCAAGCACGACTGGAAGGCTTATACCTATATTGGTGTCCCAGCCCTCTTCGATATGGCTGCTACCACAGTTATGACCTATGGTCTCGTTTTAATCAACGTTTCCATCATGCAAATGCTCCGTGGTGCTATGATTGTTTTCGCCTCCTGCTTCAACGTCCTCTTCCTCAAGCGTAAGATCAGAGCCTACCAATGGACCTCTGTCTGCATCACCGTTGCCGCCCTCGTTCTCGTCGGTGTCGCCTGCATCATGGGCTCCAAGGGTGATACCACCGCTCAACCATGGAACAAGCAACTCCTCGGTTGCCTCCTCGTTGTTTGCTCCACTGCCATCCAAGCCAGCCAAATCGTCGTTGAAGACTTCATGCTCTCTGATATCAATGCTACTCCACTCCAAATCGTTGGTATGGAAGGTATCTGGGGTTTCGTTGTTACCTGCGCTATCTGCTGGCCATTAGTCAGCTTCGCCATCCCAGGCGAGGACCACGGTCACATGGAAGACGTCGCCGACACTTTCTACATGTTCGTTGATAACTCCCTCATCATTGTTTTCTCCATCATCTACTTCATCGCCATCTTGTTCTTGAACTGGGCTGGTATGGTCGTTACACAGGAAACCTCCTCTGTTGTCAGAACCATCTTCGAAGCCGTTCGTACCGCCGTTATCTGGATCGTCGACCTCATGATCTACTACTGGTTCGCCAAGCACTCCGTTTACGGTGAAGCCTGGAACACCTTCTCCTGGATCCAACTTGCTGGTTTCATCCTCCTCATCTTCGCTTCTCAGAGCTACAACGGTTATGCCAAGTATCCAATGCTCTTCAAGTACAAGTTCGATGACGACAAGAAGAAGGGCGAAGACGCTCCACTTGTTGAAAACGGTGACGATCTTGACCAGTGATTCTATTGGTTTCAATTTAATTTATAAAGTCATATAACAAATATAAGATTTTTATTTTACATCCACTTCTAAGTTCAATTCTATGAGTTTACATAAAATTGTGGTTGTTGGCGACGATAGTGTTGGCAAAACTAGTTTGCTATATGTACTCAATGGGGTAACGTTTCCAGACACACCATACACAATTTTCGATTACTAATCTCGACAAATAAAGGTAAATAATATTAAACTTGAGATAATATTCTGGGACACTGCAGGTCATGAAGATTATGATCGATTAAGACCATTATCTTATCCTAATTCAAGCTTGATCTTGATCTTATACGCACTTAACAACCAGAATTCGTATACGAACGTAATCAATAAATGGTTGCCAGAAATCAGTATTCATGCCCCTGGAGTACCAGTTATACTAGTTGGAACCAAACAAGATACAGAAACAAATGAGTTTGATATTTCTTTGGAGAAGTTGACAAATAAATTCTAAATGAGAATTTAAAAGATTAAAGTTTCAGCACTTATGAATTTCAACATTAAACAGCTAATTTAGCTTATTGGTTTAACTATTCTCAAAGATGAAAAACCGAAAGGTTGTTTCTGAAGAATAGTAAGAGAAGAAAAGTATGAAGCAAAGTAAACAAGAGAAAATTAATACTTTCTTTGATGTATTTGAGCGATATAATAATATATATTATCAACCTTCAAATTATTTCTTATCAATCCACCCCTAAATAATGAGTAGTTATAAAATAGAGGTTGTGGGCGATGAAAATGTTGGTAAATCAAGCTTAATTCAAGTTATGTGCGGGAATGTGTTCCCAGACAACTTGTATACTATTTTTGATGACTATAGCCGTCAAGTGACAGTACATGATTAACATATTGAGTTAGTTTTCTGGGACACCGCTGGTCAACAGGAGTACGACCGTTTGCGCACTCTTTCGTACCCACATTCAGATCTAGTCATTATTTGCTTCGCGCTCAACGATGAAAGCTCTCAATTGAGCGTGCTCGCCAAATACTTACCAGAAGTCAAAGCGTATCTTCCAGATACACC
Source organism: Hexamita inflata (assembly GCA_963988835.1). Classification (NCBI taxonomy): domain Eukaryota; phylum Fornicata; order Diplomonadida; family Hexamitidae; genus Hexamita; species Hexamita inflata. The sequence goes on from CAXDID010001186.1 coordinate 204,403, forward strand.
AATTATACTCGTCGGAACTAAAACTGATTTATCTGAAAAGTAAATATTTTAGTTGGACGTCCAGCAAATTAACGTTTCGTCGCTCATGAATTTTAACGTTCAACTTCTGCTCTCGAAAATTTCAGAAACTGTTGTTTTCAAGCCACAAAAGAAACGGTGCACAAAATGAAAATGTCAAATTTAAAGTCAACGTTATATCTTTTAAAATTAAATGACTCACTTAACTGTAACCTAATCGTCAGTACTAATGCGCAATTTAATCATTCCATCTTCTCATAAATCATGACAATACCACAGATCCAAACTTAGTTACACAATAACGTCACCTCAAACTAGTCTCAATTCATATCTTCTAGGGTTGTCACTCTGAATAGCCTCCTCAGACAACCTAAGTTAACCGGCACTTGAACAACATTATTGACCGCGGAAGTTATCTTTAACAATAACGTAGTCTCTTTAGTATAATCAACATATGCGCATAAATGTGTCTCAAACACAAAGCAAAAAGCAATTTCCGGCAAATCTAACTGCTTCTCAAACGAATCTCAATTTCCTTTTAAATAATTTAAATCCAAAATTAAAGTCATTAACAATTTTAAATTGAGAAAAGAAGTTACTTTTTTAAGAAGTTAAATTCTTCATTCTGGAAAACGTTATTTTGTATTATTTACTGACTGTTAAAACTGTACGAACGCACTTCTACAAACGAATTTTTATGAAGCTGTATAAATATCTGTTCATTTTTGTGACGAATTGTTCATTTTTTAACTTATTTCTTTAAGTTGAGTGATTATGCAAGTTTAAGTCCACCAGAATTTCATAAACAAATTAATTAATAATTAAACTATTTATCAGGTGCACAAAGCAATGATTAATAAAAGATATTGTTTTAAAACATTTATTTCTTGATCATTTTTTACAAGAGCCTTGTTAATGTTTTGCCTCATTGCTATCCAAAGCTGCCTAAACGGCTGTGTGCACAGCGAGTTTAACATTAAAGCCATTCAAAGATGAACATTGAACGTGAGAGAATGCTCCAATTTGTTTAGCGATTCGTTCTGTGTCCCTAAAAGTTACATTTTACTAGCTAGTTTCTATTAAATCATATTTTGTACCAACGAGAATAAATGGAACATTCGGCTGATAGAGCTGTATTTCAGGAAACCACCGTGTTGTTACAGATTGGAGGCTACACTAGCTATCCATTGCATAACAAACAATGAATACATCAGTATTTATATACTTTATTGAACGCACGTGTTCGAAGCTTCCGAACATCGAATCAAACATAGTAAATTAATATACAGTATTCTGTATTTTAACATCAATACTACTTTCACATGGAATATATTCTTGCTGTAAATCATTTGAAGTTACAGATAACCGTAAACTTGTTTTGCCTGTCCCACGATCGCCTAAAATTACACATTTCATTGATGTGGTTAAATTTAAGGCTGTTATGAAACTGGATTTTCCAGTTTTACCCCGGTTTTAGCTAAATCCGGGATAGCTGAATCCGGGCCGGTCCCGTATTTAGCCGATATTTGCTGTTCCGGTTTTATCCGGTCTGTAAAATATAACCGGGATTTTATTGTAATTGGAGTGTACAAAAGTAAATAAAAAACTATAATATGTACTAATATAATAAAATATGTAATATTAAAATAATTTTCCACTTTACTAATGGATATTACATAGTGATACACAAATTGCTGAATATAATAACTTGAAAATAAAAGAATGAAAATCATCAAAATACTATGTAGCTAAATGTCTCAAACTATAGAATCATCTGTAACCTAATTAAAACATGTCAAATTAATGATATCTAAATACATGTTTTAACTTTATTGAGTTTTAACTTTTACAATCATGTGTAAAGTAACGGTAGATCTATATAAAGACACTTTAATAAGTTAAAGATGGTAAAGTAAGTAGTTAAATGTTAATATAAATTATTGGTTATATAGTGCAACCTGAGTGAAATAATTATAATAATATGAATCCGATATACTATATAGAACGTACATTCAAGTTATTTGACATTATAGCCAATATTAATTGTTATGAAATATACTATTATATAATTCTTATGTGGTGTGAAATTATATGCATAATACAACTTATTATGATAGATAATAAATAATTAGTGAAGTATTAATTAATCAATAAATCCCGGATCATCAGCCGGTTTAGTGAAAAATATTTGCTCTTTTTCTCCTTTTTCCAGGACATAAAACCGGGAAACTGGACCGGTCTGAGAATTAATCCCGGTTTTTTCCAGCCTTAGTTAAATTCAAGTAAGAACAGAGCTTAAATAATAATATCTATTATATATTTTTCACTTCTATATTTCAATGAATAGATATAAAGTAGTGGTTGTGGGTGACCACGCTGTAGGGAAAACTAGTTTAATTCGAGTTATTGCTGGCCACGAGTTTCCGGAGAACCCGTATTCAATTTACAAGTACTACAGCTGGGAATCAGTTTAATGCGATTAATTTGAATTACTCTTCTAGGACACTGCTAGTCAAGAGGATTACGATCGCGTGCGCACTTTATTGTACAATGACGCGTTTGTTGTGTTGATTTGCTTCGCGCTCAACGACCACAACTCTTTTGAGAGTATTTTCACCAAGTGGCTGCCCGAAATCAACCAGTACCTCTTAAACACTCCAATAATCCTAGTTGGAACCAAATTCGATTTACAATTAAATTAATTTGAAACGAACGAAATATAAAACAAAATAATTAACGTTTCCGCGCTCACGAACTTCAACGTTTATTTTTTGCTCGAAAACGTGAAATAAATTATCGCTGAGGATCTGAAGAAGAAAAATAAACGGAAATTCTGGAAATGAATTAAAAAAGAAAAAGAGAGAAGAATTCAATAATTATATTACACTGTTGAATATCAAAGAATATTTAATTGAATTGATTTAATTTGAACTAAAATTCTAATAAGTTAGTTGTCAATCAGTAACTTTAACCTAATAAGAATTTAAACCTAAATAAATTCTCTTGATCTAGAGCCTTCTGATATCTTCGGAACCTGTTTTTCAACTATTTAGATAAACATATGTGATTATATTTAGAGTTTGTAATAAGCTATGTTCAATAAATTCATATAAATTCTTAAAATATTTTCAAATTTGTTTCAATACAGTCTTAACTGTGTTAAGAAGAGTAAACTGTTTTTGATTTCTATCAAACTTATTTTCATTTATATGTTGAAGAATATCTGAACAGATTCTTCAGATAAGTAAACATATTCATTTTTATATTCAGGTCTTTATTAAAATATCGTATATAATTGTTCAATCGAAAGCGAATCGTTAGTTTTTCATCAAACAAAACCTTTTTAAAAGTTTACGAGTAAGAGGAATGGAAAATATTATAATGTAAATCTCAAATTCCAAAAATGCTGCTAAAATGTTATTTTTCTTTTCTAAAACACCGTAATTTGTGGAAAATAGTAATGTGTGTAAATCAAATTATAGGATTATAAGACACGTGACAAATCTAAATAGTGAATTTTTGTCTATACTATACAATGTCATGAACGGTTGGAAGTTTATCTTGAAAAATCGTATGTTTAAAGCAAAGGCTACTTTTGCTAGATATTAAATTCGCAATTCATTAATGGAAAACGAATTATGAAGAATTAGATGAGAATTATGGATTAAACCACAGGCTAAGCACGCGGTAATGGAGGGAACTTGAAATATAATTGCCTTTGTAACTTTTTAATTCTTTTATATATAAGCTGAAACATTGATGCTAAAACTACAGTTAAGAGCTTCTCCTCATTGAGTTCAATTTTCACTCGTTTTCATTTTTATATCGCTTTTTGATTACTTATCTGAGATTCAACTATAATTCAACTACTGTAGTATAATTAATTAAATCTAAAATAATATATTTTGATAAAACTTGAATATTTCACAAGTAACAATAATAACATGACTCAACAACAACAATCCAACAATACATCTAAATAAAATAAACCAATAAATTTATTGAAGTCACTTGCAGTTAATGAATACAAGAAGCTGTTACACCGTTTGGTTCATTAATTGCAGCTGAGACTGGAGAAGGAGATGTACATTTTGTTTGTTCTATTTAATAACTTTCTAGAACGTCACTTTTGCTCTTTTAAATAATTAATTTGCCAAAAGATATCGTGATTTATGTATAGTTAGAATCTTGTGGTAAAACAGAATCTCGTCTTCTGTAGGCTATTCTTGAAAGTCATCTTCATAATTATGTTAAGGTGAAATAAGTTCTTTAAGATGTGTAATCGAAGCTAAATCAATAATTTTATTAGTCGTTAAATATAATTATTCTACATTTAGTAGATTTTTTAATGGATCCACACTAATAATACAATTTTCTTGAAGGTCTATATTTTTCAATTTAACCAAGAATTAAAGCGGTGATATGTCCACTATTTTATTACACCATATAACCAGCGATTCCAAATTATTCAATCTTGATATCGGATAAATATCTGTTACAGTATGCGCACATAAGCTTAATTTTGTTAATTAATTTAAATAATATATTGGAGTCATAATTACTTTGGATGGCTCTAACAAACAGTCAAAATCATAAACGTAACTTAATGTTTTCAAATTTGTTAATTATTTAATTGCTGAAATACTGATAAATTTGTTTTCAGAAATATGTAGATATTATAGTTCGAATAAATGCTGCAATGGATCTAAATTTTCTATTCTATTGTTTTCTATATCAAGATCGTTGAGTTTTTATAAAGAAGATATAGATGAAATATCATAAATATTATTAGCAGATATATTTAATTAAGTTAAGTTTACTAATGTTGATACTGGTTATATGTCTTCAATAAAATTCTAGCTTAAATTAACGTTTTATAGCTTTATCAAGGAAGATAGTGATGATATATCATTTATCTAATTCTTTGATAAGTCTAAACATATTAATTCATTAAACTTACTAATAACCCCTATTTCTACAATACTTTATCCTAAAAAAACGAAATTCGTGATTTTCTAAACTAACAAAAAATCAATTGCGTTTGAGCTTTAATAGAACTTGAAAGGGATATTTTTTAAGAGCAATTAATATATATCTTCTATATTCTAAATTTAGACGGGTTCATTGTAAAGTCTTCGCTAATCACCCAAATTACACAGTATTTCGTAAAGTTTCATAATAGGAGTGAATATTTAAAGAATATATTTTGTGCGACTTTATCAAACATATTGTATTAAAGTATGTAATGTAAACAACAAATATTTGCAAATCTTCACTCTTTTTAATTTTAACTCGCTTATGTTTCAAGTTTTCACTTGTCGATAGTTACGAGAGTAGATCCTTACGCATGATCCAACGTTACATCGAGCTAAAGTTAACAGCTTCTCCTTCATTGAGAAGTAAACCTAAATAAATTCGCTTGATCTAGAGCCTTCTGATAACTAACCTCAAGACGTGTAACAAATATAAAAGTGAAATTTTGTCTAACACAAGTAAACGGTTAGAACTCTTGAAAAATCGTATGTAGTAAAAATGCTGCTAAAATGTTATTTTTCTTTTCTAAAACACCGTAATTTGTGGAAAATAGTAATGTGTGTAAATCAAATTATAGGATTATAAGACACGTGACAAATCTAAATAGTGAATTTTTGTCTATACTATACAATGTCATGAACGGTTGGAAGTTTATCTTGAAAAATCGTATGTTTAAAGCAAAGGCTACTTTTGCTAGATATTAAATTCGCAATTCATTAATGGAAAACGAATTATGAAGAATTAGATGAGAATTATGGATTAAACCACAGGCTAAGCACGCGGTAATGGAGGGAACTTGAAATATAATTGCCTTCGTAACTTTTTAATTCTTTTATATATAAGCTGAAACTACAGTTAAGAGCTTCTCCTTCATTGAGTATAACTTAAACTATTTTAACATTTTTCTATAGTAGTGCTTAACAGAAAATTGATATTGTAGTCGATTAAAGATGAGCAAAATATGTGCGTGTGTGCATTAAATTTTTAAGCCACTGCTTCCGCCTCGTTTTCACTCACCGAATCATTTTCAAGTTTTAAATCGCTCTTGAGACCGACCAGAATAAACGGGGTGTCCGGCATAAATCGTTTTACTTCCGGAATCCACTTTGAAACTGTATTTTAAAATGACGTTTTGTTATTAACCGAATAACACACCAAGAATACATCAGTGCCTGGGTAAGAAAGCGGGCGAAGGCGATCGTAGTCCTCTGCGCCGGCGGTGTCCCAGAGCTCGAACTGAATTGGCTGAGAATTATGGGTTATTGGTTTAATAATTATATCCTGGGCAGTTGGAACGTACTCCGGAAACTAACGTGTTTTAAACAATGTTACAAGACTGGTTTTTCCAATTGCTCCGTCGCCGATTACCACGCATTTGCAACTCATAAATATGAAGTGTAAAATATTTGAATAATTATGTTTCACAAATATTTTCTTAATTATACAACTAAAACACTCATAAAACAGCCGATTATTCATTTTTTACCAGCATTAAGATAATTTACCGTATAAGGTGTTTAATAATTTAAAGAAATTTATATAGCAGTGCTAAACAACAAATTGATATTGTAGTTGTTCAAAGCCGAAGAAAATAAATGCGTTTGCGCGTGAAATTTATCAGCAACAATTTTTGCCTAGTTTTCAGTAACCGAATCTTTTTCAAATTGCAAATCGCTCTTTAGACCGACCAAAATATATGGTATTCCAGGCAAGTATTTTTTTTATTTCGGGAATCCACTTTGAACCTGTGTTATTTAGAATTATTTATAATAAGAAATCATTGTTTATTGATCTTGTTTATTTTATTATGACACACAAAATCTCACGTAACACATATGAACAAATTTGTTCGTATTTAACACAGTTCACTTTTAATATGAAATGTCTAAAGCTGTGCTTAACAATAAGTTGATGTTGTAGCTGTTTAGAGACGAACATAAAATATGAGCATAAGCACCAATTTATTTAGCCACTTATTCTGCCTCTTAAACTGAAACAACGTTTGGTTAGTGTCTTAAATCCTCTTTCGTTCCAACCAAAATGATAGGAGTAGTCGGCATATGATGTTTTATTTCAATGATCCATTTAGCAGTTATATTTTCGAAACTTATATTTTCGAAACTTGTCCTTGAATCAATGGCATAACATAAAAAGAAAACATCAGTTTCGGGGTAGGCCAATGGACGAAGTCTGTCTTCATAATCTTCTGCATCATGAGAGTCCCAAAGTTAATACTTTATTTAGTACATATTTAGTGCTCATTTCTATATCTAAAATTGTAGGAATATACTCTTCTGGAAATTTATGTTAATAATGCACTATAATTAATGATGTTTTACCCACGCCACCATCACCTACTAGAACTATTTTCATATTACTCATTGTTTAAATCAATGTTTGAAGTGTTTATATAATAGTATATATATAATTGGTGTTATTATACAGTTATTTGGTCATCCACTTCTTGATAAAATAATATATAGTATAATAGGTGATTGGAATGTAGGAAAAACAAGTTTATTAATGAAGATTCTTCAATAAATATTTACAGAAAAATATGTCCCTATAACTTATAATATTGAGCCATTTACAATTTTTAGAAATAGAATGAAAATTACTCTTAAAATATGGGATGTATCAGAATAAGATGATTAATTTCGTCGTATTTATTATTCTGATGTTGATCTATTTATAGTATGCTACGCTATAAACAATAAAGAAAGCTTTAATAATGCATAAATGATTTGGATTCCAGAAATTAAGTTTAATAAACCTAAAGTTCCCTATATTTTAGTGGGAACTAAAGAAGATGAAAGAAGTATGTCTGATGATGTTGTTTCTGAGAAAGAAGCCATTGGTGTTGCAAAGTATTTAGGTGCAAAGGTCCACATATTATGCTCTGCAGCAAATAATTATAATATTAATTATTTGATCAGTTCTGCACTGGATTATACTTGTAATTATAACGAAAAATGATAGGAAATAATAATGAAACATAAGTGGGACAAAAGGTGTTTTATATCATCATTTGACATCATTTTAACTATAAAATACATGTTATATGAAAAACTAATATATATTGGAAGAAGGTCAACTCCACTCCTACAAAAATGTTCAACAATGTAGATCGCACAGGTACCCATGATTATAAATCATGCTCTCCTCGCAGTCAATACTAAAACCAAGACTTAATATCATTGGGCTGTGCTGACTGTGAAATAGCAGTAGCTCAGCCGATAAAGGATGCGATTCTTGAGAGAGCTAATCATCCTGTTTATGGTTACACCATGTATTACCAGGAGTTCTACGATTCGATTATTAAGTATTATGCGCGCCATCACAATATGCATTTTGATACTCATGATTTGATCTTGTTTCCTGGTATAGTGTCTGCGGTCTCGATTGTGTTGAAATCTTAGCTTAAGCGTGGTGATACGGTGTGTTTGATGCATCCCGAGTATCCTCCGTTCGAGCGTATATGCAAGGCAGCTGGCTACAACATTTAGTTGATGCATTTGAAGGAGAACGCGGATTTAACTTACTAGATTGATTTTGAAAATGCTGAGTCTGCTTTAGCAAACGCAAAGGTGTTCCTTTTTTCAAATCCGCACAATCCAACCGGTAACTCCTTCTCCTCTGCTGATTTGTCCCGCCTTCATTAGATTTGCTAAAAGAACAACACCGTTATGCTCTGCGATGAGATTTGGGCCGACCTCTCCTTCGCCGATTTCACTCCAATCTTAAATGTCTCAAAAACTAACACCGTTTCGTTCCTTGCCGCTTCGAAAACGTTCAACGTGGCCGGTTTACAACTTGGTTTCGCAGTTGTTTAAGACCTGGCTTTGAAGCACCAAATTAAATAAGAAGCCGAATCCGTTCACTGCTCACCGAGTAACCCGATAGTTCTGGCCGGAACTCAGGCGGCATTTGATAATTGTGATGAGTGGCTTGGTTAATTTAAGGCGTTTATTGTTGACTAATTCACTTTTGTGTAAGAATTTATTGATTAAAAGATGAACAAAATTGGAGTTTACATCCCAGAAGCAACTTATTTGCTCTGGCTGGACTTCAGCAAGATATTTGATTCGGTTGAGAAGGCATATTAATTCTGCATTAATAACGGAGTGTATTTGCAGTCGGGAGCGGACTTCTGCGAAAAAAGCGGGGTCAAGCTGCGCATGAACGTAACCAGCGGAAGAGACGTTATTGAAGAAGCTATGAACAAACTCAAAAAAGGGTATGACAAGCTCGAAAATGTTGAAAAGTGAGGCATGAATTGTTTATATGACCAGCATACATTTGTGACATTAAATGTATATGTGTAATGGAATTTGTAATGGCATATTTAAACTTTTATTCATGTCACTCTAAGTAATAAATGTTATTAATAAATTCAAAATGATGTTTTGAACACTTGACCAGCTGGTAATGCGTTGCCGCAGTCATTAGTAAAAAGACTAGAGAAGCTGTGCGTTACATTATTTTTGGTTTTTAGCTTAAAACGATCATCAACGCAACTCATCCGATAATACATGAACGCAAAAGAATAGCAAATTTAAATATTTTCACTAGCTCGGCATCGATATCTGGTTAATCTGATTGCCTACCAGCTGCCCCTGTGGAGGTGGAGGAAGAATGGAAATGGGCTACATAAGTTGTTGTTGTCCTCCTCTCACAATCACGGTGGCGTGAGATTGTCTTGAGGGGCGGCAGCAGCAGAAGTAACACCCGATTATGGACAGCATCAAAAACAGACCGCCGCCGACGAAAACGCCTATCAAGATAGAAGCCAACGCATTTAGCCCTTCATCAATTCCAGACAAATCCAGGGTGCAGCAGTAGTCTTGATTTGCGTTCATTTGACACCAGCCCACGCCGCAGTCATTTTCACAGAATGTTTCAAACACATATGGATCCCCAAAAGTGCAGAAGCTCATACAATGAAGTGGAAATGCATTCGCGTATTAATAGTTAATATCGCATAGTCTATTTGCGTTGATGTTATCGGTTGGTATCATTTTAGTATATTATTAAAAATTGTATTCGGTTTAAAATACCAAAAAACTAAGTTGACCCATGGATGTTTATTACAGATGATTGCTTCCATTAGACGTCTATTCGTTTAAACTTTTAAATCTGAAGCAAATACATTTAGTAACAAAAATATAATAAACAAGCTCTTGAAAATGTAGTAATTGCTTAATAATGCTAGTTGATTGATGTTATTAATAAATTCAAAATGATGTTTTGAACACTTGACCAGCTGGTAGTCTTGAAATATGCTTGCGTTTCAAGCATAAATAGGTATGTCACATTATCGCAAGTTATCTTAGTCGCTTTGCAAATAATTATGACTAAGTAACAGTCAGTTCCACTCATAAAACTAGGTCAAGTTGTAATGCTGATCATATTATCCATGTTTTTGTCACTTAGTGAATTTGTAACAAAGTTGAAATTATTAAATCACAATCACAATAAATAAATATAAATAGCAATAGTAGTTTTAGCGTATCTGATTTTATTAAATATCAGAAATAATATGCAGCTGACATTAATTCTTGCGCGTAATTCCAAGAATATCTAGTAATGTGAATATCTACTACTATCATTTAATAATATTGTTGCCATAAATCCAAAAAATTCAGCTGGTCCGGTAATACGCCGCCGACTTCTACTAGGTCACCACTTCATTAAGAAGCATGAGCTACTGCACCTACGGATTCCCATACAATTTCAAAACCAACTGCGAGTTCGACTGCGGCGTCGGAAACTGCCAGTACAACTTGCTCTACAGCGATTACTGCTGCACCGTCGACTTGACCGGAATTACAGATTTCATCGACGCTGGCCTCAGCATGATGTCCAAGATCATCGTGGGCGTCTGCGTCGGCGGCGGTTTACTTCTACTCTTGTCCATAGTAGGCTGTTACTTCTGCTGCTGCCGTCCAAAAAGACAGACGCACTCCACTGTTGTCGTGAGTGGAGGCCAGCCGCAAATGATGCAGCCCGCCGTTCCAATGATGCCCTAGTAGCAGTTCGGACAGCCGATGATGAACCAGCCGAACCAAGTGGCGATGCCCATTCAGTGAATAGTCGATATAAATATTATTGTATATACTTATCGCATCATTATCTATCAGTTATTCGTCTGCGGATCTGCTATTCTAAAATCTTACAACCCAACGTACTTATTAACACAATGTTCTAATTATTCCACTTCAATGAAAAGTGTCATTTTGGGCGACGGCGCCGTGGGCAAGACCAGTCTGCTCATAGTATTCAACACAGATAAATTCCCGTACGATTACATCCCCACTGTATTCGACAATTACAATTCTAAAATTATTCTCCAAAATGTTCCAACTGAAATATGTATTTGGGACACCGCGGGTGGAGAAGACTACGACCGGCTTCGGCCCTTGTCCTACCCGCAAACGGACGTGTTCATCTTGTGCTACTCTATTTCTAGCAAGAACAGCTTCACAAATATCGTGCAGAAATGGATACCGGAGATTAAATACCACATGCCCGGGGTTCCTTTTATCCTGGTAGGGACCAAAGGAGACCTTAGAGACACTTCACGTCAGCAAGTAACTTTCGAAGAAGCCGAACTTGTCGCGAAGAATCATGGGGCCTTTTCGCACATCGTCTGTTCGGCTCTGAACTACTTCAACGTAAAGATGACCGTCAACACCGCCATTCAAGCCGCTCTGCAGTATCAATAGGAATTCGAAACTAGAAAGTAATGTTGTAAATGAGAAAAGAGAGCAATAGAAATGAAATGAGTTGAATGAAAAGATTTAGTAGATTGAATATTAAAAGGCCAAGGGAAGCAGTTTGTTACATTATTTTTGGTTTTTTGCCTAAAGCGATCATCAACGCAACTCATCCGATAATACATGAACGCAAAAGAATAGCAAATTTAAATATTTTCACTAGCTCGGCATCGATATCTGGTTAATCTGATTGCCTACCAGCTGCCCCTGTGGAGGTGGAGGAAGAATGGAAATGGGCTACATAAGTTGTTGTTGTCCTCCTCTCACAATCACGGTGGCGTGAGATTGTCTTGAGGGGCGGCAGCAGCAGAAGTAACACCCGATTATGGACAGCATCAAAAACAGACCGCCGCCGACGAAAACGCCTATCAAGATAGAAGCCAACGCATTTAGCCCTTCATCAATTCCAGACAAATCCAGGGTGCAGCAGTAGTCTTGATTTGCGTTCATTTGACACCAGCCCACGCCGCAGTCATTTTCACAGAATGTTTCAAACACATATGGATCCCCAAAAGTGCAGAAGCTCATACAATGAAGTGGAAATGCATTCGCGTATTAATAGTTAATATCGCATAGTCTATTTGCGTTGATGTTATCGGTTGGTATCATTTTAGTATATTATTAAAAATTGTATTCGGTTTAAAATACCAAAAAACTAAGTTGACCCATGGATGTTTATTACAGATGATTGCTTCCATTAGACGTCTATTCGTTTAAACTTTTAAATCTGAAGCAAATACATTTAGTAACAAAAATATAATAAACAAGCTCTTGAAAATGTAGTAATTGCTTAATAATGCTAGTTGATTGATGTTATTAATAAATTCAAAATGATGTTTTGAACACTTGACCAGCTGGTAGTCTTGAAATATGCTTGCGTTTCAAGCATAAATAGGTATGTCACATTATCGCAAGTTATCTTAGTCGCTTTGCAAATAATTATGACTAAGTAACAGTCAGTTCCACTCATAAAACTAGGTCAAGTTGTAATGCTGATCATATTATCCATGTTTTTGTCACTTAGTGAATTTGTAACAAAGTTGAAATTATTAAATCACAATCACAATAAATAAATATAAATAGCAATAGTAGTTTTAGCGTATCTGATTTTATTAAATATCAGAAATAATATGCAGCTGACATTAATTCTTGCGCGTAATTCCAAGAATATCTAGTAATGTGAATATCTACTACTATCATTTAATAATATTGTTGCCATAAATCCAAAAAATTCAGCTGGTCCGGTAATACGCCGCCGACTTCTACTAGGTCACCACTTCATTAAGAAGCATGAGCTACTGCACCTACGGATTCCCATACAATTTCAAAACCAACTGCGAGTTCGACTGCGGCGTCGGAAACTGCCAGTACAACTTGCTCTACAGCGATTACTGCTGCACCGTCGACTTGACCGGAATTACAGATTTCATCGACGCTGGCCTCAGCATGATGTCCAAGATCATCGTGGGCGTCTGCGTCGGCGGCGGTTTACTTCTACTCTTGTCCATAGTAGGCTGTTACTTCTGCTGCTGCCGTCCAAAAAGACAGACGCACTCCACTGTTGTCGTGAGTGGAGGCCAGCCGCAAATGATGCAGCCCGCCGTTCCAATGATGCCCTAGTAGCAGTTCGGACAGCCGATGATGAACCAGCCGAACCAAGTGGCGATGCCCATTCAGTGAATAGTCGATATAAATATTATTGTATATACTTATCGCATCATTATCTATCAGTTATTCGTCTGCGGATCTGCTATTCTAAAATCTTACAACCCAACGTACTTATTAACACAATGTTCTAATTATTCCACTTCAATGAAAAGTGTCATTTTGGGCGACGGCGCCGTGGGCAAGACCAGTCTGCTCATAGTATTCAACACAGATAAATTCCCGTACGATTACATCCCCACTGTATTCGACAATTACAATTCTAAAATTATTCTCCAAAATGTTCCAACTGAAATATGTATTTGGGACACCGCGGGTGGAGAAGACTACGACCGGCTTCGGCCCTTGTCCTACCCGCAAACGGACGTGTTCATCTTGTGCTACTCTATTTCTAGCAAGAACAGCTTCACAAATATCGTGCAGAAATGGATACCGGAGATTAAATACCACATGCCCGGGGTTCCTTTTATCCTGGTAGGGACCAAAAGAGACCTTAGAGACACTTCACGTCAGCAAGTAACTTTCGAAGAAGCCGAACTTGTCGCGAAGAATCATGGGGCCTTTTCGCACATCGTCTGTTCGGCTCTGAACTACTTCAACGTAAAGATGACCGTCAACACCGCCATTCAAGCCGCTCTGCAGTATCAATAGGAATTCGAAACTAGAAAGTAATGTTGTAAATGAGAAAAGAGAGCAATAGAAATGAAATGAGTTGAATGAAAAGATTTAGTAGATTGAATATTAAAAGGCCAAGGGAAGCAGTTTGTTACATTATTTTTGGTTTTTTGCCTAAAGCGATCATCAACGCAACTCATCCGATAATACATGAACGCAAAAGAATAGCAAATTTAAATATTTTCACTAGCTCGGCATCGATATCTGGTTAATCTGATTGCCTACCAGCTGCCCCTGTGGAGGTGGAGGAAGAATGGAAATGGGCTACATAAGTTGTTGTTGTCCTCCTCTCACAATCACGGTGGCGTGAGATTGTCTTGAGGGGCGGCAGCAGCAGAAGTAACACCCGATTATGGACAGCATCAAAAACAGACCGCCGCCGACGAAAACGCCTATCAAGATAGAAGCCAACGCATTTAGCCCTTCATCAATTCCAGACAAATCCAGGGTGCAGCAGTAGTCTTGATTTGCGTTCATTTGACACCAGCCCACGCCGCAGTCATTTTCACAGAATGTTTCAAACACATATGGATCCCCAAAAGTGCAGAAGCTCATACAATGAAGTGGAAATGCATTCGCGTATTAATAGTTAATATCGCATAGTCTATTTGCGTTGATGTTATCGGTTGGTATCATTTTAGTATATTATTAAAAATTGTATTCGGTTTAAAATACCAAAAAACTAAGTTGACCCATGGATGTTTATTACAGATGATTGCTTCCATTAGACGTCTATTCGTTTAAACTTTTAAATCTGAAGCAAATACATTTAGTAACAAAAATATAATAAACAAGCTCTTGAAAATGTAGTAATTGCTTAATAATGCTAGTTGATTGATGTTATTAATAAATTCAAAATGATGTTTTGAACACTTGACCAGCTGGTAGTCTTGAAATATGCTTGCGTTTCAAGCATAAATAGGTATGTCACATTATCGCAAGTTATCTTAGTCGCTTTGCAAATAATTATGACTAAGTAACAGTCAGTTCCACTCATAAAACTAGGTCAAGTTGTAATGCTGATCATATTATCCATGTTTTTGTCACTTAGTGAATTTGTAACAAAGTTGAAATTATTAAATCACAATCACAATAAATAAATATAAATAGCAATAGTAGTTTTAGCGTATCTGATTTTATTAAATATCAGAAATAATATGCAGCTGACATTAATTCTTGCGCGTAATTCCAAGAATATCTAGTAATGTGAATATCTACTACTATCATTTAATAATATTGTTGCCATAAATCCAAAAAATTCAGCTGGTCCGGTAATACGCTGCCGACTTCTACTAGGTCACCACTTCATTAAGAAGCATGAGCTACTGCACCTACGGATTCCCATACAATTTCAAAACCAACTGCGAGTTCGACTGCGGCGTCGGAAACTGCCAGTACAACTTGCTCTACAGCGATTACTGCTGCACCGTCGACTTGACCGGAATTACAGATTTCATCGACGCTGGCCTCAGCATGATGTCCAAGATCATCGTGGGCGTCTGCGTCGGCGGCGGTTTACTTCTACTCTTGTCCATAGTAGGCTGTTACTTCTGCTGCTGCCGTCCAAAAAGACAGACGCACTCCACTGTTGTCGTGAGTGGAGGCCAGCCGCAAATGATGCAGCCCGCCGTTCCAATGATGCCCTAGTAGCAGTTCGGACAGCCGATGATGAACCAGCCGAACCAAGTGGCGATGCCCATTCAGTGAATAGCCGTTATCGATATTATCATTTATATTTATCAATATTATTGTATGTATTTATCGCATCAATATTTTTCAATTAATTACGGATATGGAGTAATATACTACTTCATTGGTTGTTTCTTGGTTCAAAGAGAAAATTTTTGAAAATAAATAATAAACAACTCACTGATCCAAATTGTAAATAATTCAAATAGCCGAGTATATCATAAAAAATTATTACATAAATGAAACTGTACTATAAACTGTGTTATTAGTATATTTAACTTGTATATTTCCACATCAAACATTTTTAATGAGCTGCTAGTTTGGTTAACCAATGAATTACTATGCGTGTGCTACAGCGTGCGGCAGTGTGGCGTGCGATTACCTCTATGATAATTATTATTGTTGTCCGACAGATGTATCTGGAGTGTCTGAAGCTGCGGTGAGGCTGATAACAATAATAATCGTCAGCATCGGCATTGGCTGTGCATTCCTTTTAATTATTTCAATAATTGGGTGCTACTTCTGCTGTTGCCGTTAGAGAAAGTAATAAAGCTATATTGTGAACGGATAACAAGTGTTTTAATAAACGGGGGTTCCAATGTAACAACAGTACCAGCCGATGAGTTTAGCGAACTAACCAACTTTCCCACTTATGCCAGAACAGTAACAATAGTTTGGATAACTAACTGCGAACTAAGTTCCAATTCCTATTCAGTGAACCTGGAAATATACATATATTTTATAATATTATTATTATTACATGGACATTATGGTTAATAAATAGAAATAATTCATTTGACGTTATTTATTTCAACACAATCCATTGTTCCATTTGGAGTGTTATTTTTTAACCATTTATCATTTCTATTCGATTCAGATTCACACATCTTTAACATTTTAGGAAAAATTAATGGCTTTACCAACATTCTACATTATATAACCTTTATGTTATATAACATTTACGTTGTTCAACAGTGAACCTGGAAATTTATATATTATTATATAATTTTAACAACATTATGCAAATATATTTATAATTTTTATAGTATTTGATTGAGAAGTCACTTCTTTTAGCTTCTCTGAAGAACCCTGGAGCTTCCTCTACCGGATTCTGCATCTGCAAGTTGTGGCCTTGTAAGTTATGCACTCTGTGGTACTTTCTTCTCAATTTTAATTACTTTGTCGTCAGTAGGTTGTATGACCTTTACACCAGATTTAGTTACTGCTGGAAGCTGCTGATATCCCGAAGTATTTCTGGGCTAACCTGATTGCGACCTGTTTAACTGCTTCAAATTCATAGGAGTGTTATGCTCTAAGTCATTTTTATTCAAGTCTGGTTGTGGTATTTTTGTTTCAAGCTAAGAAACGCGCAGCGGTTGAGCTGGTACGCGTTGTGCTAATTAAGAATTTCTAAGTTGTGACGATGACTATGGTAAATTAGGTGTTGATTTGGTTTTCATTTAAGGCTCTTGCATAACGCTTTAAACAATCGGTTTTTGTGATTACTATACAGCAGGTTTAGATACGTTAACATTTACATTCTCATCTTCATTTACTTGAGAATTCTCTAATATTTTCTTTTTCTCTGCTTCTTGTAATATCTATTCGATTTCTTGTCTAGATTTTCCGGTGAAGTAGTTTTCAAGGGAGTGCAGTCTTTAGCTCAGTTCGTAGATGTTGGGCGGATTTTTGATGGCTTGTTATTTTTGCAGGCTGTCCATGAATTTCTTTTCCAGGTCTACTGCGGGCGAGTCTTCTGTTTCGTCGTATTCTTCTTGGCTTTCTCCGTCTTCGTCAAGGTCTTCTTCCGTGTCTGATTTTTGGTTGATGAAGTCGAAGTTTTCGAAGTCGTAGTCGTCGTTTTCGATTCTTTGGGTGACTACGAGGTCTGTTTCGAACTAATTTTCTTGGAATTCTTCGTCAATATCCAAGACGACAGTAATATATAAATATTATCATATTTCTTGAAAACTATGTTCAACATCTAATTTAACGTTACTAAAATATACTGTTATATTATTCTAAATTATAAGTTATTATTTCGTTTTACTGATGTATGCAGCAAAAGTAACTATGCTATATTCTTGATGAAATTAAAAATACTTATTTGATCTATCTTTATCAGAATTTAAGTGAGATTACATGTGAAAGTTTTCATTAATATAATTATGTTCCATTGATGTGAACATCATAAAATTATGTAATTTACATAAATGTGTATGTAATATTTAGAATCATAATCAGAGCCAGCCAGTATTTTAATATATTTATATGTATTATAATTAATTATATAATTAGTTTCTAAAACGTTCTCATATTCTTTGAGCGCTGTGACTCATATATTTGCTGTTTTCAAATATGTAAATATCACTGTTTCATTCATAGCAGAACATATATTTAGCTTAATGGGATGTTATTATTTCTTTACAAATGTATTTTCGTGTCTTAATATCATATTTGATCCCATATTGTGTTCTGTGTTCATTTAAATTAAAAGTGTGATGCATTTAACAATATCGATAAAGACAAAATATTGTTAACGTATTCAGTTTCATTTACAGTACATTTTCCATAAAACAAACATTGTAAATGCATTTATGTATTGAATACTTATTTAATATAGTGAATGCCTTTGTGTGAATACTCAATATTGTCAACTTTATAAATTTTAGTATGATTATAGTGGAATTTTGTTTATTGACAAATATTTTTTCAACATATTTTTTCAACATAAATACTTGTATTTAGAATAATGGTAATACTCGAGAACGTTTCATAATTAAATTTGTTGACTTTGGTAATATAAATTCATTTCTACTCACGTTTTTATATAGTCATATTTATATAAATATATATCCCACTCACTTAACTTTCATTTATACTTGCATGGTCTACGTTTCAAGCGCATGTCTTCGCGGGCAACATACTCAATGTTGGAGAACCGGCCTCATACCCAGTCGTCGATGGAAATGTCCATCTAATTCTGTCGCTTCTTGGCCTTCTTCTTTTCGCTTTGACTTTACTTATTTTCCTACTGGGCAGGTAGGGATGCCTGTTTCAGAACATCTTCAATGTTCTAGACTTATTACAGGGCTTTAATTTTCTATAGGAGTATCTCGCATTGGGATCGGTTGATGAGTTTACGTTTGTAGAACGCCTTTAAGATCAATATTAAGTTGGATTGAATCTTACTAATCGGCGACTTTGGGTGGTCTTCAACGTAAATGTCAATAACTTCTACCAAATCGCAGCATACCTACTCCTAATATTCTTTCGGATCAACATCTTCCCAATGGCGTCTTAACTCGCTTGCTTGTGCTTCGACTTCAATAGTTATGTTGCACTCGCTGGCTTAGGTTCCGCTGGATACTGTACTCGATTAACTCGACGCTTCGCTTGTGTGCTTTGATTTTACAAGCGGAATTTGCGACTGGGTTTTCTTGGTTTCTTGGGGTAAAGGCGCTTGTGGGGCTTCCTTTGGTTTCTGAACTGGGGTTTTGGTTTAAGAAACTTGCTTCGGTGCAGTTTGTTTGGGGTTTTGTTGATTCTAAGATTTTCTTGCGACTTCGCTCTTGTTGGTACTTTGGCTCTTTGATTAACCAGAAAGACTAGTGTTGCTGCAGTTGAAATTGTTTACAACAACTTGTTTTTAAATATTGATAGCTCCTTGGTTCGTCTAGGTGTTATCAGTATTATGGGTGACTTAAGGTGGTTGAGTTTATGTGTTCATCTAGGCTTGGATCTCTTGGCTGTGTTGCACTTGAGATTTCTACCTAGGTTTCTTCTTAGGTTTTATGCTAGAATTCTGAGTTCCAGCGTTTGAGTTTGTTGTCTCATTGACCGGAATACTACTAAATTCCTCTGTTTGATCAATTTCTTGAATGTTTAGTTCTGTTGGTTGATCTTGTGCTTTTCTAGTCTTTTTCCTGAAAACATAGTCTGTTTGTTCTCTGTAGTTGGACATTAGGATTCCAACTTACTGGTATAACCATGAATCTTCGATACCCACTTGTCGAAGTGCGGCTAATGATTCTGGATGGACCGTCGTATCTTTTCCGATAATAATTGGGGTGCAAGTAATAGGCTAGCCATTGACAGTTTCCGTTTGATAATGCTTTTGTTTCACAGCGAAATATCTCTCGGTGTCCCAGGATATGCCTATGTCAAAGAACTGTTGCTTGCCATCTTTTATGAAAGATATGTCAGCTTTGTGTTTTTGGTCAGTTCTGTTGTTATTATTCTTGCTAACTTCTTTGACTTCTCTAACTTTGTTGGCGTCGATCATTTTATCGGCCAGCTATCTAACAAAGTAATCATGTGTTAAGATGTGATTTCTTTGAAGCTTTTTACAATTAAGCTCGTGGTAGATGTCATTCTTGCAGTTGCAAAGATCACATTTTGTATCTAAGCTTACGTATTTTTGCTTTTTGTTGAATCTCATGTCAACTAAATATTAGAACCCTTTGTTTGTGATTTAGTAGAAGTTATCCAGGCAGTGTCCCAGTTTTACTTCTGACTTCACGTTAGTGGGGTATTATTTAGAATTGATGAATTCGTGTCTGTTTTTGGAGAAGAAGTCTCTCGTTTCCTTATTTACTTTAGTCGGATCTTGGAACGCCATGTTCCTATTTTGAATCATTAGATCAAAATATGCTCCAGGGGTTATTAAGTCTAAGCCCCCGTCGTCCTTGCTGAGTATCATGACATCGAGTAGATCTTTGGTTGGAAGATCTGACTCGAGGATTTCTTCCATAGCTTCTGCTAGCATGATGTCGATGTAATCGTATTTATCTTTCGCATCAGTCAGTTGTGTTTCAGTTATGGAAGCTTCGAGGAAGGGACCGTAATTTGCTGAGGGGATAATGCATTGTTTGAAAATGAGATATTAGTAGAATTTGGGAATATCGTATTTTTGTAATGCTTTAATCCTGGTTTGGAGTTATTTCTTGTAATGTAAGTTATTTCTTGTGAATGCCTTTGTGTGAATACTCAATATTGTCAACTTTATAAATTTTAGTATGATTATAGTGGAATTTTGTTTATTGACAAATATTTTTTCAACATATTTTTTCAACATAAATACTTGTATTTAGAATAATGGTAATACTCGAGAACGTTTCATAATTAAATTTGTTGACTTTGGTAATATAAATTCATTTCTACTCACGTTTTTATATAGTCATATTTATATAAATATATACATTGAAGATGACCCAAAGACACCATTTAGTAAGATTCAGACTAACTTAGTATTGATTAGAAAGGTGTAGTACAAACGTATACCCATCAACAGACACAATGAAAGATACTCCTAAATTTAATTATAAGCTTGTAAGAAGTCTAGAATATTGAAGATGTTCTGTAACAGGCATCCTTACCTGCCCAGTAGGAAGAGAAGTAAAGACAAAGCAAAAAAAGACCAATACGCAACAGAATATAATTGATATTTCCATCGACAACAAGATGTGAGACCTTCTTCAACATGAAGTATGTTGCCAGCGAAGACATGCGCTTTAAACGTTGACCATGCAAGTACAAATGAAAGTTAAGTGACTGAGATATATTAATATTATGTATTTACATATAAGTTTTACTACTATGCACTATTTTATAACTCGATTTCTCAGAGCTATTCATTCAGAAAGATTATAATATTTCACAATTATATGTTGTTTAACGGTAGCTTGTGCAAAGTAGTATAAATTAATTCGACTGAACGATGTTATTTAGGAAGATTACCTGCTTTGTTCACGAATAGTTCCGTATATATTGTGTTGTATTCTAATTTGTTAATATTGATAATATAATAACTAAATGCACAAATAGTAATCGCGGCCAGAAAGAGAGATTATTTCGCATATACTTGATTGCTTCTTAAACCAGACCTCTATCATATGTCCAAATAATTGTAGCTAATTAAACGTGTAGACCTAAAATGCACTCACTAAAAATACAGTTATTCACCGTTAAAAGTGAACTCACACAGTAAGTATTTAATACAATCAATGTTATATTATATGCATATACAAGGTATCATAAGTTATGTGATCATTTTATAAACTCCACTTCAAATGCTAAATACCAAATTACGCATATCTTCAATATTATCTTGACTCTCCATTTAAATAATTTTACCAAAATGCTTTAAATTGATTGAATAATACATATTTTATAATTTTAATAAACTGGAATTTAATAATATTACAATTCTTGAATATTTGTATTTGCTGATATGAAGGCTATATTAAAGAAAATAACTTTTATCCAATTTTCAAGTTGATTTTTGACACAAAAAGATTTGAATTTTAGGTCGAGTAGCTGATGTGTAACAATTCTAGTAGTCTATGGTTCCAAAGGGTATTACAACTACAAAGTTTCACTCAGTTCATATAGGTAGTTTAGAAATAGATTCTAAAGTTAAGTTAATAATTTCAATAACATGATCCAGAGTTGAGTTCAATATCTAGTATTAAAAAATGAATATCTTTATAACTCAAAGTAATATAATATTGTGTTAGCTCAGGTCGTTAGTTAATGACTTTGAAGACTTATCACTATAGCTTATCATGCTAGTACAATAATAGTTTTGGTCCACCAGCTAATAGTCACTTACTGCCTTCATATGTGATACTAAAATAATTGTTTTAGTTTCAATATATAGGTTGATTGTGGTAATAATAACACAGAAAATCTCAATATTGATAATTTGAGATGGAATAATTACATGTGAGTGAAGAAAAATCATCACTTAAATATTTGGCCTCTAAATAATATTAAATTATTAATATATCAGTTATATAATTCTATGAATTGAGTTCACTTTTAATGGTGAGCAACTGTCGAAATAATCTAAGTATATTTTCAAGTTTCGTTTATACAAACATAAAATTCTAAATTAATGATATCTTCTATAGTTATGATAAATAAATTAATAAATTATAATAATTCCATTACTTGTCAAAGTAGCGTTTAGGTTAATAATTAAAACTTTTAGTATTGTTAAAAGTCTAATTAATTAAGAAGCTAAAATGTTAATAATAATGTTTACATTGCTTAAAAAGCTAGCAATATACACATGTTCATTTATACCAATACAACATAATAATCGTAAATCAATATGGAAATATATAATATGAATACAAACATGTTTGCTTTATTTGGTTTGAGTATGAATAGTTAAATAATTAAAGATTCAACAATCAATATTACATTATAATTTGAATTAATATCTGGGGCCCTTATATGTTTAACCTGTGATATTAAAACAACTAACACAACGTTAATATTTATTGCAACAGCACTAAAATTATCAGCTGTAATATTTTAACCTCAAAACAGTATTCAACTCGAACAAACGTTTATTCAATTTAGATTTGCGAGTTAAAATTCAGCAGGTATAGTTAACCATATTGATCATGATATAACTATATTTTCAATTAATGAATGTAAATTAACTGGCAGTAACAGTATTTAGAGTGTTAATAATGGATATGTAGCATCATTAATATATCTAAATAATATTCCATTAATAGTATTTAAGTTTAATATATGTGTTCATTAAATAGAACGAATAAGCGGGTTGAACGAAAACATATTTAGCAATTAAATGAATAACATTAATATTTAGTGTGATATATGTGGTGATTACGCACTTGTTTATGGTATATGTCTAGATGGTCTATTATATGGATAGATGATGAATGGAATGTTATTGTGTATCTACCCATTTGAATATACTGAAAATTAATGTAAGTGCATTAATGGATATTTGTTGAACGAAACGCAATGTGTAAATGTTATAAGTATTCTTACAAATATGTCTAATAATATGAATACGAATCAATTAGTTGAATAGTAAATTACAAACATTTAAGAAACTGTATTATAATTGGATAATAGAATAGATACCGAAACTAATAATTTAAAAGAAGCAATTTAAAGTATTGAAAATAGTATTGTTTTAAATATTACAGAAATAAATTAAGATTTAAATGCTAAATTATACGCTTTAGATAATAGAATTGTTGATAATGCAACAATTATCAATTAAAATCTATTAAATTATGTCAAAATCTTGAACGATTCAACATTTTTTGAACTAAATATAATTTCAAATAATATTGATACTTTAAGCAATAATATTGTAATTAATTCTACTAATTTAGAGAACTATATAATATTTAATTATTCTAAAGCTGAAATGAATTTGTTGTAAAATACAACAAATCTTGAAAATATGATACAATAAAATACTTCAATGCTTTAATAGAACATATAATCTATTTACTCAAATTTAGAATTGAATATTAACACCAATATTAGCACTATCAATAATGATATTTAAGCGCTGAACACAACTATTCTGCAGCAACAACAAATGAATTAATAGTAATAAATTGCTATATAATAATTATAATAATAATTGCTATGTATAAATAATATTGGATATCAATTAGTAAATGGCGAATGTATTCAAGTTTTGTGCGAAATATCTGGGTAATACACTGTTAATGGAATTTGTTAATGTGATATAGGATACGCTGTAGTTTAAGGTCGATGTGTTAGATCTATAACTTTAATTAATAACACTATTGACGACCTTATTTGCATTTAAGAAGTATTTATAACAAGTTTCGACATATAATCTGTTACAGATTATATATCTAGTTATGATAACTTCAACAGTGGATATGTGTTCAAATCTGAAAATTATATACATGATGTATTTATACATATATCAAGTTATGTGTATGATTCAATAGTGCAACCACTATTTTAAAATTAGTTACATTATGAAAACATTAAAATATAGTTGGGGTCTCAAAATATAGAAAGTGGTACTATATTAACATACAATAACGATATAACAATAAATCAACTAAATATAATTTCCTAAACTAATAGCACTCTAATTTCAAACATAGGCTTACTAAACATTATTTCGAACAAGCTTATAAAGTTAATTATTCACAGTATGTTATTAAATATAAGCTTTATAAAATCATAAGGCGATTTATGTTTAACACCAAATGTATCCGGTATTATGAATATCACAAACTATTAAATACATGGTTTTTATGAAAGTAAAGGTTGTATCACATTGATAGGATTAACTGTTAAAGATTCCAATATAATCATACAACACATTCATGTTTAGCCTTATAGTTATACTGTTGGCAATAGTTCATCATATTTATTTAATACCATACACAATAGTACTATATAACTAAATTAGCTTTCTATTACACAATAAAATTTGGGTCAAGATTTCGTTTTGAGCTCAGTATATTCAAGTAATTAAAACGCGTACTAATTTGGCGGTATTATTACAACTCAACGTACAAGTATTCTAATTATAAAAGATTTGTTGATAGATTGTATATATTCATTTGATACATAATATACTAGGTTATCAGGGATAATAATAGGATATTCACCTGAACATAATAATATTAGTATTATTAATGCGTGTATATAAGTTATAATACGTGGAAATTCTTTATCATAATTTGGGATTGTTGGTACTATTACTGGTTATAGTAATCTATCGATATGTGACTGCTAGATCATATATTCTGTTGAAGGAACTAGTTTTTAATATTTAGGCGTTGTTGGTTTGGTATTAGAATGTTAACTTCAAATGATAATAAATATGAGGGCCACTATAAATAATATTTTACTTCCACAAAGTTATGATTCATACGGAGATATAGGTGGTTTATATGGTAATTAAAGAGCAAAAGAATTTATTATTAATAATATAGTAATTAGTTATAACAACATTAACCCGAGCCATACAAGTTGTGGAACTATTGTAGGGTACACTTTTAATAGTAATTAAACAATATCAAATTTAATAGCAAACAACAGCGAAATTCATTCTATTTCAATATCAGGTGGGTTAATTGGTTATAGTTATAACTCATCTATATATTTATCTAATTCTATCATACAATCTGTTAAAATAGGCAGTTAAAGTGGTGTCGGTATAGTAATTGGATTCATTGATGGTGCGAATATAATTAGTATATATAATTCTAAATCATTGAATAATTACATAAACAACGATTTATAAACAGATTGCAACAATTTATTGAATACTTGGTCAGTTACTCAATGTGCATGCCCACCAAATGCATCAATAATAAATAATAATTGTGTGCCATGAAAAAACAAAACTCGTGTATACATTTGCACCTATGATTTTGTCGACTAATATATGATAATAGAGTTTACGTTGTTCAACAGTGAACCTGGAAATTTATATATTATTATATAATTTTAACAACATTATGCAAATATATTTATAATTTTTATAGTATTTGATTGAGAAGTCACTTCTTTTAGCTTCTCTGAAGAACCCTGGAGCTTCCTCTACCGGATTCTGCATCTGCAAGTTGTGGCCTTGTAAGTTATGCACTCTGTGGTACTTTCTTCTCAATTTTAATTACTTTGTCGTCAGTAGGTTGTATGACCTTTACACCAGATTTAGTTACTGCTGGAAGCTGCTGATATCCCGAAGTATTTCTGGGCTAACCTGATTGCGACCTGTTTAACTGCTTCAAATTCATAGGAGTGTTATGCTCTAAGTCATTTTTATTCAAGTCTGGTTGTGGTATTTTTGTTTCAAGCTAAGAAACGCGCAGCGGTTGAGCTGGTACGCGTTGTGCTAATTAAGAATTTCTAAGTTGTGACGATGACTATGGTAAATTAGGTGTTGATTTGGTTTTCATTTAAGGCTCTTGCATAACGCTTTAAACAATCGGTTTTTGTGATTACTATACAGCAGGTTTAGATACGTTAACATTTACATTCTCATCTTCATTTACTTGAGAATTCTCTAATATTTTCTTTTTCTCTGCTTCTTGTAATATCTATTCGATTTCTTGTCTAGATTTTCCGGTGAAGTAGTTTTCAAGGGAGTGCAGTCTTTAGCTCAGTTCGTAGATGTTGGGCGGATTTTTGATGGCTTGTTATTTTTGCAGGCTGTCCATGAATTTCTTTTCCAGGTCTACTGCGGGCGAGTCTTCTGTTTCGTCGTATTCTTCTTGGCTTTCTCCGTCTTCGTCAAGGTCTTCTTCCGTGTCTGATTTTTGGTTGATGAAGTCGAAGTTTTCGAAGTCGTAGTCGTCGTTTTCGATTCTTTGGGTGACTACGAGGTCTGTTTCGAACTAATTTTCTTGGAATTCTTCGTCAATATCACATGTGTAGCTAGGGTCGTTTGATAATAAAAATCTATTTCAATTAATTATTGATGTATTTATACGTTATAATAATTTTTTCATAAATATCAATCCAAAATATTGATCCACTTCGTTTCTTTTACAGTATGAATGACGTAATTCATAATTAAAACTGAGTCACATTGAGTGAATCGCAACTCATAGCAGATAACAAGCAGTACAAATTCTTGTCATTGACGACTCTTTCGCTTCTCCATGTTAGGCTTTCCTCGATTTACAGCACTACTACCAAAATCTGTTTCTAATTGCAGCTATCTGAATCTCCAAATTTCATTAATTCTTGACTTTGAAGTTATATGAGAAGCATATCGGTGATATAGTTGAGTCCACGCTTAACCAAAAAGTTCCAACGATTTTCAACATTTCCAGATAAACAGTGTTGGTCCCCATAATTTCGGGGATTAGAAATCATCATGGTAGCAACTCATATCTCAACAATTGGCACACTTGTAAAAATTATCAAATGACTCACTTGATCAAAATCACAAACTGATGTTCAAGTCTACTAATATCTGAAGCACCAGATTGTTGCAGCCGGACACTTATCTGTTGTCTCCTCGCTTTTCGATGCTTTTGAAGCTAGTTCGTAAAAGCAGACTGTTTTAGCAACTTTTGATGACCTTGATTCAACTCCTTCAACAAAGAGAGTGTCTCAAAGTAATAATTTGTAACAAATTACTATCTAGAAACAAAGTATCGATCTAGGAAAGAGTTATGAAGCTAGAATAACATAACAAACTTGAGCTCAAGTTGAGTCTTGTTCTCAATTTTCTTAACAAAGTTGAATAATATGTTGCCAACATGTGGACTTCGTACTCTTTGGTCAAGATCACTTCTACGAAATTATGGGTAAGAACATCATGATTGCAACATCTGGTTAGACTTCTTGAAAAACATGAAAGTTCAAAATTTAGTAATACCAGCCAAGGTGTCACTTAACTGCTGATGATTAAAGATATTAGTTGGTTTTACTACATTTCGTATCAGATTTATTGACGATAAGACATTCAGGATTGATAATTCAAAAAAGAAGTTCATTTTTAAGTCAGTTGTAATTTTTGAATCAACCAGAGCGAGAGATCTGACTTATCTAACGATGCTATTTAGAGGAGTGAGTTTAATCATAAATTTATTTAAATTTTAATTCTTACAAATTCCACACCTAATACACATGTTCAATATCCAAGACGACAGTAATATATAAATATTATCATATTTCTTGAAAACTATGTTCAACATCTAATTTAACGTTACTAAAATATACTGTTATATTATTCTAAATTATAAGTTATTATTTCGTTTTACTGATGTATGCAGCAAAAGTAACTATGCTATATTCTTGATGAAATTAAAAATACTTATTTGATCTATCTTTATCAGAATTTAAGTGAGATTACATGTGAAAGTTTTCATTAATATAATTATGTTCCATTGATGTGAACATCATAAAATTATGTAATTTACATAAATGTGTATGTAATATTTAGAATCATAATCAGAGCCAGCCAGTATTTTAATATATTTATATGTATTATAATTAATTATATAATTAGTTTCTAAAACGTTCTCATATTCTTTGAGCGCTGTGACTCATATATTTGCTGTTTTCAAATATGTAAATATCACTGTTTCATTCATAGCAGAACATATATTTAGCTTAATAGGATGTTATTATTTCTTTACAAATGTATTTTCGTGTCTTAATATCATATTTGATCCCATATTGTGTTCTGTGTTCATTTAAATTAAAAGTGTGATGCATTTAACAATATCGATAAAGACAAAATATTGTTAACGTATTCAGTTTCATTTACAGTACATTTTCCATAAAACAAACATTGTAAATGCATTTATGTATTGAATACTTATTTAATATAGTGAATGCCTTTGTGTGAATACTCAATATTGTCAACTTTATAAATTTTAGTATGATTATAGTGGAATTTTGTTTATTGACAAATATTTTTTCAACATATTTTTTCAACATAAATACTTGTATTTAGAATAATGGTAATACTCGAGAACGTTTCATAATTAAATTTGTTGACTTTGGTAATATAAATTCATTTCTACTCACGTTTTTATATAGTCATATTTATATAAATATATACATTGAAGATGACCCAAAGACACCATTTAGTAAGATTCAGACTAACTTAGTATTGATTAGAAAGGTGTAGTACAAACGTATACCCATCAACAGACACAATGAAAGATACTCCTAAATTTAATTATAAGCTTGTAAGAAGTCTAGAATATTGAAGATGTTCTGTAACAGGCATCTTTACCTGCCCAGTAGGAAGAGAAGTAAAGACAAAGCAAAAAAAGACCAATACGCAACAGAATATAATTGATATTTCCATCGACAACAAGATGTGAGACCTTCTTCAACATGAAGTATGTTGCCAGCGAAGACATGCGCTTTAAACGTTGACCATGCAAGTACAAATGAAAGTTAAGTGACTGAGATATATTAATATTATGTATTTACATATAAGTTTTACTACTATGCACTATTTTATAACTCGATTTCTCAGAGCTATTCATTCAGAAAGATTATAATATTTCACAATTATATGTTGTTTAACGGTAGCTTGTGCAAAGTAGTATAAATTAATTCGACTGAACGATGTTATTTAGGAAGATTACCTGCTTTGTTCACGAATAGTTCCGTATATAGTTTGTTGTATTCTAATTTGTTAATATTGATAATATAAAAACTAAATGCACAAATAGTAATCGCGGCCAGAAAGAGAGATTATTTCGCATATACTTGATTGCTTCTTAAACCAGACCTCTATCATATGTCCAAATAATTGTAGCTAATTAAACGTGTAGACCTAAAATGCACTCACTAAAAATACAGTTATTCACCGTTAATTGAACAACTGTTTTAGTAAGTATGCGGTAGAAGATTAATTGAGTTGAGAGGTTTATTTTATGTTATTAATTTTGTTGAAACGAAATAATGTTAAGCTTGTCAGTATTTCCACTTCGCAAATAATTAACAAAATTCTCGAAAACGACTTCAACCATTTAATAGGTAAATTACTATTTTTGTGTTCAATATATATTAAAACATATTATTCGTATTTTAAATCACTTTATTCATTTTTATAAATGTGTGTGTACCCTCTTATGTCATTTTATTCACTAATATGCGTTTTATAACACTCTGGACACAAATGATATCCTTTGCACGAACACACATATCTGCTATTACATTATTTGCAGCCGACACATTACGCACTTACTTTTGTATATACATGATAGTGTTTATATGCTTCTATTACTGGTCCTTTAATTGGGCTTACTGGTTGGTTACAACCTTCAATTTTTCGTGGTGTAGCTTTAATTTCATATTTTGTTAGATTTATTTTCATTTAATCAATTATGCTTTCAACATAATCCGTTATTTTAATTTCTTTATATTCTGGATGCAATAATTTCATCAAAGAAAACCCATTAACTAATATTACTTACATAAAATAAATAAACATCCTTGTGGTCCAACGAGTACATCGTCCTGGAAACTTAATATTTTTGTAAGTTGGTCTACGTAATCAACTCCTTTATAATTATTATTGTAGTAACGAACTATTTCAGGTTGTTCTCTGGGAATACCACGAGAACTTACAAATTCTTACATTTAACAGGGTTATTTCACAAATTTTGATTTTGTATATATCATGGTTAAAATTTTCTACTTTTTGCATTACCATTAAAGGACGTTTACATCTTTAACTAGAACTTATTTAGTCGTTTTCTTTAGTTTTACTTCTTTAAACACAGGATATTAAACAACTTAATTCAATTACAACTTCTCTAAATTTTATGATAATTCTTTACCAAGTCGACTTGGTCTAAAAGTTCCAACATATTCAAGCCCTATTGATTTAATATACTCAACTACGTCAATTGTACCATAATAATTATCACAGAATAGTGTGCAGTTAGGCTATTTTGGAAAATCAATAAAGTCTTTTAATAACATCAAGAGTTTTTGTTTCACCTTTAGGTACTGTTTACGAAGCTGCGTATAAATCCATTGATAATATAAAATTAGTAAATGTATCCACACAAGCTCTTACAAGTATACCTCTTTTTGCTGGTTTAGCAGGATTATACTATAAAAAGAATATTCTACCTGCAAATTTGATAAGTTATTCATCTATTACAAGGTTTTTACCCAGAAAATAATCTGGATATTTTGTATATATGTCTCGAAACTTGCTTTGTAACTGTAACATAAAATCTTAAACTCTTGATACAGAATTTCGAACTTTGGTTTCTTTTGGTTTATTTTAGCTCAAAACTTCTTCTTCATGATCATTAAATATTTTATTTAGTTCTTCTAGATCATCTTCGTCATATTCATAGTCAGAATTTTCAGATTCTTCTTCATCAGATTCTATACCGTCTAAATTTGTATCGATTTCTTCTTCAGGTTAATCTAATAACAATTTAATATGACCATAACAGACATTCGAATGTATTTCCTCCCATTCTCTGCAAGACATTCCAACTTCATCAGCTATAAACTAATTGCGTATTTTAGTGTTCTTAGACCAATTATATTAGACAGATCCTCGCTCTTTACCTGATATCATCATTGTAAATAGTATCATTAAGTATTTATCGAATTCTGATTTAGTTAATCTAGAATGCCCTCCATATTTCTACATTTTTCTTACTTCAGTCAAAGTTTTAATGTTATTGTAGAATTATGGAGTAAATAATTATGTATGGGTTTCATAGATGCTTTCATTCATTGTTGGCATTATTTTTGTTAGGTGCGAAGTGGAAATACTGACAAGCTTAACATTATTTCGTTTCAACAAAATTAATAACATAAAATAAACCTCTCAACTCAATTAATCTTCTACCGCATACTTACTAAAACAGTTGTTCAATTAAAAGTGAACTCACACAGTAAGTATTTAATACAATCAATGTTATATTATATGCATATACAAGGTATCATAAGTTATGTGATCATTTTATAAACTCCACTTCAAATGCTAAATACCAAATTACGCATATCTTCAATATTATCTTGACTCTCCATTTAAATAATTTTACCAAAATGCTTTAAATTGATTGAATAATACATATTTTATAATTTTAATAAACTGGAATTTAATAATATTACAATTCTTGAATATTTGTATTTGCTGATATGAAGGCTATATTAAAGAAAATAACTTTTATCCAATTTTCAAGTTGATTTTTGACACAAAAAGATTTGAATTTTAGGTCGAGTAGCTGATGTGTAACAATTCTAGTAGTCTATGGTTCCAAAGGGTATTACAACTACAAAGTTTCACTCAGTTCATATAGGTAGTTTAGAAATAGATTCTAAAGTTAAGTTAATAATTTCAATAACATGATCCAGAGTTGAGTTCAATATCTAGTATTAAAAAATGAATATCTTTATAACTCAAAGTAATATAATATTGTGTTAGCTCAGGTCGTTAGTTAATGACTTTGAAGACTTATCACTATAGCTTATCATGCTAGTACAATAATAGTTTTGGTCCACCAGCTAATAGTCACTTACTGCCTTCATATGTGATACTAAAATAATTGTTTTAGTTTCAATATATAGGTTGATTGTGGTAATAATAACACAGAAAATCTCAATATTGATAATTTGAGATGGAATAATTACATGTGAGTGAAGAAAAATCATCACTTAAATATTTGGCCTCTAAATAATATTAAATTATTAATATATCAGTTATATAATTCTATGAATTGAGTTCACTTTTAATGGTGAGCAACTGTCGAAATAATCTAAGTATATTTTCAAGTTTCGTTTATACAAACATAAAATTCTAAATTAATGATATCTTCTATAGTTATGATAAATAAATTAATAAATTATAATAATTCCATTACTTGTCAAAGTAGCGTTTAGGTTAATAATTAAAACTTTTAGTATTGTTAAAAGTCTAATTAATTAAGAAGCTAAAATGTTAATAATAATGTTTACATTGCTTAAAAAGCTAGCAATATACACATGTTCATTTATACCAATACAACATAATAATCGTAAATCAATATGGAAATACATAATATGAATACAAACATGTTTGCTTTATTTGGTTTGAGTATGAATAGTTAAATAATTAAAGATTCAACAATCAATATTACATTATAATTTGAATTAATATCTGGGGCCCTTATATGTTTAACCTGTGATATTAAAACAACTAACACAACGTTAATATTTATTGCAACAGCACTAAAATTATCAGCTGTAATATTTTAACCTCAAAACAGTATTCAACTCGAACAAACGTTTATTCAATTTAGATTTGCGAGTTAAAATTCAGCAGGTATAGTTAACCATGTTGATCATGATATAACTATATTTTCAATTAATGAATGTAAATTAACTGGCAGTAACAGTATTTAGAATGTTAATAATGGATATGTAGCATCATTAATATATCTAAATAATATTCCATTAATAGTATTTAAGTTTAATATATGTGTTCATTAAATAGAACGAATAAGCGGGTTGAACGAAAACATATTTAGCAATTAAATGAATAACATTAATATTTAGTGTGATATATGTGGTGATTACGCACTTGTTTATGGTATATGTCTAGATGGTCTATTATATGGATAGATGATGAATGGAATGTTATTGTGTATCTACCCATTTGAATATACTGAAAATTAATGTAAGTGCATTAATGGATATTTGTTGAACGAAACGCAATGTGTAAATGTTATAAGTATTCTTACAAATATGTCTAATAATATGAATACGAATCAATTAGTTGAATAGTAAATTACAAACATTTAAGAAACTGTATTATAATTGGATAATAGAATAGATACCGAAACTAATAATTTAAAAGAAGCAATTTAAAGTATTGAAAATAGTATTGTTTTAAATATTACAGAAATAAATTAAGATTTAAATGCTAAATTATACGCTTTAGATAATAGAATTGTTGATAATGCAACAATTATCAATTAAAATCTATTAAATTATGTCAAAATCTTGAACGATTCAACATTTTTTGAACTAAATATAATTTCAAATAATATTGATACTTTAAGCAATAATATTGTAATTAATTCTACTAATTTAGAGAACTATATAATATTTAATTATTCTAAAGCTGAAATGAATTTGTTGTAAAATACAACAAATCTTGAAAATATGATACAATAAAATACTTCAATGCTTTAATAGAACATATAATCTATTTACTCAAATTTAGAATTGAATATTAACACCAATATTAGCACTATCAATAATGATATTTAAGCGCTGAACACAACTATTCTGCAGCAACAACAAATGAATTAATAGTAATAAATTGCTATATAATAATTATAATAATAATTGCTATGTATAAATAATATTGGATATCAATTAGTAAATGGCGAATGTATTCAAGTTTTGTGCGAAATATCTGGGTAATACACTGTTAATGGAATTTGTTAATGTGATATAGGATACGCTGTAGTTTAAGGTCGATGTGTTAGATCTATAACTTTAATTAATAACACTATTGACGACCTTATTTGCATTTAAGAAGTATTTATAACAAGTTTCGACATATAATCTGTTACAGATTATATATCTAGTTATGATAACTTCAACAGTGGATATGTGTTCAAATCTGAAAATTATATACATGATGTATTTATACATATATCAAGTTATGTGTATGATTCAATAGTGCAACCACTATTTTAAAATTAGTTACATTATGAAAACATTAAAATATAGTTGGGGTCTCAAAATATAGAAAGTGGTACTATATTAACATACAATAACGATATAACAATAAATCAACTAAATATAATTTCCTAAACTAATAGCACTCTAATTTCAAACATAGGCTTACTAAACATTATTTCGAACAAGCTTATAAAGTTAATTATTCACAGTATGTTATTAAATATAAGCTTTATAAAATCATAAGGCGATTTATGTTTAACACCAAATGTATCCGGTATTATGAATATCACAAACTATTAAATACATGGTTTTTATGAAAGTAAAGGTTGTATCACATTGATAGGATTAACTGTTAAAGATTCCAATATAATCATACAACACATTCATGTTTAGCCTTATAGTTATACTGTTGGCAATAGTTCATCATATTTATTTAATACCATACACAATAGTACTATATAACTAAATTAGCTTTCTATTACACAATAAAATTTGGGTCAAGATTTCGTTTTGAGCTCAGTATATTCAAGTAATTAAAACGCGTACTAATTTGGCGGTATTATTACAACTCAACGTACAAGTATTCTAATTATAAAAGATTTGTTGATAGATTGTATATATTCATTTGATACATAATATACTAGGTTATCAGGGATAATAATAGGATATTCACCTGAACATAATAATATTAGTATTATTAATGCGTGTATATAAGTTATAATACGTGGAAATTCTTTATCATAATTTGGGATTGTTGGTACTATTACTGGTTATAGTAATCTATCGATATGTGACTGCTAGATCATATATTCTGTTGAAGGAACTAGTTTTTAATATTTAGGCGTTGTTGGTTTGGTATTAGAATGTTAACTTCAAATGATAATAAATATGAGGGCCACTATAAATAATATTTTACTTCCACAAAGTTATGATTCATACGGAGATATAGGTGGTTTATATGGTAATTAAAGAGCAAAAGAATTTATTATTAATAATATAGTAATTAGTTATAACAACATTAACCCGAGCCATACAAGTTGTGGAACTATTGTAGGGTACACTTTTAATAGTAATTAAACAATATCAAATTTAATAGCAAACAACAGCGAAATTCATTCTATTTCAATATCAGGTGGGTTAATTGGTTATAGTTATAACTCATCTATATATTTATCTAATTCTATCATACAATCTGTTAAAATAGGCAGTTAAAGTGGTGTCGGTATAGTAATTGGATTCATTGATGGTGCGAATATAATTAGTATATATAATTCTAAATCATTGAATAATTACATAAACAACGATTTATAAACAGATTGCAACAATTTATTGAATACTTGGTCAGTTACTCAATGTGCATGCCCACCAAATGCATCAATAATAAATAATAATTGTGTGCCATGAAAAAACAAAACTCGTGTATACATTTGCACCTATGATTTTGTCGACTAATATATGATAATAGAGTTTACGTTGTTCAACAGTGAACCTGGAAATTTATATACTGTGGTGTCCGAGCCAACTTTGATTTTAACAAATGTTTATGTAATAATTGCGCTTGAAAATTAAATCACTGTATTTATGCTAATTATAACATATTCAATTAATTCTGCGGTTCATTTCTTTTTCACTTCATCCTTCAAATGACGAAGCACACACGAAGCCGACGGATCACAATACAAGAGCGTCGCATAATGATGAGAATGTGAGAAACAGAATCACAAACTGTTGCAACCAAGAAATACATTGCTTGTTGCCTTCAATGTAGTCTCCAAACTGTTTATTCCATTTTAAGCACTTTGAAGTTACAGGCAAGCTAGAAGCTTCTCATGCCGATAATAGTGTCAGAAAATTTGACTAAGCTGAGATTTTCGCGTTGTTAAATATCGCCAGAGCCATAGATTCGAAACTCGACGAATCATAGCTGAAAAATACTAAGCCCTTCGTGGAATTTCCATGTCTCTAACAACGGTATTTCGTCTCCTGGCCAAATTCAGTTTAAGCTATAGTGCTGCTAAGGTAAAGCCAAAACTTACCGAAAAGCATAAATTGGAAAGTTTGAACTTTGCTCGAATGAACCTGAAACAACCAATTGAATATTGGAGAACTTTTTAGTATACCGATGAGTATCGCTCAAAATGCTATGCAAATCGAGCGAGTAGAGTGCTCAGAACACCTAAAGACGAGTGGAATCCGAAGTATTTTCTCGAGGTGTAAAATATGGACTGTTTTCGTGCATGATCTATAGTACGATTAGCTATAGATATAAGGGTCCATTATGGTTTATGCCGTGCGGTACGACCATGAATTCAATTGTCAATTCTTAAGTTCTCAGACAAGTTACACTTCCATCACTTAATAGCATAACTTGAAGTTGCAACAAGATAACGCCCCGACACATTTTAGTAAGTATATGAAAAACTTTTATACTGCTAACAACATTGAGCTCTATCGCTTTCCAGTAATGAGTCCAGACTTAAATCCACTTTTTCACTGCTGGAATCCACTGAAGTCAAACATTTCCCCTGAAGAATGTACCACATATGACTTATTAAATGAAGAAGTAAAGAGGGCGTTGGAGTAAATCTCGTTAGATATCATCAATCATTTGATTGACTCTATGCCCAAAAGGTTAGAAGAAGTAATAAAATAGAAAGGAGACGCTACTAAACATTGAGTTAATATATAGTTAAAATTAATACAAAAAATAGTTTTGAAATAGTTAGTATTTTTTGAAATCAAAGTTGGCTTGGCGACCACAGTATTATTATATAATTTTAACAACATTATGCAAATATATTTATAATTTTTATAGTATTTGATTGAGAAGTCACTTCTTTTAGCTTCTCTGAAGAACCCTGGAGCTTCCTCTACCGGATTCTGCATCTGCAAGTTGTGGCCTTGTAAGTTATGCACTCTGTGGTACTTTCTTCTCAATTTTAATTACTTTGTCGTCAGTAGGTTGTATGACCTTTACACCAGATTTAGTTACTGCTGGAAGCTGCTGATATCCCGAAGTATTTCTGGGCTAACCTGATTGCGACCTGTTTAACTGCTTCAAATTCATAGGAGTGTTATGCTCTAAGTCATTTTTATTCAAGTCTGGTTGTGGTATTTTTGTTTCAAGCTAAGAAACGCGCAGCGGTTGAGCTGGTACGCGTTGTGCTAATTAAGAATTTCTAAGTTGTGACGATGACTATGGTAAATTAGGTGTTGATTTGGTTTTCATTTAAGGCTCTTGCATAACGCTTTAAACAATCGGTTTTTGTGATTACTATACAGCAGGTTTAGATACGTTAACATTTACATTCTCATCTTCATTTACTTGAGAATTCTCTAATATTTTCTTTTTCTCTGCTTCTTGTAATATCTATTCGATTTCTTGTCTAGATTTTCCGGTGAAGTAGTTTTCAAGGGAGTGCAGTCTTTAGCTCAGTTCGTAGATGCTGGGCGGATTTTTGATGGCTTGTTATTTTTGCAGGCTGTCCATGAATTTCTTTTCCAGGTCTACTGCGGGCGAGTCTTCTGTTTCGTCGTATTCTTCTTGGCTTTCTCCGTCTTCGTCAAGGTCTTCTTCCGTGTCTGATTTTTGGTTGATGAAGTCGAAGTTTTCGAAGTCGTAGTCGTCGTTTTCGATTCTTTGTGTGACTACGAGGTCAGTTTCGAATTGTATTTCTTGGAATTCTTCGTCAACGTCCAGAATAACTACTTTTTATTGGTTTTGTGTTTCGTTTATGAATTGTTGTTCTTCTTTGCCTCTGGTTTTGATCTTTTGGTTTATGATGTCTTGGTTTTGTACGAATTCTCTGGTGAATTGAATTTCTTCCGTTTGGAATCTGTTATTATCGAATTTATCCGCTTTCGTGAATCCGACGGCCGTTTTGAGTTCGTTTTTCAGTTGATTTGTGAATGCTACCTCGTCCAGTACTTGTTGTATAAGATTCGGGTCCGGCTTCTCCGCTCCAAAAAACGCGTCGCTGAATTGAATTTGTCCTTCGTTTCTGAGCAGTTGCCTTTCGTATGCGTTTTCGAAGCGGATGAACTGCATCAAAAACGCACTAACTTGGAACAGAATTGTGGAGTGGTCGGACAGTTGTCCGAATACTTGTGGGATTTGTCCTTTATTCTGCAAAAGCTGCTTTAGCGAATTTTAATTCAAATTTAGATTCGGTGACAGCTTAAAAATAAGTTATTACAAACGGTTGTACAAATCACCGGCCTGTTTCGTATTATACGTCTGTATATTGGACACCTTCTCGCTTACCGCTTCGATCATCTCCTTAATAGAGTTTTATTGTGGTTCGTTCATTAGCATCGCTAAAGTTTGGTTCATATTAACTTGAGGTGACAACTAATTATTTTGTAAGAATGTTTAATTATTAGTTGTTTACTGAAACCCGTTTTGGGAGAAGTAAACTGAGCCCGGGTCATTCGCTGAGCGCACGTTTTACAGCTCCTAATCAAGCTGAGCTTACTTCAAAGTCATTTGCTGAATGTACTCCTTCAGCATCTCATTTTCTTCGTGGAGCTTCGCGAATGCTGCCTCGTCTTGAATTGCTCTTTCAACCACGCGAATTGGTTTGTTGATGATGTTACGGGCCCTCGCTGCGTACTTAAGAGTAATCTGTGATTCCTCGAAGTTGTACTTGCTCGGTGACACGCAGGCTATGAACACGCACTTTGCAGTTCCCCCGATTGAATCCTGAAGTAGTCTTGTTAACTTGCTGTCTCTATAAGGTACGTGCACTGCTTTAGTCTTGCTGTCCTTGTCGGAAAGGACCTTGATCACGTTACCCAAGCACAAAAGACCCTGGTTGATCCCAACCATCTCCTTGAATTGCTAACCAGTCGTGTGCGTCTTCGAAAAACGCTCAGACCCGGCCAGATCCACCAAATTCAACTTAGATTTAAGAATCTCGCCGTTAGTCATTATCTACTCCAAAGAAATGGTGAAAATGGCATGAGATCTGGACGAAACCTAGTTTAATGCGGTCGCTGCAGTTGCGCGGTTAATACCACCGTTTACGAAACAGGAAAGGGCTTCCTTGGCCGTTTTTACCTGGACTTCGTTCGCACCAGTTGTGTATATTTAAATGTACCCATTCACAAGACGCTCTCTAATTTAGATTTCAGTTTACTCCGTTGTCAGTAAGTCCCTTAACTACTCGTTATAAACTTCAATGTACGATACTTTAATTACGGATTACACATCTTTTTGTTAAAGCGAGGAGAAGAAATTTAATATAGCGCGTGGAATTAGACCAACATTTTCATTCATTTTAGGGAATTATTTATACAGTTATTAATCTGGAACACCTAAAGTAAAAGATTTACCAGAAGATGTTTAACCATAAGCCATTATTGAAGCAGAGTAACCATTAATAAATTGTTCAATCATAGGATAAGCTAGTTATTCTGCAATACTTTACTAATTCGAGTCCGGACCATATACCAAATCAAATTTTAGGCTCTGTTTATTTTCCATAATAATATGTTGTTTCTCGTTTTCAATACTAATATCTTAAGTTTTAGCTAACTCATATTATAACGCAGGACGTATCCTTACTGCTACAGTGATATTTTAAGTTTGCTTCATGAATTGGTGTGGAAATTTTTATCATATTGCATGTATAAATACGTTAATAAGGTGTTAGTTTATTATTATTTCATATAAATGTATTCTAATATTAATGTAATACTAAAGCCAACCAAAAGACGATTAAAATTCAAAATATACGATAATCGACGATCAAAACGATTATAAATTTAATCGTTAGTCTACGATTGATAACCATGCAAATATTGAATGGAAGTACTGTTTTTATCAAAAATAGTGGAGTGATGAAGTTGGAGTGGTTATTTAATTTTTAGTTGTTTATAAGTCTATAGTATACATATAGCTTCAAAATTATAAATAATTAATCGTCTTTTAATCGTTGACTTAATCGAAAAAAACGATTGAAATGGCAAGAACCCGATCAGATCGGAGACGATAGTTGGCTTTAATGTAATACATATTTAAAATAATATCTGAAAGGCTTGAACGTATACAATATATACACCCTAACTTCGTTTATACTGGTTCTTTTATAATGGCAATATGATTGAAAGTTTAAATCACTCGTTTATAAAGAAAATTAATTAAGTTGTCATTGAATTCATTGTCATGAGTTATTATTAAAACTACTAATATATTTGTTATTTATTTTAATTCAAATCTTTTACAAATTAGTTTTTTCTTTGAATTTAGAATTGACACCTATTACATAATGTTCTTGATTAATGAATACATAAAACTTTTTAATAAAATAGATAATCTTCTTAAGATGGTATTTATTAATCAAAATTCTAATATTCATTTAACTATGATTATATGGCCTTTATTGCTGAAAAATCTTATATTTTATTGTTTACCAATATTAAATATTTTAATTTGGTTAACTTAGCTAAAGGTGAAATATCTAAGATTTAGTTTAATGAGAAATCAAGGGTTTCTAGCAATAATAATGTTGAAATTGGAGATAAATCTATTATTTGGTTTTCCCGCATTATAATAGTTTACAAATGCCTTAATTATTATATCTAGTAAATATCTGTTATATGAACCTTGCATAAATATATTTCTGTTAATTACAACAAATTAAATACTGGAATAATAGAAATAGTTAAACTATTTTCTGAAAAATTAATATGTTTCAAATTTTACATCCATTTAATAACTGATATGTCATCTATATTATTTAAATCTATATTTAATGTTTGTAATTTTATTAGTTTACTGAAAACAGAAATGTTTTTAATTTCATTCTCGCTTACATTTAAAAATTAAAGTTATAATAATTTTCCCAAAGATTCTACGTTATCGACTAAATTCTCAGATATATCTAGATCTATCAATTGATGTAGATTGCTTAAATATGTTATATTATCAATGATATTTTAGGACAAATTTAACGTGATTAGATTAGTTAATTAAGAGATGGGTGTAATATCGCCAATGTAATTAGAATGTATTATCAGTTATTGCAATTATTTCAGTTCAGCTAATGGCTAAATATCGTGAATAGCATTTTCAGAAACATTCAGTGAAGTTAAATTCGTGAGGTAGCTTAACATTCCTATTTAAATTACTTTTTAATTGGAAAAACTAGCTTCTTACACGTCTAGCACAATGTTTTCAATTTGGAATTATTATTTGTTTTAGTAGTATTTGAATGGAATATTTAATTGCATAAGTAATAGTATACTATCCTAATTGTAAATTATAAACTTTTATCCGCGCTTAATGTGTGATGTTAATCTTGTTATACATTCTCTTGTATACTCTGGTATACTCTGGTATTCTCTGGTATACATTCTCTGAAGTAAAGTGGAAACTCTCAATATATCACTTAAAAACGCATTTCTATAATAATTAACTACATTTTCCGCTCCAATGTCGGTTAAGATTTAGTTTGATAGGGTGCCCTCGTAGCACTTTGACATTACGCTGGCTTCGACCACGTTTGTGATTTGCGAGAACCCGACCACTTAGAACATTCCTGAATTCTTGCAACTGTTTGAGGCCCTGAACGTGAAGCACCTCGTGCGCACCTCAGTCAAGAACTACGAGCTTGATTAGTTCCTGCACAGGGGAATTCGCGTTTCGGAACTTCAATTTGATCACTCAGCGTTGCCAAATGATGCGGATATTGACAAGTTCATGAACATAGTTAAGGAAGCTCAAGCTCAGAAGTTTAACATTGCCGTTCAGGGAGTGAGTGGGAAAACGAGATCACCGTTGCTAGTGGCTTGCGCTGCGTGCGAGTGTGGAATGGGAGCAAACGAAGCGATTCAGCTGATCAGGGCCAGAATCAGCGGGTAAGTGTTCAACCCAGATTAAGTGGAGTTTTTATATGGGCGGTACAAGGCCGAGAAGTGAGAGGAATAGGTTTAAGCTACACAGGTCACAGTATTCTAAAATAATTATAAAGTATTAATAAGCTGCAAGCGTTATAAAGCAAATGAAAAACTAACAAGCGCGCAGTTAGTTTTTATTCCAATAACATACAATTAACCCTGTACGACTATTTTATTGTATATCTTAACATTTCCACATCCATATTAAAATGAATCCATATTTTAAATTTGTTGTAGTAGGGGACGACGGAGTCGGAAAAACATGCTTCTAAATAGTATTCAACTCTAAAATGTTCCCAAATGATTATATTCCAACAGTATTTGAAAGCTATGCGTATACTGTAAATAAATAGTCTAAAACTATATAATTTTCACTTTGGGATACGGTTGGAGATCAGAACTATGACATTTTGAGATAATTATCATACCCTGGTGCTGATGTATTTCTTATGTGCTATGCTATAGATAATAAAGCGTCGTTTGATCGTTTAATTACAAAATACCTACCAGAAGTTCGAAAACATTGTCCAACCATTCCGTATATCTTCGTTGGTTTGAAAGAAGACTTACGTAATCTATCACAAAGTGTAGTGTCAGATATAGATGTAGAAAACATAATTCAATAAGAAAACCCACAGGCTCATATTGTGTGTTCAGCACTTAACAACTTTAACATTACTTTAGTAATTAACACACTCATAGATGTTGCTCTAAAACAAAATTAATTATAGTGATCTTATTGTTTACATTTGTTTGTTAATTTTAAGATTATATTTTATAATATGTTAATATTATAATAATATTATCATTTATTTGATATAACACTCCAAATGTCACAGTAAAATATTACAGTGGCAATAAGAATACGACCTCCATTGAAAAATGAGTTAGAGAAAACTTCTGAAATTGTAGTCAAAGGAGAACAAAATAAAGTAATTCTGGATAATCTAGATTCATTAGAATTTGACTATGTGTTTGACTAATAATCTTCATAGTAGTATGTATTTGATACTATTGGAATTAATATTATCGAATCGTTTATATCCGGATTTTCAACATCGTTGCTTGCATTCGGTTAAACATCATCAGGTAAAACTCACACATTAGGATTACCAGATATTGCACTATGTAAACAGCAAGAGATTCCAGAGAATAGCGGTCTTATTCCTCGATTAATTAATTTATTGTTTTAAAAAACTTAATAAATTTCTGTTAAATCATTAAAAGTAACGTATTTAGAGGTTTATAATGAATAAATCAGAGATTTGTTATCACCTTAATAGTAATAAGTTTAAATTAAAGAAATTTTAAGTAATGCAAGTTGTAATAAAATGATATAAATTACAACACCTCAAGCTAATCATCTTTAAGTATAAACTGCTGAAGAAGCCATTAGTTGCTTTGTTAATGGAGGTATTAATAGAGCAACTGCTGCCACAAAAATGAATTCACAATCAAGTAGATCACACGCATTATTTACAATCTATTTAGAATAAATATAAAATGGGAGTATAGTAAAATCAAAACTAAACTTAGTAGACTTAGCTGGATCCGAGCGTTAATCAAAGGCTGGAGCGTAAGGTGTACAATTTAAAGAAATGATAAGTATAAATTAGGGTTTACTTACACTAGGTAATGTGATAAAAATATTATCAGAAAATAATGGAGCGCATGTGCCTTATAGAGATAGTAAGCTAACACGTCTTCTCCAAGATTCAATAGGTGGCTTATCAAAATGTGTATTTGTGGCATGTGTTTCTTCAAGTGCATATAATAGTGAAGAGTCTATGGCAACATTAAAGTATGCAGCTCGCGCACGGAATATCAAAAATTGTCCTGTGAAAATAATATAAGAAAATAATGATGATGTAATTTAAAATTTGATGATAGAAAATCGCATGTTAAAAGAATAACTCGAATAGGCTTCCTTTTAACAGATAATGCCCTCACCAACATTGAGTTCTGTGCATAATCCTCCTAATTCTGAATTACTATCAGCAGTTGAATAAGTTTCAATGCGATATGCCCTAAATAATGAATATTAACCAGCACAACTTTTGGATTAATTTTAAAGCT
The DNA here is from genome assembly GCA_963988835.1 of Hexamita inflata. Classification (NCBI taxonomy): domain Eukaryota; phylum Fornicata; order Diplomonadida; family Hexamitidae; genus Hexamita; species Hexamita inflata. The sequence goes on from CAXDID010001186.1 coordinate 249,189, forward strand.
ACATATGTAATCAAATACTGAGTCGTAATTTATAACTATCAGTGACAGAAGAGCCATAATCCTAATCACTGTAATTGCTTCTCAAAACTTGTGCTTTTTTGATTCGTTAAACTGATAAATCCTAAATTCAATAGACAATGTGTGATTAGCTAGATGTTGAAGAATAAATGCTCTTCAATTAATCTATGATATAACCACCTTCTGTTCAGCAACTAGCTAATAAACTTAAAACATTAGAGGAGTATTATCAAAATGTTGAGAACTAAACTCCAAAAATTAGAGTTAAAAGTGGTTAAGTGAAGCTCAGAGAAATTAAATATAGCCCGAAGGAAATAGTTCCTAAAGAAAAAGTAGTTAAATAGAATTAGATAAATTCTCCAAAAGTCCTACCTGCTGTTAAACGAAAATGAGAGCATATTTTCATTATGTATTGTTAATAGTTTAATTTATTATTAATAGTTATATTACAGTTATAATACTCTATTTTTTGTTTGATAATGAATACTCATGTTGTCCCAAAAATTAACATATAAATTACTATATAATATATATACATATATAATCTAAACTATGAAAATATTTCAACACCTCAATATGTCAGATGCTGATTATCCCTACATGACAATACACCAGTATCTCACTGATTAGTCACTTTAAGAAGTCGAAATTAGATTATAGACCGTCGGATTCATTTCCTTACCACTACTAAATGCAATAAGAGAATAGTACACTAGTTGTATTATATCGCATTCTAATACCTTATAATGTTTCTTTTAAGCATCAAGTACTAAAACAACTCATAAGAACTTTATTTGCTCAAGGACGTCGGGTGCAAGTTCTTTTTCAATAAAAACATATTTAAATGGGAGATCCGTTTATAAGTCGATTTAGTACATAGTAAGAAGTTTAAATGAACCAATGCTTAAATTTGGAATGTATCATGGGATTGCCACTGCAAAATTATTGGGAAACGATTAAAAAATATATTTCGTAACATTTAAAGGTTAACATTTATTTTAAGGTCAAAAACAGTGCAATTTAAATACTATTAAACTCAGGACATAATTTACACAATAAGAAATAGAATTAATATTATAATATATAAATAAAAATAAGATTTTAAAAGATATTGGGAATTGGTGAATTTTGTAAACCAGTAAACCATTATTGCAACATCTTCATTAGAGAGCATATATAATACAATACATATATAACACAATAAAAGAATAACCAAAACAACACTTCTCTTCAAATATTACTCAAATTTTAATGAGTTTTAGACTATTACAGAATCATTGAGAAGACAGAACCATCCATAACAGGCATACAAATAAATTAAAGTTATTATTATATGTACTTAATCCAATGCCATGTTCACTTAACCCATAAATGAGAGGTCGAAACTATATTTTACGAGAGTTGATGAAGTGAAGTTTTTAAAAGGGCATCTTCCAATAAACACGTCAGTAAGAATACATTTAATTCTCTTTCAAATGTAATTTTTGTTTTTAATCATTTTTTATAAATTCCTTTCCCCTATTAAATTGAAAACTTCCCATTAAAAGCCGCCAAAACCGCCTTGTGCACAACTAGTTTCAAGTTAAACTCGTTCAAAGATGAACATTGAACGTGAGAAAACGCCCCATGTTATTATGCAATTTAATCGGCTTCCTCCAGAGACACTAGTTAACGGTTGGTTTCTATTAAATCAGATTTCATTCCAACAAGGATAAATGGAACAGTAGGTTGATATTATCGTATTTCAGGAAGCCATTTACTTGTTACAGCGCACAGACTGATCTGGCTATCAATTGAATAACAAACTAGGAACACATCAGCATTATCGTAGGACAGCGGGCGCAAGCGATCATAACCGCCATAAGCACAAGAATCCCAGATGTTAAACTAAAAACTAGTTTTGTTGGATTATATCTGCAGAAACTCCAAATCACTTAGCATTGGAACGTATTCTTCGGGAAATTTATTAGATGTTAGCACTATTAAAAAGCAAGTCTTGCCTACCCCACCATCACCCACAATAACACATTTCATTGAAGTGGAATTACAAAATTTGTTAAATATAATGTAAATAAGGCTTCTATATCATTTTAAGCTTATTGACGTTTTTATACTCAAATTTTATCTACAAAAAATCGGCTCACATCTACAAATAGTAATATAACATGACTCACTCAACAGCAACAATCCAACAATACATCTAAACGCAATAAATAAATATATACTAGTTATTTTACCATATCCAAGTAAAAATAATATATATTTTAATAATTCTTGTTGTAAATGATTCTCCAGTTTATTAAACTGGCTTTCATCTTTGTTTCCAATCTAAGTGATTCTGCTTCCTCATTTATGTAGCAATATATAAGCAATATGTAACAGAATATAAACATAAAAAATAGACTTAACGGAAGTTCAAAGAAATTGACTTAATATAAAATAAAGAACAAGGAATAAAATCGTTCACAAAGTGAGTCCTACTTTGGAGGAGTTGGTTCTTGTAAACGGCGACTACTTTTCTTTCTGAAGTTCCTCCGATATTTTGAGCATCAGTTCGTCAAGTTCTAGGATTTCCTCATCTACATCGTCAATTATGGAGACAGAACCGAATATGCTAACGTGCTGAATGTTTAGCTGCAGCTGTTTAAGGAGGTCTTGCAATTCTTTCTGTAACTAGATTCTCTCAGTAAGATATTCTCTAGCTTTCAAGTGAATATTATTTTTAATTGATTACTTAGCGTCATTGTACAAAGTTTGAATTTATTTTCGCTGCTTTGCAATTATTTTCTTTTACTTCGCGATCTCATTTTAGAGAAATTCATTGTGAGTCACAGTATTTGCAGAAGGTGGGTCCAATGGATATAATTCGTTTTAACCATCAGGCACAGTACAGGATGTTGCCACACCCATTTGATTGATGCGAAAATAGAATATAATTTACTTTTCTAATATATAGAAGAAATATAATGTGTATAAGTTTTCACACCAATGGAAAATCTGATAAAACCTTCATTGTTTATCATTAAAGAAACTTCAAAAATACTAATCTAATCAGGAATATATGCAGCATTTATTAATTTGAATGATAAAAGATAGCTTGAAGAAATAGAATAAAATGATATCATATTCTTAAATTTTGTAGATCAAGACTCAGAAACTTTCTTTGAAAAATATGACGCACTTGAAATAAAGTAGGAATTAATTTTGTTTGTAATAAAGAAATTATTATTAAATGAAATAGACTCTATCGCTGAATATTATTTTGATGAAAATTAATATTTAGTTCCAGTTGAAGAATAACTTATTGACTTAGTATAAAAAGCGGAGGCTGAATTAGAAGAGTGATTTGCTATATATTATAGATTCGTGTTTTCACTTCAATGGAAACTAAACCTTCATTATTTATATTAAAAGATGTACAAAAAATATTTATTAGGTCAGGTAAATATAATGCATTTATTGATATGAAAGATGCAGAGTAATTGAATAAATTAGAGCAAAATAATGTTCTTGTTCTTGTTCTAAATTTGTTGACAAGGAGTCAGAAGTATTTTTTGGTAAACACAACCAACTTGAAATCGATTAAGAAGAGCTGGTATTTGTAGTTTAACAGATACTTCTCAATGATTTTGATTCCATCATTGATTATTACATTTTTGAAAAACAATATTTAGTGCCGGTTGAGGGATAACTGGCTTCGTTGGTTAAAGAAGCTGAGAGTGAATTAATATGAATGAATTTATCATTTCACAACAGAGTACATTTAAGCGATAGAATTTAATAATTCTGGGCTGCTTTACTCATTCGCTTTCTTTACGAACAGGTCAAATAGTATTTGCAGCTTTGTTTCTTTATCTTTTATCTCTTTTGCGTCAATTTTTATGTCGTCAATGTCTTCGATGACAGTTTTCGATTTTTATTACGCTGTATTTGATTTTTGCAGTTCGTTGATCTCCAGTTCGTTTTCTGCTTGTATTTTTTCGAATATGTCGAGTTTGCTTTTGCTCATTTCTTCGAATTTTCGGCATTGGCTTTTGGCGGTTTCTTCGACTTCGATGATGTACGATTCTGGTTTGTGTACGGTTTCAATTTCTTTGCTTTGTATTTTGCTCATTTTGATTTCTTCGCAGCTATCATTGAAGAATGATTGTTTCTGCATTTCTTGCATTTGGCACAGGTATATTTGCGCTACTTCGAATTCCTTCTTTTACCCGTAATACCCGTTTTTGTACTTGTCGCAGGTGAGCACCAGAATGTAGTTGTCGTTTTCCGCTTCAATCTCTAGCATTTAATAAACCGCTTCGTTAAACTGCATATGTACTTTCTATTGGCAGTAAACGCTCTTGTCTCCAATTTTGAAGCTCAAAACGTCGTTCTTTTTTGTCGTTAGAGTTTACGTTTTGAGAATCTGTGGACCTGGCTGGTAGTGCTGCTCGTTCGTTACGTTCTGAGATACTAATTTTAGGGGTGTTTAGGGCGGAACTGAGGTTGAGTTGTTTATTTGCAGCAGAGAGGCGGAAACGGAGGGAACGGTGAAAAGGGACAGTTTGCTTTCTGAACGGCCCAAAAGGAAATAGAATCTCTTCTAGTAGTTATTTAACATGTCATATAATACACTATATTTTAAAGCTTAGCTCACATGCTGTCTTCAATGCCTCCAGTTTGCTGTGCAGCTTTGTATCTTGCTTTGTTGTTCTACTTTTGCAGTTCTTGGTCAACTAAGCGCGTGTACTGCTTGCGCTGAATGAAGTAGAAGAGGGTGACAAGGGCCACGACGACGATGATGACCGACAGCACCACCCAGATGATCCAGGTAAAACTCTAATTTCCTTCGTTTTCGTAGTACTCTTCGTCTACGAAGTCCATTCCACGTCTGGCCTCTATGGGTCTGTAGGCCATGGCGACGTTCGCGTCTTTGGAATCGGCTGCGATCACGTTGAGCCAGTACTTGACTCCTATTTCGAGGGCGACGGTTGTGTTGATCACTACCACGCTCTCTCCGGTTTGGAGGCGCGCCTTGTCTGAAATTAAAGCTCCTCTCTTCATGCCACAGGCGGTCTTCTGGTTCCAGAGATCTTCAGTTAGCAAATACACCATGTAGCGCACGCCCTACGTGTGGGTTGCAGGATCAACTATAACCGTGAGGAATCCGTCTTCGGTGCTCCTGTTGATTCGGATGTTTCCGGAGGACACTTGGGGTCTGAGGTCTGTGTAGCTGTGGTAAATTACGAATTCAGTCTCTTCGCCTGTTTAAACAGTGGCGAAGAAGTTCTGGCGCTCGTTGGTAGAGTTCAGAACGGCTTTAACCTGACCGGATTCTTGGCTGTTAATTTCAAGTTTCTGGGAATAAGCCGAGCCGGTTGATGGAACATGGTAGTAGCTGAAGCTTGCTTCGGTTGATCCATGACATGTTTCGATGATAGCTCCAGATGGTGCGTATGCCGAATCTAGTACGAAATCTACTGTGCTGAAAGGATTTACTTGCACTTTGCGAGTCTTTCCATGGTCTAAGTTGTATACATGTTCTTTCTCAATGCTGGATAGTTCGATTTCAATGTTTTCTTTTGTATACAGAGTAATGTAAATATTTTCTTCTTGTCCTGGGGGGATAACCATCCCTTGTGCTCCAACCTATGTTTCAGACCACTTGAATCTGTTTTTATGCGCAGTCTCGCCTGTATTTACGAACATTGCCACCTTCTTCATGAACATGACCTCTGGGATGAAATCTGAGTGGTATTCTTCTTACTTAAAAACAGCCGTGAGCAAAACGGAATTATTAATATTTTCTCTTTTGAAAACGAACATTTTCTGCCCGTTAATTTTAAATACTTCTGTTTTGTTTTAAAGGACGGTTATAAAATGCCCTTCAAAAGTGACTATTTGAGATTTATTTGGTTCAATTTAAAGGTAAGCGCGCCCGTTTAGCGGTTTAATGGTGTATATTCCGGGGGAGGTTATATATTGGTCGCACTCGTTGTTTTGGATGAAATTACGGCTCAAACACAACTTTCCGCTTAATTACTGAACTGATAGACATAAATTTTGAAAATTATCTATTTATTCTGAGTCTACGTACTACTCAGTAGTTGCGACTGAATAATGATAGATATTTTGAGACAAAAACTACGAAAATGCACCAGGATTGATAGAAGCAATTAATTTGCTGTTGAATGTTACAGGCTGCAAATCACCCATTGAAGAATCCTACGCCTTAAAAGTATAATACAGTTGAGCACTTTTAAAATCAGTGCTTGCTATATATACACTAAAATCGCTCGTTCTAATCTCACAATCGTGAACTGACACGTTTTAACCAAGGAGAACTGGAAAAGGACAAATATATAACGTTGCATTCTTAAACGTAGAGAACTACACATCTATGTGACGGTCGAATCCAACTATATGTTCATGGGTCAATACTGCTAATTATTGGCGTGATACAGCAGTTTAGACCGTGCTGTCCATTTGATGAGCAAATACTGGAATAACCTTTACATCCACGTAACACGTGCTTGTGATGTTCACATATACAAAATCGTTTTCTAAAAGCTCTTTCTAAGACAATGTAATCGAAAATGTTATCAAATTTTAATCTTTATTCAAAGAAGCATACCTAAAATATTAATCTGATCCATACTAGTCGAAATGAATCTCGCATTCTGGAGGAAAAACTGCAGTTGATTGGAATACCACTTAGGAAAAGAATGCAACCTAGTTATTAATGATTATAGGTTTTGGAATCTTCACTCCAACGATTATACTATCGGATGGTTAAGAATACATTGATTATTTCTATTAATTTACAAGAAGTTGAGTAAACACGTTACTTGGGATTAATTAAAGTTATATCTCAATATTTTAAAGGGCTTCGTTTATAATATGGATGAATACTTCGTTTTAATCAATAATTTTGAACTTGATCTAACCCATAGCTTCTGCAACTTTAACTCTAGGGTCGTTATCTTATGGTAAATAAATGGTAGATGATGAAATAATCTTTATTTTACCAACAGAATAATTACTTTACAACTATAACATAACTAAATGTAAATCTTTAACGTTAGCTCGATAATATCTTGAGCTTTGCTTCGGTATTAAGTCTTAAATTAGCGTATTAACTTCTATGGTTTAAAGAGGTGCACTGATTATATTATCGTCTGAAAATGAATTGAAGAGTGCGTAGTATAAAACATTTTCAGCCACTTTTATTTGGGTATTACCTTCAAGAAGCACTTGACATCTTCCATCAATGTTTACGCAAGAATCTCCAAGTGTTCCGTACTTGTTCGTTACATAAAAGTTTGAACTTCCAGCTGTGAATGCTAGACTGTAATTAAGATCCTTTGTATTGCATTTTCCTGGAGCTTTAGGACTGTAATCAAAAACCATGTGGCTTTAAACTTATTTAATTTAATTTTCTTTTAATTAACTTAAATCTGGCGATATAACAAACCAAAGAAGTAATATGGGGTATTCTATTTCCAACCAAGGCATAACAGCTGCTGTTTCTTAGGAACTAGAGATAATACTAAAATCTCCAGATGTCAGAGAGTCAATTAGCTAGGTAGTTTCGTCAATTTGGTTTTGGTCTTCATTCACTAATTTTGATGTTACACTTTTTCTATAGCTGGTGTTCTAGATCTCTTGTGTGTAGATGTAGCTTTGAATTTTACCGAGTACTACACGGTTCATGATATAACAGTTCTGATTTCTGTAAATCTTTCTGACATTCGTGGTGTTAACCTAGTACTCGCCGGCGTGGATGTCCATTTGGATGTTGGTAGTCTGCTACACGTCAGTAGCGAAGACAGTGATGAAGGTGTAGAGCTTCGGGTTTTCGAAGGTGTACGAAGTCTTTCCAGATTGAATTTACGGGCAATCTTTCTTCGCTACGTGGGCGTTATCACTGACGCAGAACTAAACCAAAGGGTCCAAGAGCAGGTTGAAGGAAGTTCCGTCGCATCTGGCTGCTGTTAGGTAGAGGTCCTGGTTCGCTGCTACTGTGAACTGCTTGGCTTACGGGGTCAGTACTATCTCGTTTTGCACTTGAAATGAAACTTTCGAGTTGAAATTCATGGACTCGAACAAGATGTAAACTTTAGAACCAGTTAGAACCGCATAACTGCTTATCTAAATTACTTCGCTGCTGCTGTGATACGACAGGGTTCTCTGACCATTTATACATTTGTCGTATGAGTCGTCTGTACAAATGTGCACTTTAATAGGCTCCAACGTATCAAAGCTCAGCATTAGGTGGTAATCGATCAGATTATCAGCATCATTCAAAACTTCTGGGACGTTAAGCTAAAAGATGTCATAATATACGTAAGTTTACAATTTTGTTTTCAATTCAATATCGTGATAAACGTACCCGTGTTAAATGACAACTGCTTAGAGGCAAAGTACAAACATATAATATATTAGAAGTGAACATATATAATTTATTTTATTTTAAGTAAACTTTTTTAATACATTAATAATAATACTTGATAAGATAATATAGTAGTGTATTTTCAATAAATCAATGATTAGTAATTACATGTAGTTATAAGCACTTCTATAAACTATAGTAGTATATATTAAAGTATATAAGAGTATTATCATTCTTTGATAAAAGACTAAATCTGTAAGTAAATTTATTGATAATGTTAATTTTATCTAGAAATAAGTATCATTGACAATCAAAATGAAACTCAGCTTTTTCGAAGTTCAGGTTCTCCAGATCCTCCTTACTGACGAAAACATGCATTATGCCGTATTCTCCGACCATTGTTCCGTCTGTCTTCCGAGTCGAATTAAAGGAAGTTCAAAAAACGGAATACAACGGCCTCGTTGACGGCCTTGTTCAGTTCACCGCCTGAAATGAACATTTAAAACAGCCCAGATGTTGGAAAGGTATGACTGGCATATCCGCGAAATTTATCTGACAAAACAGTGGGAGAATCTCTCCAGCTGTATATCTGGCGAAATCGAGCGACTTTGGAACAAATGGTGCACCTCCTAGCCGTGAGCCTGTTGGAGAAGAAATATATTGGAATCTTAAGCGCTATCTGGAATTTAGCATAAGAACCCGCTTTTTTGAGATTATTCTTTACTGCTCATTTATAATCTAATATATTTAACATATTTTGTCTTAAAGAATAGAAATACCTTGTTGTTTATCATATTTAGTGAGTTAATTAGTAAAAATTTAGTCCGAAATATTGTAAGTATTATATTTATATTAATTAAAAAGCATTATCACTCAGCCTAGTTAATTTTCTAATCAACTTCTGATAATAAATGGTGATTGACTTCTTCTTTTCATATATCTTTAGCGTTTTTTCTTTATTATATCAAATTTAGTGTGTGAGCTAGAAGCTTTTAAGTAGGGGGAAACATGAGCTTACACTTAAATATAGGTGAGATTTTTGTTTTGTATTAATATAACACCTCACTACCTTCAAGCTATGTTTTAACATTTTCTAATTGTAAGAGAAATAATGGTGGTTTTTGAAGTCTGGTATTGTTACAGTATATTGAATATCTTACCAACAACTATAACAGTTATTTAATCCAGCTCGATATGATTTCCTTTATTTAAATCAAAAAATAATTCAAATATTCTTTTAGTTCGCACAACTTATGTGATTACATTGTTGCAGATCTTGAGTAAGATTTTAGTACTTGTGGTTACTCATTATATATACATTATGTATTTATAATATTGGATTCACTACTTCGATATATTTTTGCAGTCTAATTAATTATGCTAAGTAAGTCAAAAATTCATAAGCGACTCTAGATAATTCGAAAGTAATTTCAACTTTAATATTCTTTTTAAGACTACTCAGTTGTTCAGTAGATTGAGAAAGAACCTAATCGTCACAATTCATAATAACTGAAGTTTTTCCTCTTGTATCAACAACAATACTTTGTGCAAATATCAGTTGAGGACCAGATATTTAAGGATTCAAACTGAGAATTAGTGTCAGTTGAGGATGATTTCGATTCCATCATTGATTATTACATTTTTGAAAAACAATATTTAGTGCCGGTTGAGGGATAACTGGCTTCGTTGGTTAAAGAAGCTGAGAGTGAATTAATATGAATGAATTTATCATTTCACAACAGAGTACATTTAAGCGATAGAATTTAATAATTCTGGGCTGCTTTACTCATTCGCTTTCTTTACGAACAGGTCAAATAGTATTTGCAGCTTTGTTTCTTTATCTTTTATCTCTTTTGCGTCAATTTTTATGTCGTCAATGTCTTCGATGACAGTTTTCGATTTTTATTACGCTGTATTTGATTTTTGCAGTTCGTTGATCTCCAGTTCGTTTTCTGCTTGTATTTTTTCGAATATGTCGAGTTTGCTTTTGCTCATTTCTTCGAATTTTTGGCATTGGCTTTTGGCGGTTTCTTCGACTTCGATGATGTACGATTCTGGTTTGTGTACGGTTTCAATTTCTTTGCACATTTTGCTCATTTTGATTTCTTCGCAGCTATCATTGAAGAATGATTGTTTCTGCATTTCTTGCATTTGGCACAGGTATATTTGCGCTACTTCGAATTCCTTCTTTTACCCGTAATACCCGTTTTTGTACTTGTCGCAGGTGAGCACCAGAATGTAGTTGTCGTTTTCCGCTTCAATCTCTAGCATTTAATAAACCGCTTCGTTAAACTGCATATGTACTTTCTATTGGCAGTAAACGCTCTTGTCTCCAATTTTGAAGCTCAAAACGTCGTTCTTTTTTGTCGTTAGAGTTTACGTTTTGAGAATCTGTGGACCTGGCTGGTAGTGCTGCTCGTTCGTTACGTTCTGAGATACTAATTTTAGGGGTGTTTAGGGCGGAACTGAGGTTGAGTTGTTTATTTGCAGCAGAGAGGCGGAAACGGAGGGAACGGTGAAAAGGGACAGTTTGCTTTCTGAACGGCCCAAAAGGAAATAGAATCTCTTCTAGTAGTTATTTAACATGTCATATAATACACTATATTTTAAAGCTTAGCTCACATGCTGTCTTCAATGCCTCCAGTTTGCTGTGCAGCTTTGTATCTTGCTTTGTTGTTCTACTTTTGCAGTTCTTGGTCAACTAAGCGCGTGTACTGCTTGCGCTGAATGAAGTAGAAGAGGGTGACAAGGGCCACGACGACGATGATGACCGACAGCACCACCCAGATGATCCAGGTAAAACTCTAATTTCCTTCGTTTTCGTAGTACTCTTCGTCTACGAAGTCCATTCCACGTCTGGCCTCTATGGGTCTGTAGGCCATGGCGACGTTCGCGTCTTTGGAATCGGCTGCGATCACGTTGAGCCAGTACTTGACTCCTATTTCGAGGGCGACGGTTGTGTTGATCACTACCACGCTCTCTCCGGTTTGGAGGCGCGCCTTGTCTGAAATTAAAGCTCCTCTCTTCATGCCACAGGCGGTCTTCTGGGTCCAGAGATCTTCAGTTAGCAAATACACCATGTAGCGCACGCCCTACGTGTGGGTTGCAGGATCAACTATAACCGTGAGGAATCCGTCTTCGGTGCTCCTGTTGATTCGGATGTTTCCGGAGGACACTTGGGGTCTGAGGTCTGTGTAGCTGTGGTAAATTACGAATTCAGTCTCTTCGCCTGTTTAAACAGTGGCGAAGAAGTTCTGGCGCTCGTTGGTAGAGTTCAGAACGGCTTTAACCTGACCGGATTCTTGGCTGTTAATTTCAAGTTTCTGGGAATAAGCCGAGCCGGTTGATGGAACATGGTAGTAGCTGAAGCTTGCTTCGGTTGATCCATGACATGTTTCGATGATAGCTCCAGATGGTGCGTATGCCGAATCTAGTACGAAATCTACTGTGCTGAAAGGATTTACTTGCACTTTGCGAGTCTTTCCATGGTCTAAGTTGTATACATGTTCTTTCTCTATGCTGGATAGTTCGATTTCAATGTTTTCTTTTGTATACAGAGTAATGTAAATATTTTCTTCTTGTCCTGGGGGGATAACCATCCCTTGTGCTCCCACCTATGTTTTAGACCACTTGAATCTGTTTTTATGCGCAGTCTCGCCTGTATTTACGAACATTGCCACCTTCTTCATGAACATGACCTCTGGGATGAAATCTGAGTGGTATTCTTCTTACTTAAAAACAGCCGTGAGCAAAACGGAATTATTAATATTTTCTCTTTTGAAAACGAACATTTTCTGCCCGTTAATTTTAAATACTTCTGTTTTGTTTTAAAGGACGGTTATAAAATGCCCTTCAAAAGTGACTATTTGAGATTTATTTGGTTCAATTTAAAGGTAAGCGCGCCCGTTTAGCGGTTTAATGGTGTATATTCCGGGGGAGGTTATATATTGGTCGCACTCGTTGTTTTGGATGAAATTACGGCTCAAACACAACTTTCCGCTTAATTACTGAACTGATAGACATAAATTTTGAAAATTATCTATTTATTCTGAGTCTACGTACTACTCAGTAGTTGCGACTGAATAATGATAGATATTTTGAGACAAAAACTACGAAAATGCACCAGGATTGATAGAAGCAATTAATTTGCTGTTGAATGTTACAGGCTGCAAATCACCCATTGAAGAATCCTACGCCTTAAAAGTATAATACAGTTGAGCACTTTTAAAATCAGTGCTTGCTATATATACACTAAAATCGCTCGTTCTAATCTCACAATCGTGAACTGACACGTTTTAACCAAGGAGAACTGGAAAAGGACAAATATATAACGTTGCATTCTTAAACGTAGAGAACTACACATCTATGTGACGGTCGAATCCAACTATATGTTCATGGGTCAATACTGCTAATTATTGGCGTGATACAGCAGTTTAGACCGTGCTGTCCATTTGATGAGCAAATACTGGAATAACCTTTACATCCACGTAACACGTGCTTGTGATGTTCACATATACAAAATCGTTTTCTAAAAGCTCTTTCTAAGACAATGTAATCGAAAATGTTATCAAATTTTAATCTTTATTCAAAGAAGCATACCTAAAATATTAATCTGATCCATACTAGTCGAAATGAATCTCGCATTCTGGAGGAAAAACTGCAGTTGATTGGAATACCACTTAGGAAAAGAATGCAACCTAGTTATTAATGATTATAGGTTTTGGAATCTTCACTCCAACGATTATACTATCGGATGGTTAAGAATACATTGATTATTTCTATTAATTTACAAGAAGTTGAGTAAACACGTTACTTGGGATTAATTAAAGTTATATCTCAATATTTTAAAGGGCTTCGTTTATAATATGGATGAATACTTCGTTTTAATCAATAATTTTGAACTTGATCTAACCCATAGCTTCTGCAACTTTAACTCTAGGGTCGTTATCTTATGGTAAATAAATGGTAGATGATGAAATAATCTTTATTTTACCAACAGAATAATTACTTTACAACTATAACATAACTAAATGTAAATCTTTAACGTTAGCTCGATAATATCTTGAGCTTTGCTTCGGTATTAAGTCTTAAATTAGCGTATTAACTTCTATGGTTTAAAGAGGTGCACTGATTATATTATCGTCTGAAAATGAATTGAAGAGTGCGTAGTATAAAACATTTTCAGCCACTTTTATTTGGGTATTACCTTCAAGAAGCACTTGACATCTTCCATCAATGTTTACGCAAGAATCTCCAAGTGTTCCGTACTTGTTCGTTACATAAAAGTTTGAACTTCCAGCTGTGAATGCTAGACTGTAATTAAGATCCTTTGTATTGCATTTTCCTGGAGCTTTAGGACTGTAATCAAAAACCATGTGGCTTTAAACTTATTTAATTTAATTTTCTTTTAATTAACTTAAATCTGGCGATATAACAAACCAAAGAAGTAATATGGGGTATTCTATTTCCAACCAAGGCATAACAGCTGCTGTTTCTTAGGAACTAGAGATAATACTAAAATCTCCAGATGTCAGAGAGTCAATTAGCTAGGTAGTTTCGTCAATTTGGTTTTGGTCTTCATTCACTAATTTTGATGTTACACTTTTTCTATAGCTGGTGTTCTAGATCTCTTGTGTGTAGATGTAGCTTTGAATTTTACCGAGTACTACACGGTTCATGATATAACAGTTCTGATTTCTGTAAATCTTTCTGACATTCGTGGTGTTAACCTAGTACTCGCCGGCGTGGATGTCCATTTGGATGTTGGTAGTCTGCTACACGTCAGTAGCGAAGACAGTGATGAAGGTGTAGAGCTTCGGGTTTTCGAAGGTGTACGAAGTCTTTCCAGATTGAATTTACGGGCAATCTTTCTTCGCTACGTGGGCGTTATCACTGACGCAGAACTAAACCAAAGGGTCCAAGAGCAGGTTGAAGGAAGTTCCGTCGCATCTGGCTGCTGTTAGGTAGAGGTCCTGGTTCGCTGCTACTGTGAACTGCTTGGCTTACGGGGTCAGTACTATCTCGTTTTGCACTTGAAATGAAACTTTCGAGTTGAAATTCATGGACTCGAACAAGATGTAAACTTTAGAACCAGTTAGAACCGCATAACTGCTTATCTAAATTACTTCGCTGCTGCTGTGATACGACAGGGTTCTCTGACCATTTATACATTTGTCGTATGAGTCGTCTGTACAAATGTGCACTTTAATAGGCTCCAACGTATCAAAGCTCAGCATTAGGTGGTAATCGATCAGATTATCAGCATCATTCAAAACTTCTGGGACGTTAAGCTAAAAGATGTCATAATATACGTAAGTTTACAATTTTGTTTTCAATTCAATATCGTGATAAACGTACCCGTGTTAAATGACAACTGCTTAGAGGCAAAGTACAAACATATAATATATTAGAAGTGAACATATATAATTTATTTTATTTTAAGTAAACTTTTTTAATACATTAATAATAATACTTGATAAGATAATATAGTAGTGTATTTTCAATAAATCAATGATTAGTAATTACATGTAGTTATAAGCACTTCTATAAACTATAGTAGTATATATTAAAGTATATAAGAGTATTATCATTCTTTGATAAAAGACTAAATCTGTAAGTAAATTTATTGATAATGTTAATTTTATCTAGAAATAAGTATCATTGACAATCAAAATGAAACTCAGCTTTTTCGAAGTTCAGGTTCTCCAGATCCTCCTTACTGACGAAAACATGCATTATGCCGTATTCTCCGACCATTGTTCCGTCTGTCTTCCGAGTCGAATTAAAGGAAGTTCAAAAAACGGAATACAACGGCCTCGTTGACGGCCTTGTTCAGTTCACCGCCTGAAATGAACATTTAAAACAGCCCAGATGTTGGAAAGGTATGACTGGCATATCCGCGAAATTTATCTGACAAAACAGTGGGAGAATCTCTCCAGCTGTATATCTGGCGAAATCGAGCGACTTTGGAACAAATGGTGCACCTCCTAGCCGTGAGCCTGTTGGAGAAGAAATATATTGGAATCTTAAGCGCTATCTGGAATTTAGCATAAGAACCCGCTTTTTTGAGATTATTCTTTACTGCTCATTTATAATCTAATATATTTAACATATTTTGTCTTAAAGAATAGAAATACCTTGTTGTTTATCATATTTAGTGAGTTAATTAGTAAAAATTTAGTCCGAAATATTGTAAGTATTATATTTATATTAATTAAAAAGCATTATCACTCAGCCTAGTTAATTTTCTAATCAACTTCTGATAATAAATGGTGATTGACTTCTTCTTTTCATATATCTTTAGCGTTTTTTCTTTATTATATCAAATTTAGTGTGTGAGCTAGAAGCTTTTAAGTAGGGGGAAACATGAGCTTACACTTAAATATAGGTGAGATTTTTGTTTTGTATTAATATAACACCTCACTACCTTCAAGCTATGTTTTAACATTTTCTAATTGTAAGAGAAATAATGGTGGTTTTTGAAGTCTGGTATTGTTACAGTATATTGAATATCTTACCAACAACTATAACAGTTATTTAATCCAGCTCGATATGATTTCCTTTATTTAAATCAAAAAATAATTCAAATATTCTTTTAGTTCGCACAACTTATGTGATTACATTGTTGCAGATCTTGAGTAAGATTTTAGTACTTGTGGTTACTCATTATATCTCATTATATATACATTATGTATTTATAATATTGGATTCACTACTTCGATATATTTTTGCAGTCTAATTAATTATGCTAAGTAAGTCAAAAATTCATAAGCGACTCTAGATAATTCGAAAGTAATTTCAACTTTAATATTCTTTTTAAGACTACTCAGTTGTTCAGTAGATTGAGAAAGAACCTAATCGTCACAATTCATAATAACTGAAGTTTTTCCTCTTGTATCAACAACAATACTTTGTGCAAATATCAGTTGAGGACCAGATATTTAAGGATTCAAACTGAGAATTAGTGTCAGTTGAGGATGATTTCGATTCCATCATTGATTATTACATTTTTGAAAAACAATATTTAGTGCCGGTTGAGGGATAACTGGCTTCGTTGGTTAAAGAAGCTGAGAGTGAATTAATATGAATGAATTTATCATTTCACAACAGAGTACATTTAAGCGATAGAATTTAATAATTCTGGGCTGCTTTACTCATTCGCTTTCTTTACGAACAGGTCAAATAGTATTTGCAGCTTTGTTTCTTTATCTTTTATCTCTTTTGCATCAATTTTTATGTCGTCAATGTCTTCGATGACAGTTTTCGATTTTTATTACGCTGCATTTGATTTTTGCAGTTCGTTGATCTCCAGTTCGTTTTCTGCTTGTATTTTTTCGAATATGTCGAGTTTGCTTTTGCTCATTTCTTCGAATTTTTGGCATTGGCTTTTGGCGGTTTCTTCGACTTCGATGATGTACGATTCTGGTTTGTGTACGGTTTCAATTTCTTTGCACATTTTGCTCATTTTGATTTCTTCGCAGCTATCATTGAAGAATGATTGTTTCTGCATTTCTTGCATTTGGCACAGGTATATTTGCGCTACTTCGAATTCCTTCTTTTACCCGTAATACCCGTTTTTGTACTTGTCGCAGGTGAGCACCAGAATGTAGTTGTCGTTTTCCGCTTCAATCTCTAGCATTTAATAAACCGCTTCGTTAAACTGCATATGTACTTTCTATTGGCAGTAAACGCTCTTGTCTCCAATTTTGAAGCTCAAAACGTCGTTCTTTTTTGTCGTTAGAGTTTACGTTTTGAGAATCTATGGACCTGGCTGGTAGTGCTGCTCGTTCGTTACGTTCTGAGATACTAATTTTAGGGGTGTTTAGGGCGGAACTGAGGTTGAGTTGTTTATTTGCAGCAGAGAGGCGGAAACGGAGGGAACGGTGAAAAGGGACAGTTTGCTTTCTGAACGGCCGAGGAGAAATTATTGAGATGAACCGTCAATTGAAATGAGAGAGAATCCGATCTTCACCGGATTCGAGGACAAAATGGACGTCTGAATCGTTAACGGGCACTACGCGATGATGTTCATTGGAGTGGCACAAAAATTAACAATATATACGTATAATGACATATTTATAGTGAAAATAAAGTGTAATCCACTCCAATGAAACAGAACAAATAGATAAGACAGAAATAAATCAAAATAACTTTTGTTGGGGATAATAATAAATAAAGAAATGGGTTTCTGCAGTAATTTTTCAAATTAAGTAATAATTGCTTTATTCAAGTAGTTGAAGAATACATAGAAGGAGAATGCACTATAAATAACTAATTGGTGAGCTACAAATTATAAGACACACCATGCTAAGAAGATTATGACAGAATACGACACTTATATTATCGTGAAACGGATATATTTGTGGTTTGCTATCAAGTTGTTGATTTGACTAATGCGGACATCAAATAAAGTTTTAACAATATACGCACAAAATGGATACCTGAAATACGGCAATACTCTAACGCACCAATTATTATACTCGGAACTGAATCAGAATTGCTTCATACGCCAGCATTACAGATACAAGATGAAGAAATAACAGAACTTGTTAGGGATGTTGGAGCACAGATGCATATTATCAGTTCCAGCAAACACAAATATAATATTTAATTAGTTATTCACCAAGCACTTCATATCATACTTAACTAAAGAGAAACAACTAGAAAGAAATGCAAATGCTGTAAATGACATTTATATTAATTATTCACAATATTATATGTTATTACCACTCCTAGATATATGTTCACAACATACAAAATAGCAAACTTTGAAGTAGAAAATCGCAGTGTTAGATCAGCAACTGCTACTGGAACGTGTACACTTTAAACTGGTATTCCTGAGCAAAAGTTTTATGACTTCTACGTGTCTCTCGCGAGAGGACATGTTGGTTTGTTAATTCAGGAAAACGCTTTCGTCGCTATAAAAGGACAACATGGGTCCAGAAGATTAGGAATCCACACAGACGAGATGATCCAGTACCACCGAAAGGCGAACGAGATAATGCGGGCTGCGAACGACAAAATCAGAATCTGCTGCCAGCTGACGCACGCCGGTCCAAACGGCAACGCCGAGAACACGCTGCAGATAAACGAGGCGACCGCAGCCGACTTCGAAGAAGTGGTCCAGCAGTTCAAAGAAGCTGCCTTGAGGGCCAAGAAAGCTGGCTACGACTGCGTTCAGCTCCACAGCGGCCATACCTACTTGTTGAGCCAGACGATATCCGACTTCTACAACAAGAGAACCGACGAGTACAGGGCTTCTGACTTCAAGCTGCTGAGAGACGTGTTGGAAGCAGTCAGAACCGTGGACATCCCGGTTGGCGTCAAGCTCCAGTGCGACGACTACATCGAAGGCCACTCCATGAACGCAGCCAGCGCATGCAAGATTATCAGCGCCTTGAAGTTCGACTTCGTGGAAGTCACTGGAGGCGGCCAGGGTGTCGCCAAGTACTCCACCATCAGAGCCGGAAAAGACCAGTACTACTACAGGCACGTAATCCAGGAACTTAAGGCTTAAAATCTGCTTGATAAGCAGCCGGTGATCGTTACTGGCGGCTTCGAAAACGTTGAAGACGCTCAAATGGCCTTCGACGACGGCGTCCCACTCGTCGGCTACTCCAGGAAGTTACTGAGAAACGACCAGTTCTTGATCGACGGAGACGCCAAGAAGTGCGTGAGGTGCAACCAGTGCATTATTTCTTTGGGGTAAGGTAAAACTGCCATGTGTTCACTAAATAATGTTGAGTGAATGAATTAATATCCTTTTGTTATGTTATTCTTATTTTACAACTTTAAGAAAATAGATTAATTTAGGATTAAGAAAATCGAATTTGAAAAATGATATAAACGATACATGATAATGTACAGTTAATTGATTAAAATCAAACAAATCGAATAGTAGAAAATTATTACTTACATACAGTACAATAATTCACTATCTTCCTAACCTATTGGACAGCTAATGGGCAACCAGATAAACCAGATATCGATGCCGATTCAGTGAAAAATATATAGTTGCGAATAACAACGCTGATTATATTAAAAGCAATGAGTTGCACGTCAGTAGTTGCACGCCGTTGGATTTTGAGAAATTTATGACACACTAACATCAATATTATATTTACTTAGCCGTTCGCCTAAGGGCTTCATACCAACTAAAATATATCATATATTCATACCATCTAAAATGATTAAGTTACGAAAAGCGAAATGTTGTGTGTGAGAATTAGCAAAAGAATTAGCTTTTAAATCGGGAATAACTAAACTCAAAAATACATTTTCACAAATAGATTTTTGTCCAATTATCATAGGAAATATATATGTGCACATCAAAAATTGAGTATCAAATAATATACAGCAATTTTATTATATTTCATTTCATTAATATTTATCATTATTTATGTGAATTATTAAGTATTTTAGATTGTTATATTTGAGATATTATATATCTAGGATTCAATAATGTATATATAATATTAATAATTTTTGTTATATTTAAGTAACTAAATACAAGCCCTTTAGTAATGTATTTGTTAGCTATTTTCGATATTATTATAAATGAATCAAAAGTGTTTTCAAAATATACATATATGTTTCGTGTTTATATTGAGAAATATTTTAAACTCATATTTTAGCCCTCACTCCAATCATTATGTTCACCAAGTTTAACATCGCCAACTTCGAACTAGAAAACCGCTGCGTAAGATCGGCCACGGCCACATCAACATGCCAGTTTTCGACAGGTATCCCAGAACAGAAGTTTTACGACTTCTACGAGTCTCTCGCGAGAGGACACGTGGGCCTACTCATTCAAGAAAACGCTTTTGTCGCTATAAGAGGTGCGTTTGCACCTAAGTAACTAGGGATCCACACAGACGAGATGATCCAGTACCACCGAAAGGCGAACGAGATAATGCGGGCTGCGAACGACAAAATCAGAATCTGCTGCCAGCTGACGCACGCCGGTCCAAACGGCAACGCCGAGAACAAGCTGCAGATAAACGAGGCGACCGCAGCCGACTTCGAAGAAGTGGTCCAGCAGTTCAAAGAAGCTGCCTTGAGGGCCAAGAAAGCTGGCTACGACTGCGTTCAGCTCCACAGCGGCCATACCTACTTGTTGAGCCAGACGATATCCGACTTCTACAACAAGAGAACCGACGAGTACAGGGCCTCTGACTTCAAGCTGCTGAGAGACGTGTTGGAAGCAGTCAGAACCGTGGACATCCCGGTTGGCGTCAAGCTCCAGTGCGACGACTTCATCGAAGGCCACTCCATGAACGCAGCCAGCGCCTGCAAGATTATCAGCGCCTTGAAGTTCGACTTCGTGGAAGTCACTGGAGGCGGCCAGGGTGTCGCCAAGTACTCCACCATCAGAGCCGGAAAAGACCAGTACTACTACAGGCACGTAATCCAGGAACTTAAGGCTTAAAATCTGCTTGATAAGCAGCCGGTGATCGTTACTGGCGGCTTCGAAAACGTTGAAGACGCTCAAATGGCCTTCGACGACGGCGTCCCACTCGTCGGCTACTCCAGGAAGTTCCTGAGAAACGATTAATTTTTAATTGATGGAGACGCCAAGAAGTGCGTGAGGTGCAACCAGTGCATTGGTGCTGTCTATAAAGGTCAACATGCTCACTGCCCTATCAGCGAAAGAGAAAAGTGAAATTAATTCGCCTTATACATTATTTTTCTGTCCCAAACTGTAGGGGTTGTTCATTTTTGATTGTACATAGTAAATCTAATTATATTAATACATGGGACACACAAAACTGCTCATTAGACGCATATATTCAAGAAAATTACCAACGAGTTCTGTCCCATCTATTCTAATTATTTCTGTTTCTATTCTGATAATAGATTAATTTAGGATTAAGAAAATCGAATTTAAAAATGAAATAAACGACACATGGGACATGCTATATTGCTGTCAATACACTCATATTTAACAAATTACCTAAAAAGTCTTTGTCCCATCTATTGTCAATTTCGTTTTAATCTGGCTTGTTCAGTACAAGTGCACAGTAATTCCATTGTTTGAACATATCAATCATTTGCTATCAATCAATAAACATGAAGTCATAAAGAATTGTGCCACATACCAAGCTCGTTAGCTAGAGTTTGGACCACCTCACTCCAAAGATGAAAGTTTGTGTAATCAAGATATAAAAGCGCTTCGGCACCCAGAGAGTGAAGGGCTTCTACGAGATCCAGAACAACTGCATCGTCGCCCACTACTTCGTGGGAAACGCCAAGCTGGACTACTTCGCGAACCTAGGCGACCTCGACATCTCTGTGAACGAGAGCGGCCTTCCGGTTCTGATAGACCGGATAAACGGCATTCAGATATAGCTGCAGATGCAGATAGAGCACGACTCGACCGATACACTCATTGAGGAGGAATGCGAAGAATAAGCCATTTTCTTCGACTACGAGGCCAGAGGGCTCTCGGCCTACCAGAACCTGGACTTCAGCTAACAGGCGACCAGCTTCCCGAAGCAGGCCTCGTTGATTCACTTCGACGAAACAGAGTGATTTAGATTGATGTAGTAAACCATTGTTATTACAAGGGTTCACTACTGGGGCGCTCTCCACGATCTAAAAGCTATAGGTTGCACACTCGCTTTGTTAAAACGGCGTTAAAGTATTTCAAAACTATTCAATATACAACATTCCTGTTAAAATATTTCAACAGAAAATATCAATATACTTATAATATTCATAAAGTAATACTTTTATGTTATTTTAGATTATATAGCATTATTAAGAAAGATTACTATTAGTATTTTTATTATTAGGTTAACTCTTGCTTTGCACGTTGGATATATTTTTGAATGCTAAGTTGGAGGCTGGGCGCTCAGAATTGTGTTCAAGGGCGATGCCTCTACCTCTTCCAAGCTTCACCGTTAGCGTAATCAAACCTTGACCCGCTGAACTAGTCATTAAGACAAATATCACCAGCGAACAAATGTCTGCGGAGGTCGCATGGGTGGTGAACACGAATCTTAGCTTATCCGGAGTATGCGCTGGTTTTTCCAGTGCGGCTGTACGCGTTTCCTTGCTTCATCAAAATGAGACAAAGGTAAGCCACTCATGAACTTGGACGACTAAGCATTTTTCCTTCTGCTTTTTGATGAATTGATGCATGAAAAAGCTGTTGAAGCTGATGGAGTTGTATGATCTGTACAGCTCTGGAGTGGAATCTTTGAAGTCGTAACAGTTCAGACTCAGCTAGATATCGACAGCGATTTCTGTCAGCTTTCTGAACTGTCGCAATCAACATCAATTGGCGAGAGAACGCAACGAGGAGTGCCTGGAATGAGCAACTGGCCGAACTTAACGCATCCAACTAGGAAGCCGAACTCATTCTCGAACTGGGTCAACAACTTGTTGAACTATGGCGTATTTACGTGTTGGTCTGGAATGTAGGGGCACATGAAGTTTGATCCATAATTGCGGAGCCTTGGTGCGAATAACTGTCTCAACACGATTTCGTAAGCGTTTCATCGTAGAAGTTTACGATATAAATAAGAATATTAGATCAATATAATATTACAAAATAATAATATAATAAAAAATAATATAAATAATAATATAAAAATAAATATGAATGAAATATTTTTCTTTTTTCCACACTACAGTTTTGTAATGATGTCAAAATTTCGGTCTCAATTTTGTAAAATAATGACATGAAAATGCGCTTTCCATTTTACATTAACTAGAGGTTTGAAAAGTTACAGCGAGAAGTATCACACCATCAATATTCTTTTAGTTTTCCACTCCAATTCCGGATGTCGAACAACCGTTTAGCTGCAGCGAATGCCAAACAATCTATGAACAAAATACGTAAAATTTAGCTAGGAGAATAAATGGAAGTAATAAATTTAAATAAACATATTGAATTTTTAGAAAACAGGGTTGACTAACTGGAAAAATTGTAAAACGAC
The DNA here is from genome assembly GCA_963988835.1 of Hexamita inflata. NCBI lineage: Eukaryota > Fornicata > Diplomonadida > Hexamitidae > Hexamita > Hexamita inflata. The sequence continues at coordinate 272,523 of CAXDID010001186.1, forward strand.
TTCGTCAACATGAAAAGAGATGGTTTCGGACCTATTATGAATAAGATGATGGCAAGGTTTTAACATAAGATAGAAGACGACACTAATTAATGGATGGATGAAACAGAAATTTAATTTTGGTTAATAGTTAAAATTTAATCTCCAATGGTGTACAATTTGCTTCGAGAATAGTTTAACTTATACCATCCGGATACTATAGATAAATACAAATATAAGTTTTCAGATGATAACCATTTAAAAGAATCAATAATTGGGGAACATTATGTAGCTAATGAAAACTTTCTACGCAGGCTGGCCAAGACTTACGGTGCTAACAGCCATCATGTTGTGTATTGTGGACTTGCAACAGATGTCGCTGCGTTCAATCCTAAATCAAAAATAGTTGGCGGGGAGTATATAAACTATATCGATAAGGAGGTTAAATTTGGTATAACAATCAAAGTTGAAATAACTCATATTGCTGCATATGTCCTTACCCCAAATGACCCTTCATTGCCAAAAACAACAATTTTCTGTGAATACAGATACAGCGGGGTAGCTAATGCCAAAACACTCCAAACGTTAAACAATATTCGTGCGGACCTCAAGCGACATTCTATGATGGTTTTCAATGTAGCCTCAGATGGGGATCATTTTTTTTGACAAGTTCAAAAAAGAAGAGTTTGAAGTGGTATATAAAAGATGTTTGCTCCATCGATACTCTTGCTATGATTTATTCACGAATAGTCTGCCTCATTTGTTTACTGGCGACTTATTCCACATGCAAAAATTGACCCGTTATAAGCTAACTACTAAACCACTATCACTTACATTTTAACTGGGAAAAGCTATGATAAATAAGGAAGAAATACAACGAATTGTACCATATACTATTAACGATGTTTGGCGTGATGGGAAACAGTACAAAATGAAAGATGAATTATCCAATAAAATGTATAATTGCAACAATGTTGACAGTCTATTTGAAAACACTGACACAATAGCTCCTGCTATATATTGGATACTGAATTACGCACTATCCTAACTAGTAGTTAAAATGGATCCTGATAAGTTCTAGAACTTAATTATTTTTGACTTGTTCGTAATGCTTAAGTTATACGAAAAAGTTACAAAAAAGATTACGAAATACACTTAAAATAGTTAGATTAATATGCGTAATTATTCTGCAGCCAAGGTACTTACTGCCTTCGATTTTACGTTCATGCGAAATTATGTTGTCACTTTAGCTAAAATAATGAACCTACTTGGCACGCACAAGACCCTTTGGTTATATTGTATAAATAGTTTGAGTTGTGAAAATACCTTTAGTGGCGCGCGTACTAACTCCCATTACCAACACGACATCAACATGGCTAGAGTGGTATTTGAAAATCAACGAGTTCAAGATTAAATTGAATATGAAACAGGCTTCAACGCAAATAGTTAAGGTAATAGAATCGGCCACCACTAAACAACTACAGTTGAAATAACAAAAAAGTTTGAAACAAAATAATAAGAGAGAATATGGGAACTGGCTGGGTATGCAATCAACTTAATCTTTTATGATAAGTCGCAATAATCTTTAAGAGATTCGCAGGTTCTTCAAAATTAGTTCAAACAAATAAAGTAGTTTTGGAAAAATATCTATAATTCAATTTCAGAAAAAGATAAAGCTCCGAGTAAGGACATATAAAAAGTTGGTAGCAAGAACACTTCGAACTATCAAGCACCGACCAGTTAATTGCGAATCAATGGAGTAAGTGAAGTAACTAATGAAATTATAATGTACACTACAGGAAAGAAAAAGTGAAGTGAAATTAATAAATTATAATACTTGAACCAACCTGAGATAATTACTAAAATTTAATCACTTCCGTTAAACTCATTCAGCAAAATTATAACATTAGCCACCCTATTGTGGAACCATTAATAAATATTTTACTTCTAAAATTTTAATAATATATATCAGAAGGTATTGCGAGACCTATTAATTCATTATATTAATCTAAAGGCATCGAAAGTTATCTCCTGTCAACATAAGTTCCTTCAATCATGTAATGATCCAGTTTAACCTAAGTTGCGCTCAAAGTATCACAGTTCATTTTGTTTTTAAGAACATCTCTTATTTAAATCACTATTCCGTCTGAGTTTAGTTGTGTGAAAAATTAAAGTCCGAAGTAAGTAGGGGTTTATAAATCGTTAGCTAAGCAACCGAGAGTATCTGCTGCTGTTTTATCATCTATAAATTAAGTTATCGTTTATTACACACCATTTGTATCAAATCTGATATTTAGGGACATCTTTATTAGTCTGTTGTCCACGAAGGCGGTGTAAAAATCAGCGAACTTCGCCGCGAGTGCAAGTGTTTTCTTCACTCTGTAGGTGGTGATATCCTGGAAGGTCAAAGAAGTCGCGTTGTACTCTCCATCTAGGCATCCAGAACTGCAAGAATATATTGGAATCTGCTTGTTCTGAGATTTATAAGTGTAGTCGAAAGATATCGTGACTCCAGCAGCGAAGTCCACGTAGCAATTGTTCGGAGTGGTCAAGATATCGATATCGCCGTACATGTCGTAGACCATCTGAATATCGGCAAAACAACCTGTTCCGTTGTACTTCGTGTGCTGTGCACGATCGAAACGGAGCCGTTCACAATAACTGTACGTTATATCGTAACGAAGTTCAAAAACGGCAGTTGGCTTGTCCAAAATTGAGTTGTAGTTGGCTTCGGAAAGCGGGAAAACAACTTCAATCTCTTTGTTAAACAGATACTTAAAATATATCTTAGGCTCGGCTGGCCTCGGGAATGAGACAGTATCGAAGTGTAAGTAAATGAGGACGTTCATCTTATCTAATGCAGTTTTGCACTAATTGTAATCGTTAACTGCATGACGGTATTTTTATGTTTTTGGCAAGTAACATTTTGTGTCGGAGCGAAATTAATTCATCAATGATTATATTTTACAAATATAAGGACATGAAATGGATATATAAATTACCACTTCAGATGAGCAATTAAACAGAAATGTTATCACTAAATGAACATATTTATAATTTATTAACAAAATAGTCATAAATAATAATATAAAAATGAATACCAAAGAAAATGAGGTACACTTCCAGCTTAAATTAAATTTTTAGTCATTATTTTGATATAAAAATTCATACAGTTCATGTCTGAAGTGGTAATTTTGATATACATTTCATGTCCTTATATTTGCAAAATGTAAGCTATCTGCATTATTATTTCGCTTCAACACAAATAGTTGTCTGCCGAAAACATATAAATACCGTCATGCAGTTAATCTGGTCGATATGGTCGAAGGGAATTAGGTGAAGAGTGAGCTTATTTGTCAGAGTATTACCTCGTACGTATGACCTTGGTGAAAAACAGGTTTTGAAGGTTTGCTGAGCGATGTCAGAAAATGTTTAGATTAGATAAATCATTTAATATAGAGTGGGGAAAATTAATATAGAGGGGAAATTGTAATACCATTAATTTACTGAATTGAAATTGCTAGGAAATTGATTCATGTTTAATATTTCAAATAATGGTTCAATAATACACTGTTATCAATAAATCAATCAATTTTTCGTGTATTCACATATTTATGAGATTTTCTGGTTTTTAGTATATAAATTATAAAATGACATTTTATAATATTATAAAATGTTAAAAGTTTAAACAAATTGTTTAAACAAGTATTTTTTGAAATTTTTGAACAATGTTGTCACAAGTTTAAATAATATCAACAAAATTACACATTCTATTGTTATAAAACAGTAAAAAATAGTTAATATAAAATGACTCACTTACGTGTGTGGCAAAAATAATTTTTCAAGCGAAAATCGTATATTTCCAGATTTTTTGTTTTTCATTTATATGTATATATGTACATGTTAAATATATATTTAAAATATCTTAAATATCAATATTGCAAAAAATAAAAAACTCAAATTTTGGCCCTATTTTTACTTATAACTTTTTCTATATGCAAGCTGCTGCTGCCGTATTCAACAGGGTTATACATAGGTATATACGTGATTAATTGTACAAAGTACACAAAACTTACTCAGAAAAATATTTTTTCGTTAGTAAATTTAGAAGTCAAAATATGTAATTGTAGTAGGAAAATGCTCACGAATTCATCAATTAAAATAACATAATCAGACTAATTTTCAGTTAATTAGAACAGTGATAATGAACTGCCGTAATAAAGATACAAGCATAGTCTAGATTCACTATATTTTGATTTCATTCAGAAGTGTCGATTTTATTATTGAAACCATCATTTAACATGTTAGGTAGTTAAAATATGTTGCCATTTATATTGCGCAATATTGATGTTAGTGAGAACAAATAATTGCGGCATTTCCACATTAAATACTATTTATGAATTTAATAATATATTAAGCATTTATGAATATTTTCACTTCAATGCAAATGCAAAATATATAATTCAAGTTAATTTTAAACATCCGTGTACATTACATTATATATTTGATATCATAATGATATTTAACCCATTATATTATTATTTGATAGATAAATTTCTTCCTCTTCGTTAATTTGGTTTTAGTTAACATTATTTGGAGCTTCTACAAACTCTGATATCAGATTCGTAAATATTTGAAGTTGAATATGAAGTTAAAAATCTAATAATAGCTCTAAAGATTTTGCATCTATCAATGAGAATTTTAATAAAGATTTTGACGTTATATATTAAACAATGACAAATTCAATATTACTCCCAGTTTAAACATAATATATAAACATATGATATGTTATTGTTTAATTCATAATTATATATATATATATATATATATATTAATTATTTTGTTATTAGGAGTGGATAGGTATTACACAGATTTTATAAAATATGATTAATTACATAACATAAACAGTTTTATAATTATTATAAAAACACCATTTTAAACATAATATTTTTATGTCTGTAAATATGAAATAATCAACTTTAGGGTAATATCCACTTCCACCCATGGACCACCAAATTTTCATCACAAAAATTGTAGATCGTAATTTAATTTTACTCAAATTGTATCGCGTTCATAGTGAATACAATATATGTTGACCAAAGTGATAAAAAGTCATCTGCCACTAAAATACCATCCTTATAAACAAGGTGATACTTTTTTTGCATGCCACGTACTGTAACCTTATCATCAGTACTAAGGCTCAATATAATATATAGTTACTATATAGTCAATATCAATATTAAGAGAGAAAGTTACTTTTCATTTTAAAAAACAGTAATACAATTAAGACTAGCTTATATGGTGTCAGTGAAGTTTGTTGAAAACTCATAAGTTTGATCTAATTAGACTTTTAAAAGTATTTTACAAGTTATTCAACAACTTGTTTAATTATTTGAAGCATAAAATATTATAAACATATAATATATAATATAATGTACTCTGAACATTCGGAATCAATCAATCTATAACAATATTTTACACTACTTATAATACATCAATTTAGCAATATTATTACAAAGAACATGTTATATTTGTTATTCTTAAATGTAACTTCAATCAACGTTTTTGTTTAAACAGCATTTTAGAATTAAAATCTAAACATATCACAAATCTGATAGAGTTCTTTGTGATTTAAACATTCCAATTCGTTTCACTTCCCAAATGATAACATTTCTACTTTCGACGCAACTCAACTGCTTCACGGACAACACTCTCGTCGTGCTCTCCAAGTAGTCCAGATAGCCCACATTCACCGCCCAGCTGCTCACTCTGAAGACCAAGGACTACGTGGTGTGCCAGTCTCTTCTGGGTTCTTCCTTCACGATTTCTCTTTACTTCGGCGCCTTCGTGTATACCTACCCCTCGAGCCAAACGCTATCGGGGAGCATATCGTTAGCATTTCCCTGCACAGATGTGAACCACTGCGACGCGGCGTTTCTGGCTACTTCGGCTTCGTTCAAGCTCACTTTCCCGGATACGAACACCATCGTGGAAGACGCGATCTCGGTCTTCAAGATAGACAAGTACAACAGGCTGAACTGCTTGACGAATCCCATGATCTCGTACACGGCCGCCACCAACTCCTTGCAAATCAAGGCAACCACCGGGGCCTGTGAGGTCCAAATAAGGCAGAACACGAACGCGGTCGTGAAGCTCCTGGTGTACCCCGACTTCGTGATTTAGAAGTCTTTCCCGCTAACTTCGGTGACTCAACTGTCTCACCTGTTCGTGAACATGGTCATGAACTGCGATACGGACTTCACTGGCTCAGAAAAGCGCGTGTGCCAAAGGATAATGCAGACTTTTCAGGAGTCCTACAACAACAAGGCGGAGCTCACGGTGTCTCTCCCAGCGATCGTTCCGGGCCCGGGCGCCCTTTACGATAGAGAGTCCGTCTTCTCTTTGTTCACGGTCATTACCGCCATCACCTCTTCGTTCGCGAACCAGTTCGACTGCTTCACCACCAGTTAGGCTGTATTCTTGAAGAAAATGATCAGGATTACAAATACGCTCAATAATAGTGCAGTTAACTGTATTTTACCGTTTAATTAGTTTATCGGCGATATTGACAGTACAATAAGGCTTCTGAGAGTGACAGATTCTGATGACACGGCTGTTGAATTCAAGTTCTCAAGCACTTCATAAGTGATTCGCGTTTAGCGAACCTGGATGGAGTGTCAGGATGATTTATTCGGTGAGTAATAATGCTTGGATAACATTCAAACGGTGCTTAGAATGAAGTCCCCACAGGCTATTATCTCGAGGGAATTTGTTAAATAGTCATCACTCGTTAAATAGGTACAGAATGCGCTTTCTGCGCGCGCGGCCACCAGAGCGAGCGCTATTGTAACCTTGAATGAATCAACCGCGTGCGTTTCAACTACAAACATTGGCGACCCAACTTAGTACTACCAAATCCAGCTTGATTTTACTGTTGGCGACCCTAGATTCTAACTAGATTAGCATACTGACGTTTTAACCCTTCGCAGTCAGGTGCTATATCCCGGTTCTGGAGTGGGGTCGGGGTAATTTGGAAAATACTGCTTTAGTTTTACTTTTTCAGATTAATAATAAGTTCTGTTTAAAAACTTGCTGAAAAGCAAAAGTCAAGTAACAGGATGGTTCATTTAACATTCATTAACGACTAAAGATTCAGAAAATGTATTTACGATATAATCTGTTATATTAAAAACTTAATCTAGCATATTTAAACAATATAATGATGATTATGTCAAAATATTTGTGTTTAAATGGACATATTTTAATAAAAAGTGGTGGAGTGGCTCGGCAGTGGCAGTGGCATTACATTATATTGATTTTAATACACAAATGCACATTTTAAGAACAACAGCTAATGGGCAACCAGATAAACCAGATATCGATGCCGATTCAGTGAAAAATATATAGTTGCGAATAACAACGCTGATTATATTAAAAGCAATGAGTTGCACGTCAGTAGTTGCACGCCGTTGGATTTTGAGAAATTTATGACACACTAACATCAATATTATATTTACTTAGCCGTTCGCCTAAGGGCTTCATACCAACTAAAATATATCATATATTCATACCATCTAAAATGATTAAGTTACGAAAAGCGAAATGTTGTGTGTGAGAATTAGCAAAAGAATTAGCTTTTAAATCGGGAATAACTAAACTCAAAAATACATTTTCACAAATAGATTTTTGTCCAATTATCATAGGAAATATATATGTGCACATCAAAAATTGAGTATCAAATAATATACAGCAATTTTATTATATTTCATTTCATTAATATTTATCATTATTTATGTGAATTATTAAGTATTTTAGATAGTTATATTTGAGATATTATATATCTAGGATTCAATAATGTATATATAATATTAATAATTTTTGTTATATTTAAGTAACTAAATACAAGCCCTTTAGTAATCTATTTGTTAGCTATTTTCGATATTATTATAAATGAATCAAAAGTGTTTTCAAAATATACTATATATAAATGTTTCGTGTTTATATTGAGAATATTTTAAACTCATATTTTAGCCCTCACTCCAATCATTATGTTCACCAAGTTTAACATCGCCAACTTCGAACTAGAAAACCGCTGCGTAAGATCGGCCACGGCCACATCAACATGCCAGTTTTCGACAGGTATCCCAGAACAGAAGTTCTACGACTTTTACGAGTCTCTCGCTAGAGGACACGTGGGCCTACTCATTCAAGAAAACGCTTTCGTCGCTATAAGAGGTGCGTTTGCACCTAAGTAACTAGGGATCCACACAGACGAGATGATCCAGTACCACCGAAAGGCGAACGAGATTATGCGGGCTGCGAACGACAAAATCAGAATCTGCTGCCAGCTGACGCACGCCGGTCCAAACGGCAACGCCGAGAACAAGCTGCAGATAAACGAGGCGACCGCAGCAGACTTTGAAGAAGTGGTCCAGCAGTTCAAAGAAGCTGCCTTGAGGGCCAAGAAAGCTGGCTACGACTGCGTTTAACTTCATAGTGGCCATACCTATTTGTTGAGCCAGACGATATCCGACTTCTACAACAAGAGAACCGACGAGTACAGGGCCTCTGACTTCAAGCTGCTGAGAGACGTGTTGGAAGCAGTCAGAACCGTGGACATCCCGGTTGGCGTCAAGCTCCAGTGCGACGACTTCATCGAAGGCCACTCCATGAACGCAGTCAGCGCCTGCAAGATAATCAGCGCCTTGAAGTTCGACTTCGTGGAAGTAACTGGAGGCGGCCAGGGTGTCGCCAAGTACTCCACCATCAGAGCCGGAAAGGACCAGTACTACTACAGGCACGTAATCCAGGAACTTAAGGCTTAAGATCTGCTCAACAAACAGCCAGTGATCGTAACTGGCGGCTTTGAAAATGTTGAAGACGCTCAAAAGGCCTTCGGCGACGGCGTCCCACTCGTCGGCTACTCCAGAAAGTTCCTGAGAAACGATTAATTTTTAATTGATGGAGACGCTAAGAAGTGCATAAGGTGCAACCAGTGCATTGGGGCTGTCTATAAAGGTCAGCATGCTCACTGCCCTATCAGCGAAAGAGAAAAGTGAAATTAATTCGCCTTATACATTATTTTTCTGTCCCAAACTGTAGGGGTTGTTCATTTTTGATTGTACATAGTAAATCTAATTATATTAATACATGGGACACGCAATACTGCTCATTAAACGCATATATTCAAGAAAATTACCAACGAGTTCTGTCCCATCTATTCTAAATATTTCTGTTTCTATTCTGATAATAAATTAATTTGGGATTAAGAAAATCGAATTTGAAAAATGAAATAAACGACACATGGGGCATGCTATATTGCTGTCAATACACTCATATTTAATAAATTACATACAAAGACTTTGTCCCATCTATTGTAATTTTGTTTTAATCTGGCTTGTTCAGTACAAGTACACAGTAATTCCATTGTTATTTGAATTTATCAATCATTTGCTATCAATCAATAAACATGAAGTCATAAAGAATTGTGCCACTTACCAAGCTCGTTAGCTAGAGTTTGGATCACCTCACTCCAAAGATGAAAGTTTGTGTAATCCAGATATCAAAGCGCTTCGGCACCCAGAGAGTGAAGGGCTTCTACGAGATCCAGAACAACTGCATCGTCGCCCACTACTTCGTGGGAAACACCAAGCTGGACTACTTCGCGAACCTAGGCGACCTCGACATCTCTGTGAACGAGAGCGGCCTTCCGGTTCTGATAGACCGGATAAACGGCATTCAGATATAGTTGAAGTGTAAATTACGTTAAGCTCATTCTCAATATGAAATAGTGTTAAATTCTCATTTATTAATCTCCGTGATACTGAATGTATTTAAAGCAAATTTGCTGTCATGCTAGTATCTGGTTGTTATGCTTCCGGTGAGCCATAAAGGTATAAATGTAATCAATATGCAATCTTCAGATATTAAATGTATTTGGTTTTGGATTTGAAAGTTTAAAGGAACGAGAAATTCTAAAGTTGGCTATTTATTATAAATAATCTGGGTCAACTCAGTTTTTGGTATTTTAAACTGCCGAATCCAGTTTTTAAACACACACTACAATAATACCAAATTGCGTGGCTTCAATTAGATTTAGTAATATTACAGCCCAAGCGAAAAGCGCTTCCACTTCATCGAATGAGCTACTGCATTTACGGATATCCTTACGCGTTTAGATCTATCTGCGAAGCCGACTGCGGGTACGGCATGTGCCAGATGAACTCCTACCTAGACTACTGCTGCACCGTGGACTTGTCTGGAATTCACGCCGGACTGAGCACACTGGCTTCTATCTTGGTTGGAATTTTCGTGGGCGGAGGTTTACTTCTGCTTTTGTCCATAGTCGGCTGCTACTTCTGTTGCTGCCGTCCAACGAGAACCCAATCCACTGTGATCGTGAAAGGAGGGCAGTAGCAGGTAATGCAGCCGATTTCTGTGCAGCTGATATAATTTCCTTCCTAGCAGATGGGCAGCCAGATAAACCAGATATCGATGCCGATTCAGTGAAAATATATTGTATCCTGGATTAAATATAATCAATAATGTACAATCATCCTTTCAATCGTGCCATAAATATAGAATTCTGTGTTTTGCTTCAATCACCTTCATATGTCGTTTAAACACGCTGGCCTGAATTAACATTTTCTTATGCATTTTAACGATATTAAATGTGTTTAGTTTTAGATTTAAAAGTTTAAATGGATGGAAATGCAGAGAATTTGCAGTCTCTAGGAAATACCGATCGGTCAACTTAGTTTTTGTATTTCACACAACAAATACAAATTTTAATAATGTTCCAAATGATACCAAGCGATAGTGTTTATTTGATAATTTTGATCGCAATACGTAAGATTAGCGATCCACCCGAAAGCTTCTCCACTTCATCAAATGAGCTTCTGCACTTTAGGAGATCCATACATGTTCAAAACGTTCTGCGAAGACGACTGCGGCGTTGGCTGGTGTCAAATGAACGCGCATTAGGATTACTGCTGTACCCTGGATTTGTCTGGAAGAGTTGTCCCAGGAGTCGACGAAGGACTCAGTGCCTTGGCTTCGATCTTGATAGGCGTATTCGTCGGCGGGAGTCTGCTGTTGCTCCTGTCCATCGTCGGCTGCTACTTCTGCTGCCGCCCGTCCAGACAGTCTCACGCCACCGTAGTGGTGAGAGGCGGGCAGCCACAGATTATGCAGCCGATTTCCGTTGTTCCTCCACAGCAGCCAGGGCAGCCGATAGGCAATCAATTTACCCAGATATCGGTGCCGATCCAGTGAAGTGTTTAGTATATTTTTGTGCATCCATTATCTTAAATGTTTGAATAATTTAGTGCATTAATTTCAACAGCCGATACGTTAAAATATTTCAATGGTGGACCAACAAACAATAGTACATTCCTACTATCTTAACAGTAAATTCAAACATTATTTGTAATTGCGATAACGTAAATCAACTATCCACGCATTGTTTAGCTATTTCTATATTTGTGAGAACTTTTTCTAACTAATTCTCGGGATATTAAATGTGTTTAGTTTTAGATTTAAAAGTTTAAATGGATGGAAATGCAGAGAATTTGCAGTCTCTAGGAAATACCGACGGTCAACTTAGTTTTTGTATTTCACACAACAAATACAAATTTTAATAATGTTCCAAATGATACCAAGCGATAGTGTTTATTTGATAACTTTGATCACAATACGTAAAATTAGCGATCCACCCGAAAGCTTCTCCACTTCATCAAATGAGCTTCTGCACTTTAGGAGATCCGTACATGTTCAAAACGTTCTGCGAAGACGACTGCGGCGTTGGCTGGTGTCAAATGAACGCGCATTAGGATTACTGCTGCACCTTGGATTTGTCTGGAAGAGTTGTCCCAGGAATCGACGAAGGACTCAGTGCCTTGGCTTCGATCTTGATAGGCGTATTCGTCGGCGGGAGTCTGCTGTTGATCCTGTCCATCGTCGGCTGCTACTTCTGCTGCCGCCCGTCCAGACAGTCTCACGCCACCGTAGTGGTGAGAGGCGGACAGCCACAGATTATGCAGCCGATTTCCGTTGTTCCTCCACAGCAGCCAGGGCAGCCGATAGACAATCAATTTAACCAGATATCGATGCCGATCCAGTGAAGTGTTTATTACATTTTTGTGCATAAATTATCTTAAATATTGAAAGAATTATAATTCCATCTATTAATCGTGAATCTAAATGTCATAAATATATTCTAAATTTCAAAGAAAAATGACCAAAGAATAATTATTTGGTTAAGTTTCGACTACAGAAACGTAAAAATATGTTTCAGCTAAACACTTAAAATAATAATTAATGTTTTTATAAGTATTTCAATGTACCATAATAAAACTAATAAATATTGTCTTTTAAAATGGAACCTAAATACTATATAAGATACTAATATATATAGTAACTAACTATAAATACGAAATATTCGCAAACTAGCTGCTGATATTTCGTTCTATTTGTAATACAACAATTATCATCTGAGGGAACAGATATTGTATTTACAGCAAATATTACCTTGATATCGCTTTTTATCCAAACAACAAAAGAAATTGACGCGTTTAAATTCATCTGAGATAATATACTGAAATTCCACTCCAATGGAATATAAACAGTTTAAAATAACTTTCATTGGCGACCACAACGTGCACAAAACCGGTTTTCTTCACCAATTCTACAAATAAACAAACTCGTGTTATATTCCAGTGGTTTAAGAAAATTACGCTGGATAATGCCGAGTAAACAACCAGCATGTGCACTACGTGCTGTAAGACACTTTGTGCGACGACGACTATGAGCGAATTCGCCGTTTTTATTACGATGAAACGGATGTGTGCATTTGTGATATACACGTATTATTCCACGAAAATATACTCACTAAATTGTAACCAACAACACGTAGGCTCTATTTAATCATTCAATCTTCATCTTACAAACTATTTCAATATCTATAGCAATACTGAAACATTGCCATAACACAATAACGTTACCTCATCTTGTCTGTTATCTCATATCTTTATAGTTTTTAATTATTCTTTTTTAAAATTGACTCCACTATTGTTGAAGAAGTCCGACCATTATTTCCTACTTTAAAGCAATAATATCTACTAGGCTCAATTCAATCATTCCATCTTTATCGTAAAAACTATTGCAATACACAAATATAGCAAAGTTACACTGAAACGCTAACACGAATTACTCTCATACCTCATCTTCAATGATTATCATTCTGAATTACCTCCTCAAACAAACGTTCGTTTGAACTAACGTCGTTGTTTTTGACAATTAAACTGATCTGTTCGTTATCTGCTACACGGTGACCCAGTTTTGAGCACGTCCGCTCAAAATGGGTTCCTGAAATAAAAAATTATTCCAATGCCCCGTTTATAATTCTCGGAACCGAAGCAGAATTAATTTGTGATAATTTTTAACAAGTTCAATCTGAAGGGAAAATAAATGAACTCGTTGGAGAAACAGGAGCCAAAATGCACTTGATCACTTCAAGCAAACACAAATATAATATATAACTAGTCATTCACCAGGCGCTTCATGTAATTCTAGAATAATAAGATTAGTAATGCAATCATAAATGCTGTTAATGAGTTTTAATGATTGTAAGATAATATTGTAAGTTATTTCTTTGAAGTATGGCATTGCGTTCACAAAATAATATTGAGTAGCTGAATTAATATCCTTTTGTTATGTTAATATTACTTTTCAATTTTAAAAGAACTTTGAAAAATAGATTACCTTCAAAGTCTTTGTCCAACCTATTGTCATTTATATTGTCCAATTAATGTCAATTATATTTTACTAAACTCAAAAATACATTTTCACAAATTGATTTCCAATTATCATTGGAAATATATATTTACACTTCAAAAATTGAGTATCAAATAATATACAGCTATTTTTAACAACTATTATATTATTATTTCATTAATATTAATCTTTGAAAACAAGTAAGTGCGAATTATTAGGAATCTAAAGAAGATTATTGTATTTAAGATAGTATATATCTAGGATTCAATACTGTATATATAATATTAATAATTTTTGTTATATTTAAGTAACTAAATACAAGCCCTTTAGTAATCTATTTGTTAGCTATTTTCGATGGTACATATTATTATAAATGAATCAAAAGTGTTTTCAAAATATACTATATATAAATGTTTCGTGTTTATATTGAGAAATATTTTAAACTCATATTTTAGCCCTCACTCCAATCATTATGTTCACCAAGTTTAACATCGCCAACTTCGAACTAGAAAACCGCTGCGTAAGATCTGCCACGGCCACATCAACATGCCAGTTTTCGACAGGTATCCCAGAACAGAAGTTTTACGACTTCTACGAGGAGTTCACTATTGGGGGGCGCTCTCCACGATCTAAGAACGACAGGTTGCACACTCGTTTTGTTAAAACGGCACTAAAGTATTTCAAAACTATTCAATATACAATATTTCTATAAATATAATTTAACAGAAAATATCAATATACGTATAATATTCATGCATTCATGCTGTTTGGAAGTTTTAGATCATATATTATTATTTTAATTAGCAACCTGAATTAACATTTTCTTATGCATTCTCACGATATTATATGTGTTTAGTTTTAGATTTAAAAGTTTAAATGGATGGAAATGCAGAGAATTTGCAGTCTCTAGGAAATACCGACGGTCAACTTAGTTTTTGTATTTCACACAACAAATACAAATTTTAATAATGTTCCAAATGATACCAAGCGATAGTGTTTATTTGATAACTTTGATCACAATACGTAAAATTAGCGATCCACCCGAAAGCTTCTCCACTTCATCAAATGGACTTCTGTATTAAAAACTACGCCTACACATTTAAACAGTTTTGTAAAGCCGACTGCGGGTACGGAAAATGTTCGCTAGGTTAAAATCTAGAATTTTGTTGCACACTGGACGTGTCCGAAAAAGTAGTAGTTCCCGAAATCGACGAAGGACTCAGTGCCTTGGCTTCGATCTTGATAGGCGTATTCGTCGGCGGGATTCTGTTGTTGCTCCTGTCCATCGTCGGCTGCTACTTCTGCTGCCGCCCGTCCAGACAGTCTCACGCCACCGTAGTGGTGAGAGGCGGACAGCCACAGATTATGCAGCCGATTTCCGTTGTTCCTCCACAGCAGCCAGGGCAGCCGATAGACAATCAATTTACCCAGATATCGGTGCCGATCCAGTGAAGTGTTTAGTATATTTTTGTGCATCCATTATCTTAAATGTTTGAATAATTTAGTGCATTAATTTCAACAGCCGATACGTTAAAATATTTCAATGGTGGACCAACAAACAATAGTACATTCCTACTATCTTAACAGTAAATTCAAACATTATTTGTAATTGCGATAACGTAAATCAACTATCCACGCATTGTTTAGCTATTTCTATATTTGTGAGAACTTTTTCTAACTAATTCTCGGGATATTAAATGTGTTTAGTTTTAGATTTAAAAGTTTAAATGGATGGAAATGCAGAGAATTTGCAGTCTCTAGGAAATACCGACGGTCAACTTAGTTTTTGTATTTCACACAACAAATACAAATTTTAATAATGTTCCAAATGATACCAAGCGATAGTGTTTATTTGATAACTTTGATCACAATACGTAAAATTAGCGATCCACCCGAAAGCTTCTCCACTTCATCAAATGAGCTTCTGCACTTTAGGAGATCCGTACATGTTCAAAACGTTCTGCGAAGACGACTGCGGCGTTGGCTGGTGTCAAATGAACGCGCATTAGGATTACTGCTGTACCCTGGATTTGTCTGGAAGAGTTGTCCCAGGAGTCGACGAAGGACTCAGTGCCTTGGCTTCGATCTTGATAGGCGTATTCGTCGGCGGGATTCTGTTGTTGCTCCTGTCCATCGTCGGCTGCTACTTCTGCTGCCGCCCGTCCAGACAGTCTCACGCCACCGTAGTGGTGAGAGGCGGACAGCCACAGATTATGCAGCCGATTTCCGTTGTTCCTCCACAGCAGCCAGGGCAGCCGATAGGCAATCAATTTACCCAGATATCGGTGCCGATCCAGTGAAGTGTTTAGTATATTTTTGTGCATCCATTATCTTAAATGTTTGAATAATTTAGTGCATTAATTTCAACAGCCGATACGTTAAAATATTTCAATGGCGGACCAACAAACAATAGTACATTCCTACTATCTTAACAGTAAATTCAAACATTATTTGTAATTGCGATAACGTAAATCAACTATCCACGCATTGTTTAGCTATTTCTATATTTGTGAGAACTTTTTCTAACTAATTCTCGGGATATTAAATGTGTTTAGTTTTAGATTTAAAAGTTTAAATGGATGGAAATGCAGAGAATTTGCAGTCTCTAGGAAATACCGACGGTCAACTTAGTTTTTGTATTTCACACAACAAATACAAATTTTAATAATGTTCCAAATGATACCAAGCGATAGTGTTTATTTGATAACTTTGATCACAATACGTAAAATTAGCGATCCACCCGAAAGCTTCTCCACTTCATCAAATGAGCTTCTGCACTTTAGGAGATCCGTACATGTTCAAAACGTTCTGCGAAGACGACTGCGGCGTTGGCTGGTGTCAAATGAACGCGCATTAGGATTACTGCTGTACCCTGGATTTGTCTGGAAGAGTTGTCCCAGGAATCGACGAAGGACTCAGTGCCTTGGCTTCGATCTTGATAGGCGTATTCGTCGGCGGGATTCTGTTGTTGCTCCTGTCCATCGTCGGCTGCTACTTCTGCTGCCGCCCGTCCAGACAGTCTCACGCCACCGTAGTGGTGAGAGGCGGACAGCCACAGATTATGCAGCCGATTTCCGTTGTTCCTCCACAGCAGCCAGGGCAGCCGATAGGCAATCAATTTACCCAGATATCGGTGCCGATCCAGTGAAGTGTTTAGTATATTTTTGTGCATCCATTATCTTAAATGTTTGAATAATTTAGTGCATTAATTTCAACAGCCGATACGTTAAAATATTTCAATGGTGGACCAACAAACAATAGTACATTCCTACTATCTTAACAGTAAATTCAAACATTATTTGTAATTGCGATAACGTAAATCAACTATCCACGCATTGTTTAGCTATTTCTATATTTGTGAGAACTTTTTCTAACTAATTCTCGGGATATTAAATGTGTTTAGTTTTAGATTTAAAAGTTTAAATGGATGGAAATGCAGAGAATTTGCAGTCTCTAGGAAATACCGACGGTCAACTTAGTTTTTGTATTTCACACAACAAATACAAATTTTAATAATGTTCCAAATGATACCAAGCGATAGTGTTTATTTGATAACTTTGATCACAATACGTAAAATTAGCGATCCACCCGAAAGCTTCTCCACTTCATCAAATGGACTTCTGTATTAAAAACTACGCCTACACATTTAAACAGTTTTGTAAAGCCGACTGCGGGTACGGAAAATGTTCGCTAGGTTAAAATCTAGAATTTTGTTGCACACTGGACGTGTCCGAAAAAGTAGTAGTTCCCGAAGTTGAAGAAGGACTCAGTGCCTTGGCTTCGATCTTGATAGGCGTATTCGTCGGCGGGATTCTGTTGTTGCTCCTGTCCATCGTCGGCTGCTACTTCTGCTGCCGCCCGTCCAGACAGTCTCACGCCACCGTAGTGGTGAGAGGCGGACAGCCACAGATTATGCAGCCGATTTCCGTTGTTCCTCCACAGCAGCCAGGGCAGCCGATAGACAATCAATTTACCCAGATATCGGTGCCGATCCAGTGAAGTGTTTAGTATATTTTTGTGCATCCATTATCTTAAATGTTTGAATAATTTAGTGCATTAATTTCAACAGCCGATACGTTAAAATATTTCAATGGTGGACCAACAAACAATAGTACATTCCTACTATCTTAACAGTAAATTCAAACATTATTTGTAATTGCGATAACGTAAATCAACTATCCACGCATTGTTTAGCTATTTCTATATTTGTGAGAACTTTTTCTAACTAATTCTCGGGATATTAAATGTGTTTAGTTTTAGATTTAAAAGTTTAAATGGATGGAAATGCAGAGAATTTGCAGTCTCTAGGAAATACCGACGGTCAACTTAGTTTTTGTATTTCACACAACAAATACAAATTTTAATAATGTTCCAAATGATACCAAGCGATAGTGTTTATTTGATAACTTTGATCACAATACGTAAAATTAGCGATCCACCCGAAAGCTTCTCCACTTCATCAAATGGACTTCTGTATTAAAAACTACGCCTACACATTTAAACAGTTTTGTAAAGCCGACTGCGGGTACGGAAAATGTACTTAAACGAAAAATGTACTTAAACGAGTTAATAGCTCGTTATAGCTAGTATCGTTGATGATATATTCTGTTGCAATGGTGAGCTTTAGGGACCATTTTATAATCATTGATGAAACGATTTTCAAAGTCATATTTAAATGTACATAAAATTGCATTTTTCTAAGTCATTTTATTAACACAATATTATTAATAATACTATAGAATTATATATAATTTATTAATTATAAAGTTAAATTATAATACCGCTTCAATGACATAACTCAAACAATAGTTTTATAGCTCATACATATGACTACAGTTGCATATATAACACTAGAATCTGCATGTATTAATGAATTCCTCCAAGATTCCTTATCTGAATAAATTCTGTAATTTATCATTCTATAATGAATGCAAAGTTGAGTTAAACCTAAATTAGTCAAGTAATATAGCTCTTATATTGTTTAGTAAAGGAAACAACCTACAATTATTAGTCTCCAGCATGTAATTGAATTTTAAAGCAAATTCAAAAATAAATGTAAATAAAAATGGAGATCATAAGAGAGTAAATGACATAGTTGAAGATCAACAGTAAATTATTATATTACGTAGATATTTAAACATGAACTTGTTGTAGACTATTCAATTCTACAGAAGCGTATGCTCTAAAATACAGTGGTGGGCCCTCGAAATGCTTTTTTGAATTAGGAAGAAGAATGAAGTTTATTATTTGAATCTTACTTATATCACTGCCCGGCTCAATAATGAGCTGGGTCTCCATCCTCATCAATACACTCATTAACTCTATTTACTATTGATTTGTAAAGTGCTTCAATCACATCAAGGCCTGGTTGAGCCTTGGATAGCTGTGCTACAATAATTAACGTATATAACTCTGTATATACTTCAATAATAAGTTTCAACTTTACCTAACGTTGTATAATTTAACAATCAAGAAAATTGATTTCTCATTATGAAATGGAAGTGGAAGATCATAAGTAAAATAACTGTTGTTTTAGAGTAGCATCAATATATTATTTAATGCTGGCCCCGACTAACCCACTTGATTCCATTCTTCAAGAAACAAAAATGCATTCATTATTTGAATATTGAGAATGAAAGCGACTGTAACTACCTGAATTATAATTCTAATTAAGCGAAGTACCAATACTTCATCTTGAGCTCCTGGTTGAGATTGAAAGAAAAAGTCCTCCATTGTTTTTCGTGATTAAGAAATACCTAAAATCGTTCAGATTGACCCAGTTGAAGATGAACACCGAGGTCCTCTGTAGGTCCAGTGCTTGCGCTACTAGTTATAAATTACATGTCGCGTCCGTATACCAATCATTGGATCCTCTTATTCTTTTCTCCAATCAGGCTTAACTACCATATATTTTCGAGATAAAATCTTTCATAAATTAGTTTTGTTGACTAAAACGTAGAAATTACACAGGGACATCTTAAACAAGTGATATAACTAGTTCAGATTGGTACAATATTTTATGAATTCATCCGTTGGACCCAGAAATGAAGAGAATACAAACGCTTCAGAACTGCCTAAGTTTGTTAAGTGAATTAGTTGACCTTCCCTAAACATCTTCTACCGTGTTTATTTTTGTCATTGCCGTCCTTTTATTGCATGTGGTAATTTCTATTTTTCCTTTTTGGAATATTAAATACCGACTTTGAATAGTCGATTATGGTCTAATACGATCGAAATCATATTTTTGGCCCTCTTGTGTTAATGAGTAGTTCATGAATAATCTCCAACTTGAGATTATTTATTGGAATTTGTCATCCGCATTAGAAGTGGCAAAATATTTTAATATATAATTACTCACATAGTAAACAAGAAAAAGCAATTCCACCTCCCATAACTGTACTTGAATAATTTCGGGAAAAGAATTTATAGCTGGAACAGATCACTAGCACTAGATGAAATACTGGCTAATACTGGTTTTGTTAATAATCAGACTACTGTGCAAAGCTAAGAAGAAAAAGTTGAAAAACTATTACCAAGTAGATATTGGAGACTTCAGTTCAATTTGAGATGTAAATAACGTGTTTTGTAATGTTTTGTCTTAAGAATTGAATGCAAACGAATAATAAACTAACGGTAGTAATCTAATGAAGATAATAAAGTTGTTGGGTGAACTACCACAAATCTTTGTGCAAAGATAAAGCAATGAAAAAATATGATTTCATTTTGTAAATATTTTAAAACACATCGAGAACAAAAAGTGTATTATATTTTTATTAGCTACAATGTAATTAACATATTATTAACTTTCTTATATATCACTCCAAATTGATTGTTACACTAGTTCATAATATTTTATGAAAATTAAAAATATGTCAGACAGTGTCAATATGTCTATAAGTTACGCTACTTGAACACAAATCTTGAATCTCCCAAACTCAACAAACGAGCTATTAACTCGTTTAAGTATAATTCTCGGGATATTAAATGTGTTTAGTTTTAGATTTAAAAGTTTAAATGGATGGAAATGCAGAGAATTTGCAGTCTCTAGGAAATACCGACGGTCAACTTAGTTTTTGTATTTCACACAACAAATACAAATTTTAATAATGTTCCAAATGATACCAAGCGATAGTGTTTATTTGATAACTTTGATCACAATACGTAAAATTAGCGATCCACCCGAAAGCTTCTCCACTTCATCAAATGGACTTCTGTATTAAAAACTACGCCTACACATTTAAACAGTTTTGTAAAGCCGACTGCGGGTACGGAAAATGTTCGCTAGGTTAAAATCTAGAATTTTGTTGCACACTGGACGTGTCCGAAAAAGTAGTAGTTCCCGAAGTTGAAGAAGGACTCAGTGCCTTGGCTTCGATCTTGATAGGCGTATTCGTCGGCGGGATTCTGTTGTTGCTCCTGTCCATCGTCGGCTGCTACTTCTGCTGCCGCCCGTCCAGACAGTCTCACGCCCCCGTAGTGGTGAGAGGCGGACAGCCACAGATTATGCAGCCGATTTCCGTTGTTCCTCCACAGCAGCCAGGGCAGCCGATAGGCAATCAATTTACCCAGATATCGGTGCCGATCCAGTGAAGTGTTTAGTATATTTTTGTGCATCCATTATCTTAAATGTTTGAATAATTTAGTGCATTAATTTCAACAGCCGATACGTTAAAATATTTCAATGGTGGACCAACAAACAATAGTACATTCCTACTATCTTAACAGTAAATTCAAACATTATTTGTAATTGCGATAACGTAAATCAACTATCCACGCATTGTTTAGCTATTTCTATATTTGTGAGAACTTTTTCTAACTAATTCTCGGGATATTAAATGTGTTTAGTTTTAGATTTGAAAGTTTAAATGGATGGAAATGCAGAGAATTTGCAGTCTCTAGGAAATACCGACGGTCAACTTAGTTTTTGTATTTCACACAACAAATACAAATTTTAATAATGTTCCAAATGATACCAAGCGATAGTGTTTATTTGATAACTTTGATCACAATACGTAAAATTAGCGATCCACCCGAAAGCTTCTCCACTTCATCAAATGGACTTCTGTATTAAAAACTACGCCTACACATTTAAACAGTTTTGTAAAGCCGACTGCGGGTACGGAAAATGTTCGCTAGGTTAAAATCTAGAATTTTGTTGCACACTGGACGTGTCCGAAAAAGTAGTAGTTCCCGAAGTTGAAGAAGGACTCAGTGCCTTGGCTTCGATCTTGATAGGCGTATTCGTCGGCGGGATTCTGTTGTTGCTCCTGTCCATCGTCGGCTGCTACTTCTGCTGCCGCCCGTCCAGACAGTCTCACGCCACCGTAGTGGTGAGAGGCGGACAGCCACAGATTATGCAGCCGATTTCCGTTGTTCCTCCACAGCAGCCAGGGCAGCCGATAGGCAATCAATTTACCCAGATATCGGTGCCGATCCAGTGAAGTGTTTAGTATATTTTTGTGCATCCATTATCTTAAATGTTTGAATAATTTAGTGCATTAATTTCAACAGCCGATACGTTAAAATATTTCAATGGTGGACCAACAAACAATAGTACATTCCTACTATCTTAACAGTAAATTCAAACATTATTTGTAATTGCGATAACGTAAATCAACTATCCACGCATTGTTTAGCTATTTCTATATTTGTGAGAACTTTTTCTAACTAATTCTCGGGATATTAAATGTGTTTAGTTTTAGATTTGAAAGTTTAAATGGATGGAAATGCAGAGAATTTGCAGTCTCTAGGAAATACCGACGGTCAACTTAGTTTTTGTATTTCACACAACAAATACAAATTTTAATAATGTTCCAAATGATACCAAGCGATAGTGTTTATTTGATAACTTTGATCACAATACGTAAAATTAGCGATCCACCCGAAAGCTTCTCCACTTCATCAAATGAGCTTCTGCACTTTAGGAGATCCGTACATGTTCAAAACGTTCTGCGAAGACGACTGCGGCGTTGGCTGGTGTCAAATGAACGCGCATTAGGATTACTGCTGTACCCTGGATTTGTCTGGAAGAGTTGTCCCAGGAATCGACGAAGGACTCAGTGCCTTGGCTTCGATCTTGATAGGCGTATTCGTCGGCGGGATTCTGTTGTTGCTCCTGTCCATCGTCGGCTGCTACTTCTGCTGCCGCCCGTCCAGACAGTCTCACGCCACCGTAGTGGTGAGAGGCGGACAGCCACAGATTATGCAGCCGATTTCCGTTGTTCCTCCACAGCAGCCAGGGCAGCCGATAGGCAATCAATTTACCCAGATATCGGTGCCGATCCAGTGAAGTGTTTAGTATATTTTTGTGCATCCATTATCTTAAATGTTTGAATAATTTAGTGCATTAATTTCAACAGCCGATACGTTAAAATATTTCAATGGTGGACCAACAAACAATAGTACATTCCTACTATCTTAACAGTAAATTCAAACATTATTTGTAATTGCGATAACGTAAATCAACTATCCACGCATTGTTTAGCTATTTCTATATTTGTGAGAACTTTTTCTAACTAATTCTCGGGATATTAAATGTGTTTAGTTTTAGATTTGAAAGTTTAAATGGATGGAAATGCAGAGAATTTGCAGTCTCTAGGAAATACCGACGGTCAACTTAGTTTTTGTATTTCACACAACAAATACAAATTTTAATAATGTTCCAAATGATACCAAGCGATAGTGTTTATTTGATAACTTTGATCACAATACGTAAAATTAGCGATCCACCCGAAAGCTTCTCCACTTCATCAAATGAGCTTCTGCACTTTAGGAGATCCGTACATGTTCAAAACGTTCTGCGAAGACGACTGCGGCGTTGGCTGGTGTCAAATGAACGCGCATTAGGATTACTGCTGTACCCTGGATTTGTCTGGAAGAGTTGTCCCAGGAGTCGACGAAGGACTCAGTGTCTTGGCTTCGATCTTGATAGGCGTATTCGTCGGCGGGATTCTGTTGTTGCTCCTGTCCATCGTCGGCTGCTACTTCTGCTGCCGCCCGTCCAGACAGTCTCACGCCACCGTAGTGGTGAGAGGCGGACAGCCACAGATTATGCAGCCGATTTCCGTTGTTCCTCCACAGCAGCCAGGGCAGCCGATAGGCAATCAATTTACCCAGATATCGGTGCCGATCCAGTGAAGTGTTTAGTATATTTTTGTGCATCCATTATCTTAAATGTTTGAATAATTTAGTGCATTAATTTCAACAGCCGATACGTTAAAATATTTCAATGGTGGACCAACAAACAATAGTACATTCCTACTATCTTAACAGTAAATTCAAACATTATTTGTAATTGCGATAACGTAAATCAACTATCCACGCATTGTTTAGCTATTTCTATATTTGTGAGAACTTTTTCTAACTAATTCTCGGGATATTAAATGTGTTTAGTTTTAGATTTAAAAGTTTAAATGGATGGAAATGCAGAGAATTTGCAGTCTCTAGGAAATACCGACGGTCAACTTAGTTTTTGTATTTCACACAACAAATACAAATTTTAATAATGTTCCAAATGATACCAAGCGATAGTGTTTATTTGATAACTTTGATCACAATACGTAAAATTAGCGATCCACCCGAAAGCTTCTCCACTTCATCAAATGAGCTTCTGCACTTTAGGAGATCCGTACATGTTCAAAACGTTCTGCGAAGACGACTGCGGCGTTGGCTGGTGTCAAATGAACGCGCATTAGGATTACTGCTGTACCCTGGATTTGTCTGGAAGAGTTGTCCCAGGAATCGACGAAGGACTCAGTGTCTTGGCTTCGATCTTGATAGGCGTATTCGTCGGCGGGATTCTGTTGTTGCTCCTGTCCATCGTCGGCTGCTACTTCTGCTGCCGCCCGTCCAGACAGTCTCACGCCACCGTAGTGGTGAGAGGCGGACAGCCACAGATTATGCAGCCGATTTCCGTTGTTCCTCCACAGCAGCCAGGGCAGCCGATAGGCAATCAATTTACCCAGATATCGGTGCCGATCCAGTGAAGTGTTTAGTATATTTTTGTGCATCCATTATCTTAAATGTTTGAATAATTTAGTGCATTAATTTCAACAGCCGATACGTTAAAATATTTCAATGGTGGACCAACAAACAATAGTACATTCCTACTATCTTAACAGTAAACCTATCTTAAATATTGAAAGAATTATAATTCCATCTATTAATCGTGAATCTAAATGTCATAAATATATTCTAAATTTCAAAGAAAAAATATATGGTATCGACCATCTAAATAATCAACTTGTTGTAAAACTTGTAATAAAATCAATAATATACATAATCAATTGTTATCATTAGTATAGAGTTTTTGTATAGTTCGCCATCATTCTAAATTACTCCTCAGACAAACTTAGTGAATTCAGAATATTTAGCCGTTTATCAGCTACCTACCTGCGGTAACGCTACAAAATGCAAAGTCTGGAACAAGATAACAACTCATTATTCCGTTTCTTCCTCTAAAGATTCTTAATAAATAACAATATAACAAAATTATACTCAATAAATAATATTTAAATTCTTCATTTTAAATATTACACCAAAATATCATCTTTAAAACAAGTATAACATCCATAAAGATTATCATCATTACAGTTATCATCATTACAGTTCAATAGCCATAGATTTGATTCTTGAATACTCTGGAAATTACAATGGAATGGACTACTTATAATTGCAATATGTTTAAAATTATTTCTATTGAATTTTAGAATAGATTATAAATTATAAAATATCAATTTTATAATTACAAATCCAGATTAAAATTATTTCTGCAATGCATTGATTCGACTTCTGTTGATCTCTATCTTACTAACTCGGTGATAATAACCAATGTGTGAATCTTAGACCATGCAAATGAAGTTAAGTGAGTGGGATATTGGATCTCTCTTCTAAAATATAAACTTTTTAATTCTAATACTTATAGATAAATATTATTTTCTTAGAAGCTTTTCTCTATTACTTTTATGAAGCCAAAACATAATATTGTATTATTATTCACTTTATTAACCAAAATATAATAATTTCGTGAACATAGGCGGTGCTTCTAAGTGGAATCGTGCTGTTTTACAATGTTAACACTTAATATACAAGTTAAAGTGGTCATCAACCATGCTATATACATATAATACTATGTAAAACTACAAAACACAAATACAGATTTTATGCAGTTAATATATCGCAAAGGTGTTTTCTATGAAAAGATCATAGCCGTGTGTAATGTGATTACTGCTAACCACACAGCGGAACATAACCTTATGAGACTAAAAAGGAAGTCGGATATCGTTTCTACAATTGACTTTATAGAAAGGTAAATTCAATTATTTGTAATAGCAATGTAACTTAATCACATCATTATCATATAAGTAAATGTTGTGTTCTATTATTTTGTACAAATAACTTAACAAAAAACAAAATGTATGTAGTAATAATATATTTATAGATAATAATGAGTTTTCATATTGTAAGAAAAGTAAATAGATTAGTAAAGTAAATATAAACAACAATCTAATAATTTCCTAACAATCAAGCAGTATTTTTATCTTTAATGAAATCGTAACTGATTCTTCAATAGAAGTGTCTTTAAATTAAGTTTAGAAATTTGCAGTTTTCGGAATTAATAGCGTTGACTAAAATATATAAGACTCGAATATTAATATCACAATACAGTTTTAAATCGTTTACGGTTCATTAATTTGTCATAAATGTAATGTTCATATTTTTAGTTCATAATTATCTTTTGTTGCAAGCGGATAATCTATTTCAAGCATAATGCAAATTACTAATGATATTATAACACTTGTCAATGTGTAGTTACAATTTAGATTCAGCACTCTATTGTGTGGAGGTTTAGTTATTTAAGTGTAAGAAACTTTATCATTCAGTATAACAGAATTAAACATAATAGGATATAACAATTAAGAAAACAGTTAAAGCAGTAATTTAATAAATCAAATTGATGAGACTATAATTTTAACAATCAATATAACACAAATGAATATATGCACAAATATTTAACATTTGATAAATAGTGGCAACGCATCCCTGGTAAGCGTTACTGAACAACCTGACTACTCTTGTGAAAATATATGTGGACAATAAACGCCTGTTTATGGTTTGTGTCAAATAAATTTGGTTAATGGTTATTAAAACGATGTAAATTATACAAAGTATTGTGTATATCCTTTTGTGTTTAATAACTAAGAATGTATTTGTGCATCAGGATATTTATTGAATGGTACTATTTGTATTAATATCATATCAACATTAACTAACTTAGATAAATAAATCTTTGATAATGTTTCAACTCTAATATAAAATATTTCTTCATTACAGACTGACACAAATAATCTAAAATCTAATACTACAGCACAAAAAATTGTGAGTGATCAGCTTAGAATAGATGTGCAATCAATTAATTCTTAAATATAACTTGTAATTATGGATATGTAAACTGTAAATAGCTCATTGTAAACTTAAATTAATTCTTATTAGGAATCAATATCATCACTTACTTCATAATTTACAATTTAATCAAATTCTCAGATAATTATTACTGACTCTATTAGATCCGATTTAACAGCATCAACTAATTCACTATAAACATAAATGGATGCACTAAATTATAACCTGTAAATTTAGTAAGCATAAGTTAATTTATTATATGTATGGGCAACAACATAATGAGATATAAGTTTGTTTATTTTTATATTTAAATTATTATTTCAGATTACTATATTATTATTTAAGTTATAGCTAGCTTTTTAACTTTTTGTTCAGTGATTTATTATAATTCAACATTCATGACATGTCTTGAAGTTCATTTTTCGGGCATTTTGATACTTCTTATTATATATTCGTGTTCTTGATGATATCAGTAAATTTCTGGGAGAAATTAATTTTTTCACTCCTTTGACGGATTTGGTCTCCAAAGTAACTTTCAGGGAACCTAACAAGAATTAAAACCTAAATAAATTCGCTTGCTCTAGGGCCTTCTGATAACTTGGTTGACAGGCTTTACCAGATTATAATTATCTAAAGGAGAAAAGAGGCCAAAAACAACGATTTTGAGAGTTCACCGTACAAAATGGCATGAGAGCTCGGCAATCGCTCTTAAACAGGTAGTTCAGGAATTATAGATGGTCAAATTAAAATTAAGAAGAGAGAATAAATATTTGATAATTGTAGAGGATACAATAGTGATTTTAAGATTAATTTTGAGGGAAATTGCCGACATAGCAATATAAATAATATTTGTGAACTCACACAGTTGAGCAATCATTATAAAAAGTGCCGAAAACACCAAAAAGTGACCATTTTAGGTCTCTCTTCTTAATTTTAATTTGACCATCTATAATTCCTGAACTACCTGTTTAAGAGCGATTGCCGAGCTCTCATGCCATTTTGTACGGTGAACTCTCAAAATCGTTGTTTTTGGCCTCTTTTCTCCTTTAGATAATTATAATCTGGTAAAGCCTGTCAACCAAGTTATCAGAAGGCCCTAGAGCAAGCGAATTTATTTAGGTTTTAATTCTTGTTAGGTTCCCTGAAAGTTACTTTGGAGACCAAATCCGTCAAAGGAGTGAAAAAATTAATTTCTCCCAGAAATTTACTGATATCATCAAGAACACGAATATATAATAAGAAGTATCAAAATGCCCGAAAAATGAACTTCAAGACATGTCATTCATGTACCTATTATCTTCTGAATTCAATTGAGCTGTACCTACTTAAATCATAGCCTGCTTGGTCTTTACTGAGTGGACATAAATAATGGGTGAACCCTATTTGAAAGTGTGACCAACATTTCAGAGTCAACAATTTCACCTCATTTACAACATTATTTTCTATTTTCTAATTTTTATTGTTAATGTTATTAAGCGGCTTAAACTGCCGTGAAAACCGCCAATTTAACGTTAAAGTTGTTCAGAGCCGAACAGACAATATGTTTAAACGCCTTGTGTTTCTTCGCGACAAGTTCGGCTTCTTTGAAGGTTACTTATTCTAAATCTGATTTGGTCCCGAGCAGGATAAATGGAACCCCTGGCATATAGTGTTTTATCTCCGGTATCCACTTTTAAACTATATTTTTGAAGCTGCAACTGTTTGAAATAGAGTAGCACAATATAAACACATCTGTTTGTGGATAAGACAATGGACGAAGCCTGCCATATTCCTCTCCACCTTCGGTGTCCCAAATAGAGAGTTTCGCTGCGCAGTTGTTAACTGTTATGTCTTTGCCATAATAATCTAGTACAGTAGGAATATAATCGGTCGGAAGAATATTTTAACGAATTGCTTTGAGAAAGCTGGTTTTGCCTACTCCTGCGTCACCTAAAATAACACTTTTCATTAAAGTGGAAATTATATGCAAATAAAATATATGTATTAAAATTGTGTGCAATATATCTATTTTCGCACCAATGAAGCAGTACAAAATTACGTTTGTAGGTGATTCTAACACGGAGAAGTCAAATTTTCTACATAAGCATTATTAATCTTAAGATAGTCAGATTTAGTCAGCATTTTAATCCAGTTATATGTATAATTGTACTGTAAACGGTCAATAAATGAAGTTTGAGCTGTAAGACACTCCGTGCCAAGATGATTTCAATCATATGCGTTATCTGTACTACTCTAAAACTGATATGTTCGTTATCTGTTATTAACATCATGAAAGCATTTAAAAGTGGGTTCTTGAAATCAGAAGGCAGTTCAGGTGTTATTTGGCGTAGCGTAGTGACTTGCTACGCCAAAAATGGACGTTTAATACGCCAAAAATCACACTACTTCAACATATTATCACTCGGCCTACGTTTAAATTACGCATAAATCCATAATTTTTTCGACATTCATAATCATATTAAATATATTGAAAACATAATTATTATTCTGTTAATTACTTATTCTGATGTTATTTAGATACTATTTATTATAAATCTATAATGTGCATATAAAATTGTTAAAAATACTGTGATTTTTGACATATGTGAAGTTAAACTGACTTTATAGCACAAATTTTCAAATAGTATATGTAAATGTATGCATATCATTAAATATTTAATATTTTTTTAAGTTTTCATTTGAGACGTTTTATTACGTCAACAATCAACAATTCGTTCAAATTTATTTTGATTGTTATCTAATACGACCATTTTGCAATTTAATATTTTTTGAATCAAAAAATATATCAAATGAACGTATTTAATACATAATAGAGTAGATATCAGCTCATATTCATGATAATTAATAGTATTTTATCAAAATTAGAGAATATTGTATTTTGTCAAATCTGTTTCTAAGATTATTTGGTTTGCTCATTTTTCATTGGAAGTGGAAATATTTACATATAAGTTACTACATTATAGATATATACCAGTTAAAAATCAAAAAATCTTAAATATTCACTTCAAATACTGTAAATTATACGTATGTAATTTTGCTAGTACGCCTGAAAAAGCGTACAAATTACGCATGAAATAGGCTAGGCGTAGCGTATGGTAGGTGTACGGCCGCCTAAAAAGCGTCGTGTCAAGCGTAAAGCGTAGGGAAATAACACCCTTAGTACTACCTCCCTCAAAAAACTTTTCACTTATATTGATAGTTAAGTTCAGCGATAGATATTAATTAGAAGTGAGAACTGAATTAAACAAACGATCTCCTTAAATATTGCGAAAGCACATTCGTAGATGTAATAAATATAATTTATAATTATAAATGAACAAAGTGAAAACTGAACAAGTAACGAAAGTTTAGTGAGTGGGATATATTATTAGTGATTTCACACGTAAATTTCTTCGTCATCATTTAATTCTTCCTCCTTTTCAACCTTTTAGAATCTATTTTTCTTCAAAAAGACAAGGTATACTCCACCAACAATCATGAGAACCACTGCTGAAACACCAACTACTATACCAGAAATTTCGGCTGGATTCAAAGCTTGAGGAGTACATCTCAATTTGTCTTATGATACCACGTGACCAGCTTTGCAAACTAAACAATGTTAGTCTGGATCAAAATTAGTATTACATTCTTTACAATTACTTTCAATAGAATAATTCGAATAACATCTGCATCCGAATGTATAATTTTTATATAGCAGACAATTTCCATGGAAATTGCAACTTACATCGCAAGTTGACGGATAGCACACTCCTTCGTAAAATCTAAAACCGGCATCACATTCGCGGCAGAACATGCTTGATATTCCATGTGAGTCGTTGCATTTACAAGTGAAAAACGCGTCATTTCCTTAAATGATGCAGTTTCCAGCATTGAAGCATTCATCTGAAATATTTTGGAAGCGGCATCTGCTTTCTATGCAAATTCCCTTATCATTAAACCTATATCCAGGTGCGCATTCGGTGCATTATTTCTCTGATAACGAATTTACGTCATTGCATTTGCACATGAAGGTTTATAAATTAATTTAAAATTAACAAGAGCCAGATTAGTTGCATTCATGGAAGTTTTTATCAATACAATGATTTTCATAGCAAACTTTGGATTTGGTGTCTATTTTATACCCATCAACGCATTTTTCGCACCATGACGAAGCTATCGCGTTCTCATCATTACAGACGCACTGTAGTTTATTTTCAATAACTTGGCACGAACCAGCTTAATAACATTCAGTCCCGAATGAATCCATGCAACTGTATTCGTAGCATTTTGAATTCTAAGATTTATATCCAACTATGCACCTTGAGCATTAAAGGGCAGAATCTGCGTGCAAGTCATCGCAAACGCAAAGATAAGAATTAGTTAGTTAAGAATAACCACATTAGCCAGCTTTACTGCACTCGAGGGAGTCGCGCATGCAAGTATCAACCACACAATGGTCAATATAAGATCTATAGTTAATCAAACATGACGTGCACTAGGTTTATGGGTCAGAAAAGTGATCATCGCATACACAAACATACTCAAAATTGATTTATTTACAGTCTCCTTACTTGTTACAAGAAGATCCATTCGGTAAAGTACACTTATCAAGAATACAGGTAGTACCATATAATCTAAATCCAGGCAAACAAGATGCACATTTAGTAGCTGGGTCGTAGTTATCCATGCATTAACATTGATAAATGTTATTCTAAACTACACAGTTTCCATGTTGTGAGCAGTTAACTCCATTAACTTCACATTAATCCACAATGCACTGATCCTGATAAATTTGGTATCCAACAACACAAGTTGCGCACTTATCAAGTTAATTGAAATTTGAGTTGCATTGGCATTGATAAATATTATCCAGAACAACACAAGAACCATGAGATGAACATTTATTGCCACCTGTTGAACATTTATCTTCAATACATTAGTCTTAATAAGATTCAAAACCGCTAACACATTATGAACATTATTTAGTTGAATCAAAATTATTGTTACATTAACACTGATAGATATTGTTCTAAACAATACAAATTCCATGTTAAGAACAATTCACACCGTTTGTTAAACATTAATCAAGGATGCACGAGTCTTAATTAAGTAGGTATCCAGCTACACATGTTGCACATATAGTATTCTAATCAAAGTTCTAATCACAAATACACTATTAATTTGGTACGTCACACTTACCATGATTACATTCGTTGTCATTTGCACAAACTGCAAACACTGATATAATTATAATCATATTCAAAGGAGTGGAATTCAAAAACACACAAGTAAAATCATATAAATAAGATTAAAATACGTATCTCATACATATTACTCTTCGTCTTCATCAAGATCTTCTTCTTTGTCAAGAATTTGGAATCTATTTTTACGTAAAATAACTAGATAAATTATTCCAACAATCATAAGTATAACTGAGGCAACGCCTATAACAACACCAAATGTTTCTTTACTTGATAACTGTTATCTTTTGCATAAACCTGTTTCTTAAGAAAATATATGTCCTGATTTGCATACCAAACACGCTTGATCTGGATCAAAATTAATATTACATTCTTTACAGCTAGATTCGATAGAATAATTCGCATAACACCAGCACACATACTCATAATATTATCTGGACGGATTTTGTTTTGGTTAAGCCTTTTTTACAACACATATTCCGTGATCGTTACAATCATTTTCGCAGTTATACTTTGAACATGTTCCTCGATGAATCGGGTCATCGTATTTTTAATACCCTTATTAACAATTTTGGCAACCAACATTATCAAATATAGCGTATTCATCATCGCAAACGCATTTAAATGCCTTTTCACCGTTTTATATCACACATTTGTAGTTTTCATTGCATTTAGTATAATTATTGTCTTAATCTTTGCACTCAGAAACATAACACTTGGAATCTTTCTCATTTCTGAGATAGCCATCAATACAAGTTGTGCACTAAGTTATTTCTGAACTAAATTCGTCAAAACAAATGCATTTCTACAAGTTTTGAGCTTAGTCAACAAGACAAGTTCCAAGTTTATTACAATCATAATTACCGCATTTATTTTAAATACAACGATTTAAATTCGCGTTATAAACGAAATTATTATTACATGCACATTATTTATTAACAAAGGTTGAGTTAGGTTGACAAAGACATTAAAATTATTTATCTAAATCGTTGAATTAACAAGTTTCAAGCATTAAACCAAAACAATTTGACTTACATTTATTTTCGTAGCATTTTCCTTCAAAATCTTGGTAATTTTATTTGCACTTTGAGCACTTAAAGCTTGGATCGGCGTTTTTATCTTCACACTAACACATTTCCTTCTCATTATCACATTATCCATTGTTGTTGCAAATCATATCATTCAACATACATTTAGAAGCAATACAATAATTATTTACAAACTCAAAGTCCATTTTGCATTCTAAACAAAATTTATTTGGATCAGCGAATTTATCATTGCAATCACAAACTTTTTAATCATCATTGCAAGTTCCTACACCTCCACAAATTAAATTATCAAATTTGTTGCCTTGCAAACTGTATTCAACATTGTATAATTAGGAATACAGTCCAAACAATATTTTTCTGAACTTGCATATTTATCTTTGCATACACAAATATCTTCTTTACACTCCCCAACACCTCCACATATTGTTTTATTATATAAACATTTCTTTGAAATACACACATCTTCAAACATTTCGAAGCCCGTCAAACAATCTAAGCAAAATAATTGAGGATCAGCATTTTTATCGTTGCATATACATGTTTAGTTCTAATTATCACATATACCTGCATTTCCACAAATAATACTATTCATTACACATTATTTTGAGAAACATGTGTTATTAACCTTTTAATAATCGTCATAGCACTATTAACATTAGTTTTATGGATTAGAATATTTGTCATTGCATTAACAAATTCTGTTCTTTTAATCACAAGTTCCATTATTAGCACAAATTTGATTATTAAAAATGCAATTAGATGCAAAGCATGTTCCATTAATCATTTCGTAATCAATTAAACACATTAGACAATATTTCTAAGGATCTGCATATTTATCTTCACATTTGCATGTATTATTTAAACATTATCCCACATTTCCACAAATTATGTCATTTTGAATACAGTTTTTGGAAATACAAGTATCATTATGCAGCGCATAATTATTTACGCATGTATCACATTAATGATTCGGGTCTCGATTGTCTTTACATTCGCACCTATATTCTTTTAATTTATCAAATTTAGTGCATATACCATGGTTATTGCATAATTTTAGTTATTAATTCATACAATTACAAGGAATATGTTCTTAGCATGCACATTGAAATTTATCAACACCATTAAATTGACATTTGTTTGAAAGACAATCCTTACATTCATTTTTGTAGCAAATACCTTCATATAATGAAAAATCTTATTTACATTTTGAGCAGTGTTCGATTGGATCTGCATTTTTATCATCACATTCGCATTTAGAATCTTTACATGTTCCAGCGTTATTACAAATTTTTCCATCGTAACTACAATTATCTTAAACACATATATTGTTATTCATTACATATTTATCTTTACAAATCTTGCAATAATCTTCTTTTTTAGCATTTGGATCAGCGCATTCTTCAGAGCATTAATAACCTTTACCTTTTTCTATGCAAGAAAATAACCCATAGCATACTAGTCCTTGCGAATCTATACATTCTGCAGGCGTTATAATGCATTCCTCCTTTACATGAGTATATCCGGGTTAGCACTCGCAAACTCCTCTTTCATAATTGCATTCACCATTTATGCATTTTTTAGCTTCGCATTTGCTCATAATTGAATAAACAATAATATTGATCATTCTGTTTATAATGGAGTGGACAATTTTAAACAGTGATATATACCAGAAATAATATATATTGCGTTAATATGCAGTTTATGCTAACCGCATGTTTATCTAACCACACTCACTATTCTACTCAGCTGTTTACTTCTTTTTCTGCTTCGTCTAGCAGTTTGATGATTTGTTGTTTTGGCATTGCGATATGTAGTCTCTCCATCCTTGCCCGTATATGTCCTTATTAGCGAATAGGTGCTTAACGATGTCCAGCATGTCCGGGCTCGTTTGCCCTGGGGGGTTTCCGAGCACTTTCTGCTCCTCAGCCAGGTCCCTGATGAGCTCCGCTCCCCACACGCACCCCTTCTGAATGACCTGCATGATGAAGTTCTTCCCCTTGTTATCCGTTCTTGATATCTCGGCTCTAATTACACGTGGATTTTTTGCCCAGATTTGAGCTGCGTCGTTGTCAAACTGAGGGCAGAGGAACATTGCTGTTTGTCCGACGTCGTTTCTCTTCCCAATTATTGATTGGAAGCGTTCGTGGTCATTTATCTCCTCGAAAAGGATCTCGATTATGTCAACGGCGTCAACGGCTAGGAGAATGTGGGCTATTGTCGAGTGACCGTGAATTTTAATCTTCTGGTCGTTAATAATTATTTCTGCGGCTGCGTCAGTGATCAAATCGCCCTCCGTTTCAAGGAGGTAGTCCATCATGTCCATGTTCTGCCTTTCGGCAGCGTAATGAATTGCGCCCCATCTTTCGTGCACGTTGGTTCCGGTGATGCGCGGATCAAAAGTGCGCGAATGCTTCTAAATATTCGCAGCTATGAAGTCATTGTTCCCATTTATCGCCGCGTCAAACCACTGTGTATTCTACGGGAATATAATGCCGTTTCCACAACCCATGATTGAAGTGGTTAATTAATATACGTTAAAATAGTGCAAAAGAATTATTCAAGCAAAATTTAAAGCTATTTTTAAAAAACGTCATTTTCAAAGATTGTAAAAAATGAATAACTCACAGATTTCTTATAGACGACAATAAAATATTAAGAATATAGTATATTAAATTTTATTTGTTATTTATATGTGTTTCTTAGTTCGCTCATTGATAATACACGAAATTATATGTTTTTTCCTTGATACTTTACCACTTTCTTTCCAAACAGTACTATGGTTATTCCCTCTTCTATTTTTTCTATTTTACTAAGATTTGCAACCAAGAAAATATTTTTTGAACTATGGTAACTATATATAACAATATGATGCACTCTATATTTATTGTTGATAAATTTGAAAACTATGACATATCATTTCACATATTGTCATATTTATGATATTTCAGTCATATTTCTTGTGGAGTGAATAATTTTATCAAATAAATAATATTATAACATGAAAATAATTAACCACTCTTGAAAATGTAAATAGACTCAATTCTCATTTATGTTAAATACGGCAAATAAATATAAATTGAAAACATATAATAATTGAAATAACTTTTAGAAATGAATATTCCTTTTAAATATTATTAAAATAAGTGTACAGTAAACTTTCATATTTCAAATTTTGAAAATAATGACAAAAAAATTGTTGACATTGGTATATTAAGTTTATATACTGGATTATAAACTATTGATATTTCTAATAACCAGATAAATGATGTTTCAGCACTAGCTTCCTTGATAATGTTGAAAGATCTAAACTTAAAATCTAACTATGTTCAAGATATAACACCTTTATCGAGCTTAATTAATCTAACAAAATTAAATATATCGATAAATAACATTTACAATATATCAACTTTATCTTATTTATAAAAGCTTAATAATCTTGATATAGAATAAAATTCAATAGAAAGCATTAATTCTTTATAGTTTTTATTGAAATTAACAAGCTTAAACGTTTCTAATAATAAGCTAGCAAACATATAAGATGTTTTACTATTAAGAAATTTAGAATATTTTACTTTTGTTTATGATGATAATGATATTTTTGACTATTAATCATAAGTAACAATAACTCCTATTTATTATTTAAACCAGTTAACTTCTTTAATTTTTTGTGGGCATGCCATTTCTGATATATATCCAATATCGAGATTAATCTATTTAGAATGTTTAGTTATATGGGAAAATTAAATAGTGGACATATAGCCACTTAAACATTTGATTAAATTAAAATATATTGATCTACAAGATAATGATATCATAAGTGTTGAACCATTAAAAGATCTACCACATGTAGAACAATTATATCTTAATGCTAATAATATTATAGATTTACATTCAATTAAGCATTTGAAAGCGAGTATTAAACGTCAAAATAATTATGAAGATGGCAATCAAGAATAGCCAACAGAATATTAAATACTATTTTACCACAAGATTCTAAATGTGCATAAAACTCGAGCACTTTTTGACCTCTCACTATTTAAAAGCGCAAGCCTAATATTTAGAAAAGCTATGAATAACAATAGAGAAAATATACATATCATTCTACAGAAACAGCTTTTATTAATGAATTAAATAGTTTAATAATTAATAGTTTTCATTAATTATAACTGAGTTATATAATCCTTAGCTATAATCCTTAAATAGCTATTATAATTATATTATCCATAGTTAATAGTTATTTAACGTTCATTAATTACCATGTCAGTTTTCCCACGTCAAATTACCCATCTCTAATCCTTATATTTAAAGAAAATGTTCGAGATGATCCAAAATATCATCTAAACAAAATCTAATATATTTTACAAAATTTTTACTTTCGAAAGTCAATAATACAGTACTCTGATCAACCCATTTTAGCGTTTATATCAAACTTCGCATTTTCGCTTATAAGGAAATAGGTCAACTCGCTAAGGGGGTTGGACATAAAGTTACCCCCTTGTAAGCAAGTGACAAAAATCATGAGTTTTGGCCCCCTTTTAGACCATATTCAAATACAAACATTATTTTTGGCTACATTTTGGATACATTTCACTTATAAGTGGATTGAAAATGGCAATTCCCTTACTAGTATAAGTGAAAAAGCTACCCCCTTGAGAGCGAAGATAGTTTTAAAATAGTGAATAAATATTCATTCTTACCATTTGAACCAACTCGTCATATCTATTTATTTTGGTCTTTACTAGTGGGCATAAATGACGGGTTAAGCCCGTTTTGAAAGTGGAAACACTGGCGTGCGAGAGTCTATGTTTTACTTTTGAAAGTCTCAATGAAGTCTGTTTGTGCCGTCTCGAGGAAGTGAGATATATATTTTACAAATTTAATCACTAACTTATCATAAATTCAAATTTTACACGCCTACCGTACCAATGTGTTCACCAGCCTTGCGTCAACCCCGAATTTTCTGCAGCAATACTATGCGCTGAATTTCTGGTTCTTAGTGACCTTGAACGCTGCTTTGAATGAGTTTAAAATATTTATCTGGTCTTGATTTATGCTGTGGTAGAAACTGAACGGGTTCAAATCCCAAGTATTTAAACTTTGAGTTAGTTCGATCCATTCTTTGTCGGAAACGGCGGTCTCTTCTATTTATTTGAAAAGATTATATATCTGGCGCTAAATGAGCTGAACTGGCATGTTGAGCTCTAATGCGATTAATGAGTACGCCTTTCCATGAATCTGTATTGCTTAAATTAAACGATTCACTTCATTTTAGTTCGATTATGCTTTAATGGGCTTCTCGCAGATAGAATCAAATCCTTATTAGTAGATTATGGCGCTGAAGTTACTCTCAGTATCATTTTCAAGATCAACTTACTCTTAAATAGTTGGAAGCTCAATACAGCCTGCAACCTACTTGGGTAGAGAATATATATTTGAAGGTTCTTGATTTTCTGGCTCTGAGTGTGCTGACAACTTCTAGATATTTGTTTTCTTGGATCTAAAACGTAGACCGTATATATTTGGCGTACTGTTTATGTATTAAGCGTAGAGACTAAGATACGACTACTGAGAACTTGATGAATCCATGATTTAGAAGTGGTTTATAATATGAATGGTAGATTAATTAAAACAAAGATCTAGTTATTATCGTGATGATAATTTTTGATACGTACAATTTTTGAATTTAGATTTAGATATTAATATATATTAATTACCAGTGTGTTATATGTTAGATTAACACAGATTGTTAATATATTCGTGTGTGATATTTTATCAATAAAGTACATTGAATAAATGTTTGATTTGATTTATAACCCAAATAATTAGCAGTTCTCCTAGACTACGAATTTCTGCTTTATAATCAATTCTTGTTTTATAAAGATGATGCAAAGAATGAAATATCAAATCAGACAATATGAACAACAGCATAACAAACATAACAAAATAATATATTTATATGTTATTTGAATTAAATGAACAAAACTCACTTCAAATCAACATAAATATTTTGAAACAATCAGCAGATTATCTAAACCATAAATTTTCGGCATATAACAAAATTTTTCAAAATTGCTATTTATCTATCAAATATATATGTTTAGGCTATTGTTACACACAATATAAATCACTCTGTTTCGTCGAAGTGAATCAACGAGGCCTGCTTCGGGAAACTGGTCGCCTGTTAGCTGAAGTCCAGGTTCTGGTAGGCCGAGATCCCTCTGGCCTCGTAGTCGAAGAAAATTGCTTCCTCTTCGCTTTCCTCCTAAATTAGTATATCCGTAGAATCTTGTTCAATTTACATCTAAAGTTGGATCTGAACACCGTTTATCTTATCAATCAGAATAGGAAGCCCGTTCTTGTTCACAGAGATATCGAGGTCGCCGAGATTCGCGAAGTAGTCCAGCTTGGTGTTTCTAACAGAATAGTTGGCTACGATGCAGTTGTTCTGGATCTCGTAGAAGCCCTTCACTCTCTGGGTGCTGAAGTGCTTTGATATCTAGATTACACACACTTTCATCTGGAGTGAGGTGATCCAAAGTCTAAATGACGATTGAGGTTAATAGAACAATTCTTTATGATCATCGTGTTTATTAATTGATTAATAATGATTGATATATTCAAGAAATAATGGTATTTCTGCTGTACACACTCTGAATCAATTAGATTAAAACAAAATTTATATATGATGGGACAAAGGCTACAATATAATCAACTATAAGTATATGTATAAATATATAACTATTATGTCACTATAAATAACAATCAAAACAAACAACAAGTTATTAATACTAAATTAAAGGAATGAACAACATCCTAATATACTTTGTTAAAATTAAAAATAGTTTCATTGGTATTCGGGTTCAAATCCCAAGTATTTAAACTTTGAATTAGTTCGATCCATTCTTTGTCGGAAACGGCGGTCTCTTCTATTTATTTGAAAAGATTATATATCTGGCGCTAAATGAGCTGAACTGGCATGTTGAGCTCTAATGCGATTAATGAGTACGCCTTTCCGTGAATCTGAAGAGCTTAAATTAAACGATTCACTTCATTTTGGTTCAGTTTAGTTTGAATTGGCTTCTCGCAGATAGAATCGCTCCCTTGTTAGTAGATAATGGCGCTAAGATTGCTCTCCGTGTCATTTTCGAGATTTAATTACTCCTAAATGGTTGAAAGCTCACAGCAGCTGGCTATTTTCTTAGGCTTAGCGTTTATACTTGAAGTGTCTTTGTTTTCGGGCTCTGACACCTTCTTGATATCTGTTTTCTTGGATCTGAATTTAAGACCATATATATTTGGCGTACTATTTATATACTTAGCATAGAGGCTAAGATATGACTGCTAAGAACTTGACGAATCCATGATTTAGAAGTGGTTTATAAAACGTAAAATTGACGAACAAAATAATAAATATACAATTTTAGGTTTGATACGCACAATATATATTTGAATTTAGTAATAGATAATAAATTTATTATAGTAATATATAGCATTTCTCAAATTTCACATGATCATATGTAATATTTTCTAACATAGTATAACATGACTGATATATGTACAATCCTTTTATCTAAATATTTCATGTAAAAATATTAGTTTTAATATTTCATAATTTCATGAAAATAGTAAATATCTTTGATGCTTGTTACATTAAATAAATATATATGATTTGATTTCAAATCATAATAATAATGCGTTAATATTATCTTTTTTTTCTTAATAATCAATATTTGTTCACATTTGAAATTTCAAATCAGACAATATTTCTCTCTTTTGCGTTGCTAATGTAATATATACCCTTGTATATAACAATTGTACAATTGTTTACTATATCAATTGTTTTGTGGAAGTGAGTTGGACTACTTCGGGAAGCTGGTCGCCTCTTTGTTGAAGAAAATTGTTTCTTTTTCGCTCTCCTCTTCAATGAGAGTGACGAGTCGTACTCTATTATTTAAATAGAGCTTAGTCAATAATACAGTACTCTGATCAACCCATTTTAGCGTTTATATCAAACTTCGCATTTTCGCTTATAAGGAAATAGGTCAACTCGCTAAGGGGGTTGGACATAAAGTTACCCCCTTGTAAGCAAGTGACAAAAATCATGAGTTTTGGCCCCCTTTTAGACCATATTCAAATACAAACATTATTTTTGGCTACATTTTGGATACATTTCACTTATAAGTGGATTGAAAATGGCAATTCCCTTACTAGTATAAGTGAAAAAGCTACCCCCTTGAGAGCGAAGATAGTTTTAAAATAGTGAATAAATATTCATTCTTACCATTTGAACCAACTCGTCATATCTATTTATTTTGGTCTTTACTAGTGGGCATAAATGACGGGTTAAGCCCGTTTTGAAAGTGGAAACACTGGCGTGCGAGAGTCTATGTTTTACTTTTGAAAGTCTCAATGAAGTCTGTTTGTGCCGTCTCGAGGAAGTGAGATATATATTTTACAAATTTAATCACTAACTTATCATAAATTCAAATTTTACACGCCTACCGTACCAATGTGTTCACCAGCCTTGCGTCAACCCCGAATTTTCTGCAGCAATACTATGCGCTGAATTTCTGGTTCTTAGTGACCTTGAACGCTGCTTTGAATGAGTTTAAAATATTTATCTGGTCTTGATTTATGCTGTGGTAGAAACTGAACGGGTTCAAATCCCAAGTATTTAAACTTTGAGTTAGTTCGATCCATTCTTTGTCGGAAACGGCGGTCTCTTCTATTTATTTGAAAAGATTATATATCTGGCGCTAAATGAGCTGAACTGGCATGTTGAGCTCTAATGCGATTAATGAGTACGCCTTTCCATGAATCTGTATTGCTTAAATTAAACGATTCACTTCATTTTAGTTCGATTATGCTTTAATGGGCTTCTCGCAGATAGAATCAAATCCTTATTAGTAGATTATGGCGCTGAAGTTACTCTCAGTATCATTTTCAAGATCAACTTACTCTTAAATAGTTGGAAGCTCAATACAGCCTGCAACCTACTTGGGTAGAGAATATATATTTGAAGGTTCTTGATTTTCTGGCTCTGAGTGTGCTGACAACTTCTAGATATTTGTTTTCTTGGATCTAAAACGTAGACCGTATATATTTGGCGTACTGTTTATGTATTAAGCGTAGAGACTAAGATACGACTACTGAGAACTTGATGAATCCATGATTTAGAAGTGGTTTATAATATGAATGGTAGATTAATTAAAACAAAGATCTAGTTATTATCGTGATGATAATTTTTGATACGTACAATTTTTGAATTTGATTTAGATATTAATTATAAGTGTTATATGTTAAATTAACATAGATTGTTTGTATATTCGTAGAACAGCATTAAATTAGGGATGGTTTTTTATACTACATTAAAGTATAAATTTCAAAAGTCGTATAGTTTATTTTGCTATTTAACTTAAAGAATTACAGGTTCATTCCTTTTTATTATATTTTTATTTTCTAATGACCACTGTGGAACTACATTTATATTGTTTTATTTCTCCCACTTCAAATTTAAATAATTGGAACTTAATCAATGAACCAAACAATGGAGCGATCGATCGATACTGTTTTGACGATCGATACATGAAGATTTGGTCGGTATCGATATATATATATATATATGGTATATATGGTATATGGTATATTTTGCTTTCGAAAGTCTCAATGAAGTCCGTTTGTGCCGTCTCGAGGAAGTGATATATATATCGATCGATCGATAATCACCACTCCAAAGCTTGAAATTAACAATGATAATATAACTTATAAATTGAAATATTAAAGCTAGATACTTACAGTTTCTTTTTACTTATAATTTATTTTTTATACTCTTTACCTATACTTTATTTTACTTATAATTTATATCAAGTTTTTGCGTCTTGTTATAAATATTTTGTGAATGTTCATATGTTTAATTTTGTTATTTT
This sequence comes from Hexamita inflata, assembly GCA_963988835.1. Classification (NCBI taxonomy): domain Eukaryota; phylum Fornicata; order Diplomonadida; family Hexamitidae; genus Hexamita; species Hexamita inflata. The sequence continues at coordinate 315,828 of CAXDID010001186.1, forward strand.
TCTATAAATGTAACATATACATTGATTATTTGTTGAAGAATAAGATTGTTACAGAGATAATAATCATATTTATCGTTAATTCTATAATATTTAATAAATACAGAGCCCTTACAGCGTTAATAACCTTTATAAACAAATTTTATAATTTTAAGATAATAAAAATATTAGTTAATACATTAATAAGTTGTTGTACTATGTTAAATTATGATATGATCAAATCATGTAATTCATTTAGATGTGAAATTATTTTCAAAACACATATTATATCATATAATATATAGAATCTATATTATAGATTTGTTCTAAAATAATTTGAGGTTATATAAATACACATCTCATTGTCAATTTTGGTTAGGTTAGTACCTGGTTAAAGGAAATATGAATGAATATAGAATTTGTAATAAATGGTCTAATAACGATCGTTATTTTAGTATCGATCGACACATAGAGATTTACTCAGTATCGATCGATCGCTCCAATGTAATAACTTATTGTATTTATTAATTGTTGGTGAATTATAACATTGATACAATTATATATGCTTTTTCACCAATTATTATAACAAATATAAAGTATATTAATTATAACACAAAGTTAACACTGTATAAATATAACGCATAAATCACTTGCAATAATTTTTCTCTGATATATTCGTCAAAGCTTAGCGCACCAAAGTGTTCACCAGCCTTGCTTCAACCCCAAACTTCCTGCAACAATATTACGCGCTGAATTTCTGGTTCTTAGTGACCTTGAACGCTGCTTTGAATGAGTTTAAAATATTTATCTGGTCTTGATTTATGCTGTGGTAGAAACTGAACGGGTTCAAATCCCAAGTATTTAAACTTTGAGTTAGTTCGATCCATTCTTTGTCGGAAACGGCGGTCTCTTCTATTTATTTGAAAAGATTATATATCTGGCGCTAAATGAGCTGAACTGGCATGTTGAGCTCTAATGCGATTAATGAGTACGCCTTTCCATGAATCTGTATTGCTTAAATTAAACGATTCACTTCATTTTAGTTCGATTATGCTTTAATGGGCTTCTCGCAGATAGAATCAAATCCTTATTAGTAGATTATGGCGCTGAAGTTACTCTCAGTATCATTTTCAAGATCAACTTACTCTTAAATAGTTGGAAGCTCAATACAGCCTGCAACCTACTTGGGTAGAGAATATATATTTGAAGGTTCTTGATTTTCTGGCTCTGAGTGTGCTGACAACTTCTAGATATTTGTTTTCTTGGATCTAAAACGTAGACCGTATATATTTGGCGTACTGTTTATGTATTAAGCGTAGAGACTAAGATACGACTACTGAGAACTTGATGAATCCATGATTTAGAAGTGGTTTATAATATGAATGGTAGATTAATTAAAACAAAGATCTAGTTATTATCGTGATGATAATTTTTGATACGTACAATTTTTGAATTTAGATTTAGATATTAATATATATTAATTACCAGTGTGTTATATGTTAGATTAACACAGATTGTTAATATATTCGTGTGTGATATTTTATCAATAAAGTACATTGAATAAATGTTTGATTTGATTTATAACCCAAATAATTAGCAGTTCTCCTAGACTACGAATTTCTGCTTTATAATCAATTCTTGTTTTATAAAGATGATGCAAAGAATGAAATATCAAATCAGACAATATGAACAACAGCATAACAAACATAACAAAATAATATATTTATATGTTATTTGAATTAAATGAACAAAACTCACTTCAAATCAACATAAATATTTTGAAACAATCAGCAGATTATCTAAACCATAAATTTTCGGCATATAACAAAATTTTTCAAAATTGCTATTTATCTATCAAATATATATGTTTAGGCTATTGTTACACACAATATAAATCACTCTGTTTCGTCGAAGTGAATCAACGAGGCCTGCTTCGGGAAACTGGTCGCCTGTTAGCTGAAGTCCAGGTTCTGGTAGGCCGAGATCCCTCTGGCCTCGTAGTCGAAGAAAATTGCTTCCTCTTCGCTTTCCTCCTAAATTAGTATATCCGTAGAATCCTGTTCAATTTACATCTAAAGTTGGATCTGAACACCGTTTATCTTATCAATCAGAATAGGAAGCCCGTTCTTGTTCACAGAGATATCGAGGTCGCCGAGATTCGCGAAGTAGTCCAGCTTGGTGTTTCTAACAGAATAGTTGGCTACGATGCAGTTGTTCTGGATCTCGTAGAAGCCCTTCACTCTCTGGGTGCTGAAGTGCTTTGATATCTAGATTACACACACTTTCATCTGGAGTGAGGTGATCCAAAGTCTAAATGACGATTGAGGTTAATAGAACAATTCTTTATGATCATCGTGTTTATTAATTGATTAATAATGATTGATATATTCAAGAAATAATGGTATTTCTGCTGTACACACTCTGAATCAATTAGATTAAAACAAAATTTATATATGATGGGACAAAGGCTACAATATAATCAACTATAAGTATATGTATAAATATATAACTATTATGTCACTATAAATAACAATCAAAACAAACAACAAGTTATTAATACTAAATTAAAGGAATGAACAACATCCTAATAAACTTTGTTAAAATTAAAAATAGTTTCATTGGTATTCAAATGTATATGTACGTTTATAAGTTTTAATCGCTTGGTAAGTACCTTCACTTATCATTCACATTATGTTTTATTAAAGTGTTTTATTAAATTACTTCCATTGGAATAATTTGCGTTAATATATTATAACATTAATCCACTTCAAAACATGGGTTGTGTAGTACCATCTTTTTCACCCAATTCTTCATGGTTTGATGCTGCATAGTCGTAAAATATTTAGTATTTGTTTCAAAATACAGCAGCGTGTGCTGGTTTAACAGATACTCGTACGAAGCCTGGATCTTATTTCGGCTGGACTGCGCTTCATTATGCGATTTTAGCTGATAACGAGGAAATATTCAAGCTTTTACTGCCTTTGGAGCGGAACCTTTCGACCAAGGAGCGTGCTGTGGTCTAATTCCAGGATTAGCTAATTCGGATTCCGTCCGGTTCGTCTCCGGTGCATTTAATTTTGTATTTTAACCGTGTGAATTTGTTGAGCATTTGCATTGATTTTATGTGCGAGGACATTCGAATTCAGCACGATTTGTGCCAGTGTCGCGATTCGGCCGGCTACTCTCCCCTTTTGTACTGCCCTGTACTAGACAACGAGGCCTGTGCGATCTGGGCGCGGAACAAGGACGCGTTGAAAACCGAGTTGCGCATTTCTGACATCCGAGGGGAGAATTTCTTGTTCAAAGTAGTACAGTAAAACAAAACTGAGTACATCTCCCTCGTGATTGACATCTTAACGGAGCAGAAACTGATTAACATTGAAATTACGAACAACAAACTGAAAGAAACGATGCGCGATTTATTGAAACCGAACAAACTCACGAACAAAAACTGGAGAGACGAAACGACTTTTGAAATAATTTAAATGATAGAAAACGCCGCCAAAGTTTGAAAGGTGCTTTTTCTTGAAAGAAAATAAGTTTTTAAATAAGTTTTTAAACTTGTTTAATATAAAATGAAAATTATGGATGTTTGAGGTCTGAAGTCCGAGTCTGGGTGGTTGTATTTTTTATTTTAGAGCATATTTGGGATTAATCAATATGTAGATACCACTACTATTATAAGTGAACAACTATTCATGCTATAGTAGCAAAATAACAAAATATACGCAACTCTCTTCCTTGACCAGGTTTACTTAGCTCATCGCTTTTGAATGTTTGTACAGTACGTATATATTTTGAACAAAAGTATAAATATCATATGATGTTAATATATGAAAATATATCACATCGGAAAATCGAGTTAAAAGACCTAGCCAAAATACCAAAAATACCAAAACTTATGTTACGTACTGTATGATAATGAAGATCCAATAATATCTAAATAACACTAAATTAAATAACACAAAATAAAAAACGCATTTCTAGATTAATTAACATTTAAATATACTTGTATAACGTAAACGTGTTTCACTTTTAGGCGAACGGATCTAGAGTTCGTTCGCGAACGCGTTTATTCTGAAAAATATTTTGTTGAGGCTTTGACCAATGTTGCAAAAATGATATCAAACATACCTCTTGTTAAAGTGGTACGGTTTGACGCACGTCAAATGATAATTATATAAAATACTATATGATAATTAAATGTTACCACTCCAGGGTATTCTTCACATATTATAAATTAAAATAATAATTATAAAGAAATATATAACATTTTCGTTCTATTCTATTCTTATATTACTTTGGGTCAAGGGATCTTTTTTGACTGTATTTAATTTTGACTATGAATGTTTTTGACCAGATTAATACCTATATTAGCACATTTTATATACAATAGCATTATCCACTCCTTTATATGCAACGCAAAACAGATTACATCGTGGCTAAATATTTTATTTTAGAAAAAGACGATGCTGGAAATGATAGTAAGTAATACATATGTGTACTTTGTTAGAAAGTTGGTCAACGAACAATAATGGCGCGACACTTTGGGAATATGTTACGACATATATAGAACCGTAAAGGTCATGCTTTAAATTTAGACGCGTAGTTGAAAAAGTTCGATAAATAGGATAAGGGAGAAATCGACAAACACATAAAACCAAATAGTTTATTCGATCAATCTATTCCACTAATAAAAGATTTAGCTCTTTTAAATGTAGCTCTTTCTAAACTAGATAATAAAGTCTACTAGTATATGTTACAATAACGATACCCTCATGTGCCATGTAGAACTACTGCAAGAGAATATTCACTTAAATTAGGTTCATAATTGCAACACTAGATGCTATCAGAGTATAAAGTTAAATAGATATGTAGTTTGTTAATTGATGGATATTAATATGGGCCAATACACACTTACACAGTTCTTTTTCAAACGAATGGTTGTTCTCCAAAATACTTATCAACATTTAGTACAACTGAAAGTTAGAATGCGCTTTGGCTTCACCGAAATGTTGAAGCCATAATTCAACTTCTTGCAGGTTACAACTTACAGGTAGTCGCAATCACTGGAGACACAGCACAAGTCCTGACCTGCCTTTGTTCTCTACTTTAATCAAGAGTTGCAGAAACATCATATTTTGATAAACCAGAGGCTTACGTTTAATGTAGCACTAAATACAAAATAATACGAATCAAATGTCTTGCCCATGTATTTAGTTTAATCCTTCATGACTTAGCAAAAGAATTTAGGATTGTTGAAATGCTGTCAGATCTTCATGCTGAAAAAGTTTAATTTAAGCCATACATCTGTACTCGATTCTATTCACTCCGAGATACTCTTAAATCTTTACCACCTGGATAGTTGTATTATTAGGAAGAATATATAGAAGTATTCGACCTATTTTGTAAATATATTGAAATTGTTGAATAAGAAGATGCTGTTGTAACTAATGTCGATATTGATTTCAAAGATCTATTCGAAGCATTGGATAAGATGGAAACAGAAACAGCTAGTTTTGCAAAAAGAGTAGCTAGAAAAAGATTAATTGATGCAGATAACTCCACGGTAGTAATATTACGTTTAAAATAACTACTTCAAACAGAATTTGATGTAAATAGTTATAATGCATTCTAAATTAGAAAATTGTGTAAAAGAGTAAATACTCTTTTTAAGGATATTTTTGAAGAACCAATTGATTCAGATGAATTAATTAAACATTTCGAAAGACCGTAAAGTGAAAACTTAAGAAAATTTGGTAAATCTGCAATAGAAATGTGGGAAAGTAGAGGTTTTAGTAACATTGTTACATTTTTAGAGTACTGTAAAGTAATCTAAGTTAGTGAATGTCCTGTTGAACGAACATTTTCAGAAATGGGCAATTTAATTGGATAAAGAAGATATAAATTAAGCCCTAATATGCTAGATGCAACATTTATGATTAAAGATCGAGCTTATGAGGAATATGAGTAACTAATAAAATTATAAGAACAATTCGATCAAGCTGATAAAAATTAAGAAGGTCCATAAAAAATAATGAATAAATTTTCAAAGTGAGAACAAAAGTTAATATATAAATATTTTTTGATATTTTAGCATTTAATATAATAAAGGAACCACTTCAACCAAATGAAAGTATAAGGCAATGTGTAATTACATGCTCATAGTTAATCACTGCTTAAACCTTCATTAAAAACAAGTATTTCCCAACATGGGGGTGATATAGTGCTATATTAAATTATATAAATATATAATTCATATTATATTTATTATGTTTGAAGGATTATGTAAATAATGAAATTATACACTCGATAAAAGCTCTATACATGTTATTATTATCTAAATGTCATAATAATGCACCACCGCTATTTATATTGTCATATACGCTTCCTACAATTGATTAATGCTTCCATTTAGTAGGTTAAAAAATCTTGCGACGCTTCGCGTCGAAATAAATAATAATAAATAATAGTAAAACATATTCACACCCCAAAACGTCTTTTCGTTTTTTGTTGAACGTAAAATAACAAAATAGATGCTTTTTGAACGTAAATATCTAGGCGAACGTCAATTTATACAAGTATAACATTTAAATGAGCGTGACTTGAAAATATCACCGTTTACAATAGCTTCTTGAACAAAAAAAACAGAATTTGCATAAAATTTAATGTACAAAAGAATTGAAAGCTTGAGTCTAAGATGAGTGCAATTCAGATAATGCCTTTAAAATGAGTATATACTATATTTAAATATATTATAAGCATTTTCATTTGTTATGTTTGCTTTTATCTTTGTTATCATCTCTAGAATTTTCTTTATCAGACTTAGATCCTCTGGAGCTTCCTGATCGAGAATTTGAACCGTGTTTATTTTAACCATTTCCTTCGTGTTTCTTTCGGTCTTTATCCTTTTTATCATCTCGTGAGCTTTCTGAAGACTTTGATCCACGACTTCCTGAACGAGAACCATGTTAATTTTTGTCCTTTTTACCATGTCTCTTCTTTTCGGCTTCGTCAGCAAGTCTCTTCTTTTCGGCTTCTTCTTCTTATCTCTTCTTTTCAGCTTCGTCAGCAAGTCTCTTCTTCTCAGCTTCTTCTTCTTATCTCTTCTTTTCGGCTTCGTCGGCAAGTCTCTTCTTTTCAGCTTCTTCTTCTTATCTCTTCTTTTCGGCTTCGTCGGCAAGTCTCTTCTTCTCTGCTTCATCGGCAAGTCTCTTCTTCTCAGCTTCGTCGGCAAGTCTCTTCTTCTCAGCTTCTTCTTCTTATCTCTTCTTTTCAGCTTCTTCTTATCTCTTCTTTTCGGCTTCTTCTTATCTCTTCTTCTCTGCTTCGTCAGCAAGTCTCTTCTTTTCAGCTTCTTCTTCTTATCTCTTCTTTTCGGCTTCGTCGGCAAGTCTCTTCTTCTCAGCTTCTTCTTCTTATCTCTTCTTTTCAGCTTCGTCAGCAAGTCTTTCAGCTTCTTCTTATCTCTTCTTTTCGGCTTCGTCAGCAAGTCTCTTCTTTTCGGCTTCTTCTTCTTATCTCTTCTTTTCGGCTTCTTCTATCTCTTCTTTTCAGCTTCGTCGGCAAGTCTCTTCTTTTCGGCTTCTTCTTCCTTCTTTTCGGCTTCGTCGGCAAGTCTCTTCTTCTCAGCTTCTTCTTCTTATCTCTTCTTTTCAGCTTCTTCTTCTTTTTCAGCTTCGTCGGCAAGTCTCTTCTTCTCAGCTTCATCTTCTTATCTCTTCTTTTCGGCTTCGTCGGCAAGTCTCTTCTTCTCAGCTTCTTCTTCTTATCTCTTCTTTTCGGCTTCGTCGGCAAGTCTCTTCTTCTCAGCTTCTTCTTCTTATCTCTTCTTTTCAGCTTCTTCTTATCTCTTCTTTTCAGCTTCGTCAGCAAGTCTCTTCTTTTCAGCTTCTTCTTCTTATCTCTTCTTTTCGGCTTCGTCGGCAAGTCTCTTCTTCTCTGCTTCATCGGCAAGTCTCTTCTTCTCAGCTTCGTCGGCAAGTCTCTTCTTCTCAGCTTCTTCTTCTTATCTCTTCTTTTCAGCTTCTTCTTATCTCTTCTTTTCGGCTTCTTCTTATCTCTTCTTCTCTGCTTCGTCAGCAAGTCTCTTCTTTTCAGCTTCTTCTTCTTATCTCTTCTTTTCGGCTTCGTCGGCAAGTCTCTTCTTCTCAGCTTCTTCTTCTTATCTCTTCTTTTCAGCTTCTTCTTATCTCTTCTTTTCAGCTTCGTCAGCAAGTCTCTTCTTTTCAGCTTCTTCTTCTTATCTCTTCTTTTCGGCTTCGTCAGCAAGTCTCTTCTTTTCGGCTTCTTCTTCTTATCTCTTCTTTTCGGCTTCTTCTTATCTCTTCTTTTCAGCTTCGTCGGCAAGTCTCTTCTTTTCGGCTTCTTCTTATCTCTTCTTTTCAGCTTCGTCAGCAAGTCTCTTCTTTTCGGCTTCTTCTTCTTATCTCTTCTTTTCGGCTTCTTCTTATCTCTTCTTTTCAGCTTCGTCAGCAAGTCTCTTCTTCTCAGCTTCTTCTTCTTATCTCTTCTTTTCAGCTTCGTCGGCAAGTCTCTTCTTTTCAGCTTCGTCAGCAAGTCTCTTCTTCTCAGCTTCTTCTTCTTATCTCTTCTTTTCGGCTTCGTCGGCAAGTCTCTTCTTCTCAGCTTCTTCTTCTTATCTCTTCTTTTCAGCTTCTTCTTATCTCTTCTTTTCAGCTTCGTCAGCAAGTCTCTTCTTTTCAGCTTCTTCTTCTTATCTCTTCTTTTCGGCTTCGTCGGCAAGTCTCTTCTTCTCAGCTTCTTCTTCTTATCTCTTCTTTTCAGCTTCGTCCAAGTCTCTTCTTTTCAGCTTCTTCTTCTAATCTCTTCTTTTCAGCTTCTTCTTATCTCTTCTTTTCGGCTTCGTCGGCAAGTCTCTTCTTCTCAGCTTCTTCTTCTTATCTCTTCTTTTCAGCTTCTTCTTATCTCTTCTTTTCAGCTTCGTCAGCAAGTCTCTTCTTCTCAGCTTCTTCTTCTTATCTCTTCTTTTCGGCTTCGTCGGCAAGTCTCTTCTTCTCAGCTTCTTCTTCTTATCTCTTCTTTTCAGCTTCTTCTTATCTCTTCTTTTCAGCTTCGTCAGCAAGTCTCTTCTTTTCAGCTTCTTCTTCTTATCTCTTCTTTTCGGCTTCGTCGGCAAGTCTCTTCTTCTCAGCTTCTTCTTCTTATCTCTTCTTTTCAGCTTCGTCGGCAAGTCTCTTCTTCTCAGCTTCTTCTTCTTATCTCTTCTTTTCAGCTTCTTCTTATCTCTTCTTTTCGGCTTCTTCTTATCTCTTCTTCTCTGCTTCATCGGCAAGTCTCTTCTTTTCAGCTTCTTCTTCTTATCTCTTCTTTTCAGCTTCTTCTTATCTCTTCTTTTCGGCTTCGTCGGCAAGTCTCTTCTTCTCAGCTTCGTCGGCAAGTCTCTTCTTTTCAGCTTCTTCTTCTTATCTCTTCTTCTCTGCTTCATCGGCAAGTCTCTTCTTCTCAGCTTCATCGCCAAGTTTCTTCTTCTCTGCTTCGTCGGCAAGTCTCTTCTTCTCTGCTTCATCGGCAAGTCTCTTCTTCTCAGCTTCATCGCCAAGTTTCTTCTTCTCTGCTTCGTCGGCAAGTCTCTTCTTCTCTGCTTCATCGGCAAGTCTCTTCTTCTCAGCTTCATCGGCAAGTCTCTTCTTCTCTGCTTCATCGGCAAGTCTCTTCTGCTTCATCGGCAAGTCTCTTCTTCTCAGCTTCGTCGGCAAGTCTCTTCTTCTCTGCTTCATCGGCAAGTCTCTTCTTTTCGGCTTCGTCGGCAAGTCTCTTCTTCTCAGCTTCGTCAGCAAGTTTCTTCTTTTCGGCCGCTTCTTAAATTTATTTGTTTTTGGCAGCTTATTCTAATTATTATTGTGATGGTTTAGGTCTTTATTGGTTAACCTATTAATTTTAGTGGTGATGAGGCACCGTTACTTATTAATTATGTTAATGCCCAGCGCTATAATTATTTACTTGATTAAACATCATTTAATTATCCTATATTGGTTGCTATTACATAGGTTGCATTGGTGATATGTACTATTATTCAACAAATTATTACTGGTTTGTAAATTATTACTACTAAAATTATTCCTGATTCACAATTTGCTAATTGTTTATGTTCATATTTTATTCGTTAATTGGCATACCTACTTATTACTGTATTACTTATTGCGGTATAACTTATTATTGAACTATTTATTGCGGTGCATTTTATTGGTTATTATACATCACAGTAGGTTCAACTTTTTCATTGCTTATAACTATTGGTGCAACATCTACGCTTGGAGTACCACAACCCATTTATGTGATGCGGAATTTCTATATATATTGCAAATTAATATACGTACTAAAATACATGATTAAACAGTTTATTATTAAACAGATATTGATAGATTACAATAATTTAAAGTCATTTATCTATATTTATCTTTACGAATACTGGATTTATTTTTAACAGTCTCTTTACGAGTTAATTATCTATGAAATCCATTCAATTCAAATATGTGATGGGCTTTTTGATTATCCGATTACAAATTATTTATTCCACAAACCGATTGTAGCCATTTTGTATGGTTATTACTTCTGTATGAGTAAATAAGTGGTTAAATAAAATAATATTTTTGTTCCTTTATAAATACTTAATTATAATCCAGAGCGGTACTGACCATACTAATTTTTGCATTAATAACGAGAATTAATGTGCCATTTTCTGTATAATTTTGAAATATCGTATTAAACACATTTCCTCACATCAGTTAGATAAAAAATAATTTATCTTTAACCATAATGGACTTTGCAGCTTCAATTATAAACGCAAGTCTCTACCGTAAGTAACTATTTTGAGTAGGCCCTAATACAATATCACTTGGACTTGGACTTTCATAAGCTACTTCGACTACAATATTTGAAATTATGTTTTTTGAAAACATATATTTATTACATTAGAGGGGTCAAGAATAAACTCTTCCACGAAACAAACTAGTTCATACAGCAGTGAACATTAACTTACTGTTGAACTCAGAGAATCATATCTCTGAAGTCAACGTAAAATCATCAACTGGTAACAATGTGAATTAAAGCAGGTGTGATTTGAATGAATTTAGTAAGAAATACTATCTTACACGTGCATTAGTGATGTCTGAACTCAAAATTCTATTTCCTGTTAATTGAACAACTGTTTTAGTAAGTATGCGGTAGAAGATTAATTGAGTTGAGAGGTTTATTTTATGTTATTAATTTTGTTGAAACGAAATAATGTTAAGCTTGTCAGTATTTCCACTTCGCACCTAACAAAAATAATGCCAACAATGAATGAAAGCATCTATGAAACCCATACATAATTATTTACTCCATAATTCTACAATAACATTAAAACTTTGACTGAAGTAAGAAAAATGTAGAAATATGGAGGGCATTCTAGATTAACTAAATCAGAATTCGATAAATACTTAATGATACTATTTACAATGATGATATCAGGTAAAGAGCGAGGATCTGTCTAAGATAATTGGTCTAAGAACACTAAAATACGCAATTAGTTTATAGCTGATGAAGTTGGAATGTCTTGCAGAGAATGGGAGGAAATACATTCGAATGTCTGTTATGGTCATATTAAATTGTTATTAGATTAACCTGAAGAAGAAATCGATACAAATTTAGACGGTATAGAATCTGATGAAGAAGAATCTGAAAATTCTGACTATGAATATGACGAAGATGATCTAGAAGAACTAAATAAAATATTTAATGATCATGAAGAAGAAGTTTTGAGCTAAAATAAACCAAAAGAAACCTAACTGCACACTATTCTGTGATAATTATTATGGTACAATTGACGTAGTTGAGTATATTAAATCAATAGGGCTTGAATATGTTGGAACTTTTAGACCAAGTCGACTTGGTAAAGAATTATCATAAAATTTAGAGAAGTTGTAATTGAATTAAGTTGTTTAATATCCTGTGTTTAAAGAAGTAAAACTAAAGAAAACGACTAAATAAGTTCTAGTTAAAGATGTAAACGTCCTTTAATGGTAATGCAAAAAGTAGAAAACTTTAACCATGATATATACAAAATCAAAATTTGTGAAATAACCCTGTTAAATGTAAGAATTTGTAAGTTCTCGTGGTATTCCCAGAGAACAACCTGAAATAGTTCGTTACTACAATAATAATTATAAAGGAGTTGATTACGTAGACCAACTTACAAAAAATATTAAGTTTCCAGGACGATGTACTCGTTGGACCACAAGGATGTTTATTTATTTTATGTAAGTAATATTAGTTAATGGGTTTTCTTTGATGAAATTATTGCATCCAGAATATAAAGAAATTAAAATAACGGATTATGTTGAAAGCATAATTGATTAAATGAAAATAAATCTAACAAAATATGAAATTAAAGCTACACCACGAAAAATTGAAGGTTGTAACCAACCAGTAGTAAGCCCAATTAAAGGACCAGTAATAGAAGCATATAAACATTTTGTATATATCATGGTTAAAGTTTTCTACTTTTTGCATTACCATTAAAGGACGTTTACATCTTTAACTAGAACTTATTTAGTCGTTTTCTTTAGTTTTACTTCTTTAAACACAGGATATTAAACAACTTAATTCAATTACAACTTCTCTAAATTTTATGATAATTCTTTACCAAGTCGACTTGGTCTAAAAGTTCCAACATATTCAAGCCCTATTGATTTAATATACTCAACTACGTCAATTGTACCATAATAATTATCACAGAATAGTGTGCAGTTAGGTTTCTTTTGGTTTATTTTAGCTCAAAACTTCTTCTTCATGATCATTAAATATTTTATTTAGTTCTTCTAGATCATCTTCGTCATATTCATAGTCAGAATTTTCAGATTCTTCTTCATCAGATTCTATACCGTCTAAATTTGTATCGATTTCTTCTTCAGGTTAATCTAATAACAATTTAATATGACCATAACAGACATTAGAATGTATTTCCTCCCATTCTCTGCGAGACATTCCAACTTCATCAGCTATAAACTAATTGCGTATTTTAGTGTTCTTAGACCAATTATCTTAGACAGATCCTCGCTCTTTACCTGATATCATCATTGTAAATAGTATCATTAAGTATTTATCGAATTCTGATTTAGTTAATCTAGAATGCCCTCCATATTTCTACATTTTTCTTACTTCAGTCAAAGTTTTAATGTTATTGTAGAATTATGGAGTAAATAATTATGTATGGGTTTCATAGATGCTTTCATTCATTGTTGGCATTATTTTTGTTAGGTGCGAAGTGGAAATACTGACAAGCTTAACATTATTTCGTTTCAACAAAATTAATAACATAAAATAAACCTCTCAACTCAATTAATCTTCTACCGCATACTTACTAAAACAGTTGTTCAATTAAATTTCATTTTATTAACTATAGACTATGCCCATTTTCCAATTGGTGATACTTGAGCATTGCCAAAGATGTCTTGCTTGGATTCTGGTACCTGAATCATTTATGAAATGAAACAACACACAGTTTTATTTCAAGAATGTGGTTCAACTCAATACTTCTTCAAGATTCAATGAATTAGCAGCAGGGCTATGAAATCCTGACGAACTTGACACGAGTTAGTTACATTAACAGTCAAACATACTGAGAATATAGAGATTTAACCGAAAATGGGGTATACATTGATTTATGATAAATATACGTAACTGTAGATTAATAGAATCACACGAGCAAATGATCATTTAGATCACCGCTCTTATAATCCTCACTATCTCGATACTTCCAGGTATCGCACCCGAACTTCAACTCTCCACATTCCTCAATTCTCATAAGCTCATTATATGTGGCCCTTCTCTCACTATGCTCCCGTATTAATTTAATACTTTCCATTTATTAATTTCCAATTCCTTCTGAAAACTGATTCAATAATTATGTTATTATTCAATAAATTATCAAATTAATTTATATTTAAACTCAAACACCCTAAAAAATGCAAATCGTAATACCAATTATGATTACATTGTATATCTATTATATAATTTTATTATTTATGTATAATAGTATATAATAAACATATAAAGTGAACCCCTTATAAATAATTATTTAAAATCCTCACTTCTCATCTGTACTTTATTTGCTATATTTTTACTGATAGTTAAATATTATACATCAATTTTATCTATAAATGTTATTAATTCTATCCTAATACCTAAACACCCGTAAAACTAACAATATATTATAATATACTTTCAATATCAATTCACCTTTAAAAATATAAAATCGTTACTCTAATTATGATTATATTTCATATCTCTATTAAATATACAATTCTATAATAAAATAATAAATAACCCCTTATAAATAATTATTTATAATCCTCACTTCCAAGTATCGCACCCGAACTTCAACTCTCCACACTCTTCAATTCTCATAAGTTCATTATATTTCGCCGTTCTCTCACTCCTGCACGGTGCTCCCGTTTTAATTTATTAAGTTCCAAGTCCGACCACCAAATGGGAAATGAAAACGTCCTCAGTTTCACCCGAGCGGTGCGAGACCATTACCTTCCAGTTATCGGCTTGAGAAAGTTTTGCCGCTTCAATCGCGCCCGAAACGGTTCCAACCTGGTTCACTTTCAATAGAAGTGCGTTACAGGCTTTATTATCAATGGCCATGCTTACACGAGAGGCTTGTGATACGGTGAGGTCGTCACCAACCACTTAGCACTTAAGATTTCTGGATTTGATGTTGGATAGTAACTGAGCGTAAGATTTAAAATCATCTTGGTCAAATGGGTCCTCAATGGATACGATCGGATACTTCTCAATGAAGCTTAAATACAGATTTCCGAGCTCCTCACCGGTTAAAAACTGCGACTCGCCGTTGTCGTGCTTGAACTTGAGATTATACGCTTTTTACTTGTCGTCGTAGAACTCAGACGCTGCCACGTCCATGCAAATGCCCATTTTCCCCTCCAGCCCGGCTGCGTTGATCGCGGACACTATTTGCTTCAGCGGCTCCTCGGTATCATTTATATTAGGTGCGAAGCCGCCCTCGTCTCCAACCGCGATCGCCCCAATCCCGAAATTCTTCTTCAGCTGCTTCTTCAGCTCGTTGTACACCTCCATGCCCCACTGCATAGCTTGCACCATTGACGTTGCAGCTATTGGAGCGATCATGTACTCCTGCGGTGCAAGAAGATTTCCCGCGTGCTTCCCACCGTTAATTATGTTCATGCAGGGAACTGGCAAATTATGTTTTGTGTTTGAGATCTCAGAAATGTATTTCCAGAGGGGAATTTTCTTGAACTTTGAAGCTGCGACCGCGCAGGCCATTGACACTGGGAGAACGGCATTCGCGCCCAGTTTCTTGAAGGTGCGGTTCTCAGTTCCGTCCAGGGCTTGCATTTTCTCGTCAATTGCTTTTTGGTTGCACACGTCCATTCCAATTAGAGCAGGTGCAATGATGTTCTTTATGTTGTCAAGGGCCTTTTGCACACCCTTTCCGAAGTACTTCGAGTTGTCGTCGTCCCTAAGTTCGAGGGCCTCGTAAATACCTGTTGACGCGCCAGAAGGGCAAGCTGCTCTGTAAGTGCCCGTGCCAGTGGTTACCTCAACTTCAGTTGTCGGTGCTCCGCGGGAGTCAATTATCATTCTTTGATGAATTTTAATAATTAACGAACTTTTAGTGCTATTTGCATCAGTAGTCGTTACTTAAGGCTCGTTTAATTTTTAATGAGGTGCTCCACAACCCATAATAGAAGTGGATGTTTAAACAACATGTTCACACCAAAAAAGTAATTGCGCGGTGTTTAATAAAAACTAAATTTTATTTCATGTTCATGATTGATTGGTTCTAGGCGTTGTTTAAACGCATAATTCTTATCACCCATGCTCAAAGTCTTGAATTGTCGGCGATTATTTTGAGCCTTGCTTGAACCAGTGCCAGATCCAATGTTGCTTGGTAAACATAAGTATTGATCAGAATTAAGAATAGTGAGTATAGTATATCCAAGTTGTAGATTATTAAATTAAATAAAATTAAAACATAAATAATGTTTATTCGTACCACTCTAAAATGCCAGTAGTTGCCACTGAAATCGTAGCTCCTGATATTTACTGGGTTGGAGCAATCGATTGGTCCGTTAGAATGCTCCCCGGATATTATTCCGATGAAGGAACATCATATAACGCATATTTGCTTATGGACGAAGATATCACATTGATTGATACTGTATAGGCTCAATTTGGTTTTGAATTATTGGAAAAAATTAAATAAATAACATAATTTGATGCTGTGAAGTACATAATAAAAGATCGCTGAAAACGATCATTCTGGTGCCTTGCCTTTTCTGATGACTTAACTGAAAAACGCAACAATAGTTACAAATAAAATTTGCATGGATAACATTATTCATTTATACCCATCATTGAAAAACTACTAATTTAAGATAGTAAACAACAATACCCAACTTAAACTTAAAACACACACAATTCATTTTATTCCAGTTCCTATGCTACATTGGCCTAGTTCTATGATTTGTTATTGTCCAGAAACAAAATTACTTTTTTCTAATGACGTATTTGGATAACATATTGCCTGCTCTGAGCGCTTCTTGGATTAAATAGTGTTTAAAGATCACATTATTCAATTAATGAGAGAATATTCAGCCAATTTATTGGGTCCTTTTCAAGTTCCACTGACTATTGCACTATAAAACCTAAAGTAGCTCTAAATAGATACGATTTTAACTGGTCATGGAATTTCTTGGAGAGGAGATAATTTGGTTACAGCTATAAATGAGTATACATAATTCTCACTAAATAAATAGCTAAAGAAGAAACTAACTGTTTTGTTTCAATCTATGTCTGGTGTAGTTAATTCAGCGGCTCAAATTATTATGTAAACATCTTCTCATCAAGTTCAATTTTGTGACCTCAATATTACTAACTTAACCAAGTGTGCTTTGAGCGCATACAATTCAGAATTTTTAGCTATCGGTTCACCAAATTATTATGGGCAAACAACACCACTTGTAGAATCAGCAATACATTACTTGAGAGGACTTAACTTGATCAAAGGGAGGAAAGTAATGCTGTTTGGGAGTTTTTGCTGGAGCGACAAAGCTGTTGCTATCATGAAGGAAATGATTGAGAACGCCGGTGGAACTGTTGTGTCAGAAATCAGTTTTAAGATGGGCGTAAATGAAATTACACAGGCCGCGTTAATTAATGAACTAAAAAAGTTTGTGTGAGTTATCAATTTTTGGTTATGTTAACATGTATCTAAAGATTGAGAATATCTTAAAATTTTAATTTTAATATATGCCGAAGTTATGCTAAAACCACTATTGGGTAAATATGTAGAAATAAAATGGTATAAATTGTGTAGAATTACAACATGAATTGACCTCATAGATTATTTAATATGTTATTTTAATATATTGGTTATATTTTATAATAAATAGATCATTTAGCATTTATGATCTCACTCCAAATATAGTAGATGCAAATGCTGGTATAAACCATGCTTCAAACATAAATCGACATCTCGGTGATAATTCCGGCGTATAACGCAGAAAAATACATCCAAACCGCAGTGATGTCAGTGATTAACTAGTCTCTAGAAAGCAAAGAAGTAATCGTGGTGAACGACGGCTCCACGGACGGCACAAGAGACATCCTGGTGGAGATGCAGAAGACCTACCCGTAGCTGGCTGTGTATCACATGGAAGAAAATAAAGGCCTGTTCTACGTGAGGCAATACGGCGTCAACAAGTCGAACGGCGAATATCTCTTGCACCTCGACGCGGACGACAGCCTCCGGCACGATAACGTGTTGTGGGACCTGCTAAACTTCACCACCGAAAAACCGGACGTGCTCCACTTCCACCACCAAGCGGTTCAGTACTATCCAGACAACACCTCGAAAGAAATCAACTGGTGGGGAAACGGCTAGGTGGAGTCTGCGGATAGCAGCAACATGCTGAGTCATCTCGTGTACGCCAAGATCCACTGGCTGATCCACGGGAAGCTGGTGAAGCGGTCCGTGTTCGTAGAAGCTCTTGCCTTGATAAACGACACCAGACACTTGATTTACGGCGAGGACGAAATACAGTGCGTTGCGATATTCTCGATCGCCAAGAGCTACAAGGGCATTCCCTACGTCGGCTACAACTTCAACCACAGAGAGGACTCGGTCACGGGACAGCGAACCAGAAGTCTGAAGACCCTGCTCAAGGTCATAGAAGACTACTTCGCCACCAGAGACCTGGTGCAGAAGTTCCTCCCGACCCACCTCTTTTATTTGAGGAACAGAGTCACGAAGGACTACAACAAGAACCTCGAGGCGCTAGCAAAGTTCAACGACTCCAGCATCGCGGAGGTGTGCTAGAAGTACAAAGCCAGGGGAATCGAGACGTTTTCGTACTGCTTGGACATCAAAGTCGGTGAGTGATATCCGATTTATAAGTGAGTTAACCAATTTTTCCTATTTCCACTAAATAATCAACAGTAAAACAATCTGAATAACATAACAATAAGTTTTCTTCACTGATCTATCTCTAGATCAAAATTCTATTAATTCATTATTTATTGTACGAGTTTATTTTGTTTTTATATTTCTGTTTCCATCATTCTTAAGATTATTTATTATTTTTCTCTTATTTTTTCTTTGAGTTGTTAAAATTTGAGTTCTGTGTGTTTATCTCGCTTCTACCTCTGTATTTTTTAGTATGTGCACAAAGTGTCGAATATGATAATTTTGTTTATCTCGTTCATGTAGCACTCGAATAGCATTTGGTAATTGATATGCTTTTCGTACATCCTTTTCATCCTTTCTTCGTGCCCTTCAAAGTATTAATCAACGTTCTTCATTTACAGCCCGAACGGGCCTATTTCAATCTCAAATTCTCTATGTTCGCATGTAGTTATTCTTTGCTGGGTCAAATCGATTATTTTGCATCCGTTTTCAACGCTAACAGCTATTATTCCGTTAAGTGCGAAAATTATGTTTTTAGCGTGAAATATTTGAAAGATCTCTTCCATATTATCTCCGACCATTTCAAATATTTCAAGGGAGGTTCCGTGGTCGTAGTTGTACTCGCAGGTGAAAACTCTGTCTTGAACCTGAAACAAATAATTGCTAATATATTGGACACGCTCTAGTTTATTTTGGGTGTAAACGAATTGGTGGTCTCCGTTTTGAACGAACAATTTATTTTAAACGGAGAATAAACAACATGTATATTGGTCGCACGGCTCCAAATTAAAATTCGGGATTGCGAACGCGAATTACAGCTGAGCATTTTGCAATTTATACACTGACTAGAGAATTTGAACGTACAAAACACCGTTACAAGGAATAACCTGATAATTGTAATAATGGTATATTTGACCCAGCTGAGGGGACTTACTCTCGAAACCGGAGTATATCTCGCAGTTAACCGGATATTTACTCAAAATATTTCGCTCCTAATCGATCACGAACAAATAATCGTCCTCTATAACCAAATACAAATCAAAATTCGGAAGCGGCCTGAAAACGTGCATCAACTGACACTACTCAAGCTTTTAAGGCGACTATTTTTCATTAAATACATTATTCTGCTATTAAATGAAATTTTTGTAATAATTCTCGACTTACTGAGGATAATCATCACCAAAGAGATCAATCAGAACCTTGTCTTTGAGCTTAATTGAACAACTGTTTTAGTAAGTATGCGGTAGAAGATTAATTGAGTTGAGAGGTTTATTTTATGTTATTAATTTTGTTGAAACGAAATAATGTTAAGCTTGTCAGTATTTCCACTTCGCACCTAACAAAAATAATGCCAACAATGAATGAAAGCATCTATGAAACCCATACATAATTATTTACTCCATAATTCTACAATAACATTAAAACTTTGACTGAAGTAAGAAAAATGTAGAAATATGGAGGGCATTCTAGATTAACTAAATCAGAATTCGATAAATACTTAATGATACTATTTACAATGATGATATCAGGTAAAGAGCGAGGATCTGTCTAAGATAATTGGTCTAAGAACACTAAAATACGCAATTAGTTTATAGCTGATGAAGTTGGAATGTCTTGCAGAGAATGGGAGGAAATACATTCGAATGTCTGTTATGGTCATATTAAATTGTTATTAGATTAACCTGAAGAAGAAATCGATACAAATTTAGACGGTATAGAATCTGATGAAGAAGAATCTGAAAATTCTGACTATGAATATGACGAAGATGATCTAGAAGAACTAAATAAAATATTTAATGATCATGAAGAAGAAGTTTTGAGCTAAAATAAACCAAAAGAAACCAAAGTTCGAAATTCTGTATCAAGAGTTTAAGATTTTTCTAACTGCACACTATTCTGTGATAATTATTATGGTACAATTGACGTAGTTGAGTATATTAAATCAATAGGGCTTGAATATGTTGGAACTTTTAGACCAAGTCGACTTGGTAAAGAATTATCATAAAATTTAGAGAAGTTGTAATTGAATTAAGTTGTTTAATATCCTGTGTTTAAAGAAGTAAAACTAAAGAAAACGACTAAATAAGTTCTAGTTAAAGATGTAAACGTCCTTTAATGGTAATGCAAAAAGTAGAAAACTTTAACCATGATATATACAAAATCAAAATTTGTGAAATAACCCTGTTAAATGTAAGAATTTGTAAGTTCTCGTGGTATTCCCAGAGAACAACCTGAAATAGTTCGTTACTACAATAATAATTATAAAGGAGTTGATTACGTAGACCAACTTACAAAAAATATTAAGTTTCCAGGACGATGTACTCGTTGGACCACAAGGATGTTTATTTATTTTATGTAAGTAATATTAGTTAATGGGTTTTCTTTGATGAAATTATTGCAGCCAGAATATAAAGAAATTAAAATAACGGATTATGTTGAAAGCATAATTGATTAAATGAAAATAAATCTAACAAAATATGAAATTAAAGCTACACCACGAAAAATTGAAGGTTGTAACCAACCAGTAGTAAGCCCAATTAAAGGACCAGTAATAGAAGCATATAAACACTATCATGTATATACAAAAGTAAGTGCGTAATGTGTCGGCTGCAAATAATGTAATAGCAGATATGTGTGTTCGTGCAAAGGATATCATTTGTGTCCAGAGTGTTATAAAACGCATATTAGTGAATAAAATGACATAAGAGGGTACACACACATTTATAAAAAATGAATAAAGTGATTTAAAATACGAATAATATGTTTTAATATATATTGAACACAAAAATAGTAATTTACCTATTAAATGGTTGAAGTCGTTTTCGAGAATTTTGTTAATTATTTGCGAAGTGGAAATACTGACAAGCTTAACATTATTTCGTTTCAACAAAATTAATAACATAAAATAAACCTCTCAACTCAATTAATCTTCTACCGCATACTTACTAAAACAGTTGTTCAATTAAGCCCATATGCACCCAATTCCAAAAGATCGTCAAAATGATAATCAAACTTGTTTTAACCATCTTTGAATATTTTACTTAGCATATCGAACACTTGAACTTAACGCTCATTTTTCAAGATTATTGTTGAACTGCAAAAGAAAATAACTTCAAATGAATCATCTACAATACTATTTCTTGTTAGGTCGCTTTTTAGCGCACACAATCGTTCATTTTCAACAACGTAAACAATATCACAAAATTGATAAGCTTATAATGAAGCACATATGTCTAACAATTTGAATTTACTATTGTTATATTAATAAATTTGCCCAGCTTTCACTAGGTATAAATAGTCTTTAAAAACAAATATCTCATCCAAATAATGACTTCTATAAAATTCTTACAAGTTATTATTTGAATCCACTGTTAAAATATTCTTTTCTGTTAGAATTAATTGTTTATTCTTATAAAATACAGTATTTATGGGTCTTGAATATTTATATTACTTTTTTTCCAATACAATTTACTGCTAATTTACCATAAAACTAAGTTTTTACATTATAACCAAATAATTACTGTCAGAAAGTAAAATAATATGTTGTTATTCCGGCAATAACTAAATTATAGCTTTTTATTATTTTAAATCATTATTTTACGAACAATTTGTACCTATGTTAATGCTCATTTATATAATACTTTGTTTAATTGAAGTGAAATAATAATTATTAATATTATATAATCGTAATATAAATTCATCATACGGTAAATTATGTCTACACACGGTCATCCTTCTTCCGAATTTGACAATGTTTGTTTTGGAGACATAAAAGTTGCGCTTGAAACGTAGACCAAGTATAAATGAAAGTTAAGTGAGTGGGACATATAATCATAAACATTATAATGCGTTTTCAAAAAATCAATCATTTATTTTTTCAGTTTATATATTTGAGCTTACAAGTTATATTTGAGAATTTACAGTTGAATTAATAGATTGTAAATTTACTCTAAGCTGATCACTTATGATTTTTTGATATATCGGCTCACTCTTTTAGTACATTTCATATTATTGTGCTGTAATATTTGATTTCAGATTATCTGTATTATATTTATTTTTAGTTAGAAGTTACTTTTATGACTATATTCTGAGTGTATCTGGTGAGCATATCATCGGCAAGTGCTTCTAAGTTAAGTTAAAGTCAATGGTAACACTAAAGATTCTTTAATTCTTATGTCGTTATATAAATATATGCAAGTTAAAGACATCAACCGTGTTATATTATCATATAATTAAATGTTGTGTTCTATAATAATGTATAAATAACTTAATAAAAAACTTAATAATGTATGTAGTAATAATATATTAATAGATAATAATGAGTTTTCATATTGTAAGAAGAGTAAACAGATTAGTAAAGTAAATATAAACAACAATCTAATTATTTCTTAAAAATCAAGCAGCATATTTATCTTTAATGAAATTTTTGTTGATTCTTCAATTGAAGTGTCTTTAAATCAAGTTTAAAAATTTGCCGTTTTCGGAATAAACAGTGTTGACTAAAATATTTAGGGCTCGAATATTAATATCACAATACAGTTTTAAATCGTTTACGGTTCATTAATTTGTTATAAATGTAATGTTCACATTACTAGTTCATAATTGTCTTTTGTTGCGAGCGGATAATCTATTTCAAGTATTATGTAAATTACTAATGATATTTTGACAATTGTAACTGTGCAGTTATAATTTAGATTCGATGCTCTATTGTGTGGAGGTTTAGTTATTTAAGTGTAAGAAACATTGTCATTTATAGTAACAGAATTAAATATAGTGGGATATAACAATATAGAAAACAGTTAAAGTAGTAATTTAATAAATTAAATTGATGATACTTTAATTATAACAATCAATATAACACAAATGAATATATGCTCAAATATTAAATATTTGATTAATAGTGGTGATACATCCCTTGTTAGCCTTACTGAACAGCCGGACTACTATTGTTAAAATATATGCGGGCAATACACACCTGTTTATGGTTTGTGTTAAATAGATTTGGTTAATGGTTATTAAAACGATGTTAATTATACAAAGTATTGCGTGTATCCTTTTATATTTAATAATTTAGAATGTATTTGTGCATCTGGATATTTGTTGAATGGTACTATTTGTATTAATATCATATCAGCACTAACCAACTTAGACTAGTACATATTTGATAATATCTCGACTCTTAATCATAATTTATAAAGCAATATTTCAAATACGTAAAATTAACTTGCAGCAACAAAAGATTATTTATATAATTATTTTACAAATGAAATGGGCAATTTAAGCTTATATGTGAATGCTACATTTAATGATGTATACGATAAACATAATTAATTTAAGTTGATAGTTACATCGAACATCTCTTCTCTATAAAATGAAACAAAGAATCTATAATCAACTATTTCATCACATAAAATAATAAATGATCACTTAAGAGTAGATTTGTAATAAGTTAATTCTACTTTAAATTCTTAAATATAGTCATTAACAACTCAATTTGGAGTATTTTAATCAGTAGTAATAAATAACAATTCACGATAAGACATACAAATAAATAATTTAGCTTCAGTAACATAATCATTAAAAATAGTTACGGACTCACTTTAAACTGACCTAACATCTCTTTCTTCATAATTTGCTATATTTAAGTCGGATACCATTTCTAACAATACTCAATATAACACATAAATATCAAACATTATCACTTCTGCAAATATTCAGAAACTTATTACTGACTCTATTAGAACCGATTTAACATCATCAACTAATTAATTGTAAACATAAATTAACTCACTTAATTCAAACTTGGAAAATAATGTAAAAAACCTGTAAACTTAAATTAATAGTGTTTATAATGTAAACATGCAATAAAATATAGATATATTAGCATTAAAAAATTCGGTTGCTTCTAATGCACAAACGTGTCGTTTGTTCGGATTAGGTTTTTGTAATGGTATTTCATTGTGTTGTAATCCAATAAACGATGGGACTTCTTAAAGCGCTGAATAATATTATTGTTAAAGCAAAGGATATACATCTATTTCATAATGTGGAACTTACTTATGATACAAACTGAATGAATGAATATATATATCAATATTAGTATTTAATGAACATGATATATAACGTATAATATCTTTTTTCAAGACAGCTCAAATAGAGCTTAGGTATGCAGCTGATATATGTACAAAAGATTTCAATAATGCCATTCTAGTTATGTTATAACAGCACAATATATATAACTTAATACTGATCTTTAAGGCGTTCTTTAAACGTAAACTCATCAACCGATACCAATGCGAGATACTCCTATAGAAAATTAAAAAACCTGGAAGTCTAGAACATTGAAGATGTTCTGAAACAGGCATCCCTACCTGCCCAGTAGGAAATACCTTGTGTACTTGTGAGACTTTACCGAACAGCACTTACAATTATTACATTTTATTTAACTAGTGCAACGATCCTAGCTTACTCTTAAAAGCACTACACTACAATCTCCAGTTTTCAACATAGTAAAAGCGCCTTTGCTATCAACTGCACAAATTATGTAATTTATCAATAACTATCAATTATATTCTAATTCTTCATTACAAAAATAATATTCTTTTCTCAACTTTAAAATTTCAATATCATTATAACTCAATAGCCATAGATTGAATACTCTGGATAATAGATAATTAATAATAAAAATATTAAATATGAAAACGGTAGAGCATTTTAAACAATATTTTAGAACACACATTTAAATTGATAAATTTATACGTTGTATATTTTTGATTGTTAGAGTCTGCAGTAGTTATATAAAGTAGTTATATTCATCAATTTTCTCACCTTTCATTTTCTTTCTGACAATAGTACCGAAAATATATCAAATGACTCACTTTACGGAAACCTTACCACTCACTTTCCTTTCATTTATATTTGCATTGGACCAGTTTAATCAAAAATAGTAGAGATGATGTTTATCTGGATTTTTAATTTAGTAATTGATTGTTTACTTGTATATTCAAAATTCTTTATTGTATTAATATTTATTAATCCATTGTCCAGTGTATTCAAGAATCAAATCTATGGCTATTGAGCTGATCATATTTTTTTAAAATATTTTAGTGGAACATTTGATATTTTAGTTTGTGCTATCATTACATCGTTAATTATATCTATACTGGTCATTCTTTTCTCTAATTCATCATATTTCTTTCTTTTCTCACTGAGGTCAATAACTAATATAATAGATAGAATATTAAGTTAAATGAGTGTTATATTCAATTTAAAGTTTATATTATAAACAACAATCATTGAAGATGATTTGTGGTTGCGTTTCTGTGTTCTAAGTTTGGATTTGTATTTGCATGGTCTAGGTTTCAAGCGCATGTCTTCGCGGACAACCAAATATATATAATAATATTAGAATCACTAAGTTCTGGTAGAATATTTGCGGAAAACCTGCTATCTGGGCACAAAAGAGATTAATGAAGATATGAAATAGATGCTAACAATAATATGATTAAAATATTCTACTAATATATTTCAGATCAATTTTTTAAAATAGTTTCAACAAAACCCAACACTGCACAGCCACGCTCTCAACGTGAGCCCGTCCTCAAATGTCCACCACGTTTTCCCCTCAATGAACTTGAGAACGTAAATCCCGCAGTCGTGAGCGTTTTACTATTATGGGATTTTCTCTTTGACTCGCGTAAAACGGAACAGGTTGAAGAGTTATGAAACGAAGCGCTCGAATAGTTCTCCTTCCACCATTTGGTTCATGTTCAGAGATTCAAATTGTGTTATGTAACCGTTTTGATAGCTGAATCCGATCCAGTGGTGATTCCTGCACAAACAGGAGAATATCCTCGTTTTTGATTTTATTAGGAACTGAACTGAATCGGAATACGGCTCGCAAAACGTATTCAAATCATTTATGATCTGCTTTATTTACTGTTAGAACACGTTGTCAGACTGGAATATCTAGCTGGTAGCGAAGAACTGGAGAGAGTTGTTATTCAAGAAACTTATCAGCTCAATTTGATTCCCTGTGATTATTTTCTCTAAGTTCTTCAAAAACTGCATATTATGCGTTAAAATAAATACTTGAGCACAAAAGTTCATGATTTCGTCGTCGAGCTCCTATCCAGGCATCAAATGTGAGATGTTGATGTTGTAGTGCCTGTTGGATGGTATAATTTGCGCGTTTCCCTTCAAGCCCAGTCTTAGAACGAATTTATTTAGTATTACTTTAACAGGAGTGATAACGCTCAAGTTGCTGAATTGTTTGAAGAATTCGTTCAGTTCTTCTTCGCTGTAGCTGTTTTTGTAGAAGAATATCTCAAATTCTTTTGGATAAACGAACGACTGGCTCTTTTCAATCGCGCTTGATATGCTTATAGCTCCATTTCTTTATTTTTCTTTCATTTCTTCTTTGTTTTGATTTTGGAATGCACTTTCTTATATTTTCCCCATTATTTTCTGTTTAATTTCTGGCTCATTCTAAAAAATTATTTGCTGGTCCGTTATAACACTATTTTGAGTTATCTGTTTCAATACAAATTGTGATTTGATCGGTTCATTTTTCTCCGTTTTAGTTTCGTTTTCCCTCATTTTTCTCTCAGTTTCTTCCATTTTCTGCGAAAGAGTTTTAACATTGTTTATTTCGCTTTAATTTATTATTAAAACGTCCGTTTGGGTTCCTTTTTCGTCTGTGTATAAATTTCGGCGGGACTAAATGAGATTTAAGTTTGAGAAACCGACCGAGGGACAAAAACAGGCCTGAACTTAATTTTAAGTTGAGGTCGGAGGGTTAATCCTGAAGTTCTGCTGAGGCAAACGTTAATAGAAGTAATTTCCGGCTGAGGGATTAGGGTTCGAGTTCGTATGCGTAGAGTTGGAGGGAAATATATATATATATATATATTGTTAGTAACAAATGGTTAATAAAGTTATTTATAAGTAATTAATATAACACTTAACTTAACACAGACTTAGTACAGAATTAGTATAAACGAAAGTTTAAGTGAGGTGGAATAAGTAATTAGTTGAGTAATTAATATAACTAATAAGGTATAATTAAGTTCTCTAGTGGATAGATTATATTTGATACTACTTCAATAAATGTAGATGAAAATATATAGCTTACAATATTATATTTAATTGTAAATTATATATATAATTATATTATATAATTATAATATCATTTTTTGACATATGCCAAATTTTTATCTAGTTTAAGAACAAAGAATAGGTAAATATTTCTAAAAATATGTGGAGGCCAGTGTCACATATTTAGAAAATAAAAAATAAAATAGCATTATATTAAGATAAATATGTCACATGTTGACTGTGCTACTGTAGATCATAATTGCAAAAACCACAGATACTACCACCAAAATATTTAAAGAAAAATTGGTCTTTCTTTGTTCATAAACAGGTTAAAGTGTGTAAAGCTAGCCGTATGGTGCTGTAATATTGATAAGATCCTCTGAATATATATTATCATTGAAGTACACAAATTTTAGGTTCAAATTCTAATACAACTGTGTTAAATAACTATTAAATTCGTCAAGAAACATGAAGCAGTTCGAATACTGCTGCGAATTTAAATATTTTTAGTAGTTCGGTGATAGAAATGTTACTGTATACACACCACTACCTGGAATTTGATTCAGTTGGATGGTCGTATCCCCGATTGTACATTATTGCGCCTGCGTATAGTTTAGTAGTTTGTTCATGACACAGTACTTTCCACCGTCAATTTAATAGTACATCATAGTGAATCCACATTAAAATAATAATGTAGTGAGCTCAATGTTGAATTACTATGCTTAACAAACGGTGGCTTCTAGTAAATTATAGTAATTAATAAAGTATTTTGGTCGTTTGATTGAATACTAATGTGGTTTTGTGATGAACATTGCAAACTAGTTCAAAACGACTTAATTTTAATCGTTTTGAAACTCTGCGAATAAATCGTACTGAGAAGTTTATTCAATTATATCAAAATATGACACGTCTCTTTTTGTATCTCGAATTCTGGCAACTATTTGATAAAAGTCGTCGTTTTATGCATTTGAATACGAAATACTGCTCTCAGCAAGATGTGGTGTGAAAATGTACTGAATTTAATTGTCGAACATGTAGCATCCAGCACAGTCCGAGAATTATGAACGAAAAGTGTTGTCCATGTAGAGTGTAAGCTGATTCGAATAAATTAATATTAAATTTTTAATTTAAATACCTCACTCGGTCCTCCTTTAATTCGTTCCGGCTGTATTTAATCCTCATGCTTGGTTAGAGCTTCCCTTTTGTGCTTATTTGTGCAATTGTGTGACATAGTTAAAGTGAATCATCTCTGTGACAGTGCTATTGGAGTTGATAAGGTTGGGCGACCTAGTCTTGTGGTGATTTGTGGCTTTCGTGACCAATTGGTTTTTGGTTTGTGTTTGTGTCTTAGTTTGTGATAGGTTGGTGTTTGTTTGGTGGTTTTGTGCATTTGGTGTATCTTAGGCGATCAGCAAGTGATCATTTGTAGAAAGTTAGGCATTATTTTATTTACTTCATTCATTACTTACCTCATTGTTGTTCTTTTTGGTTATTCTTTTCATTTTCTTTTTTAGTTTTTATCTTTTGATTGTTTTTAATTTTTTATGTCTTTTTGTCAGTTTATTTTCTATTCATTTTTTATTTTGTTTTAAGGCTGGGAGTTGGGATCCTCATAGGTCGTGGGACGTTGTCGCCATCTCTGTTCTGGAATTCTTCATAGAAGATATCGTGGTTATCTGCGTAGGTGAACTATAACTGGAGTTCTTCTGCATGCTGTTTGACAGCTTCATTGTAGTTTCGGGTTCTGTTTCCGTGAGATTTGATAATAGATCGAGCTGTTGAACGTAAGAATTCGTCTACACGACAAAATTGGTTAATTTTCTTGAGGGATTCTGGGTGGATTGTGCATTGGTCGCTAAGGATTATTGGGTATATTTGGCTTGTGTGGACTTCATAGTTTGTTGAGTGGGTTTCGAG
The DNA here is from genome assembly GCA_963988835.1 of Hexamita inflata. Lineage (NCBI taxonomy): Eukaryota > Fornicata > Diplomonadida > Hexamitidae > Hexamita > Hexamita inflata. The sequence goes on from CAXDID010001186.1 coordinate 345,274, forward strand.
TTTTTGGGTGTATTCTCTGTTCATGGTTGGGCCGCGTTGGGTTATGCTCATATCAAAGAAGTGTGGTTTGTCATTGTGGATAATCATCACATCGGCATTTCCCATCTGTTGTAAGACTTTCCCAGGATCTTTGTTCGTTTTAGTCATCTGGCGCTTTGTTTTTACTTGATTTGAATTGGCCGTACGTTGGGCTCAACTTCGGCTGATGTTTGACAGGTAGTGCTGCAATAAGATCGTACTGAGTTCTGTTATGTCTCTAAATACTCATGCCCGAGAAGTTTTGGCAGTATATTGAGTGATTGGAATCTTCATGAACTGTATGGCAGATGCTACATTCTCTAAACGGGATGTTAACTGAGACCGTGTCGAAGAGGATATCTATTGCTCTTCTAAATTCGATGTTGTCATAATCGAAGTCGTATGCGAGCGTGTGCGTGACGAAGCAGTCTTAGTTAGTTGATAGCGCGGCGTGCTCCATTTTTTCGTTTTCAGACTTGATTGAGTGCTGGAGTTTCTTGAATCTTGGATCGATTTTATTTGAGGCGAGCAGCTTTTGGGCGGTTTGGAATGATAGTCCAGGGAGTATTAGACTAAAACCATAATGATTTTTGATGGATGCTGTCATTAGGGCGAGGATGGATTGTATCATTTCCTTAGATCTGGGGCCGTCGAGATCCTCTTAAAATATAAAGTTCTGAAGTGGTAATTTATGTATACATTTCATGTCCTTATATTTGCGAAATATAAGTTATCTGCATTATCCAACTACAGAGAACAAACAGACTTTGTTTTCAGAAAAGAGACTAGAAAAGCAAAATGGTTGATTAAACAGAGGAAATTGGTAGTATTCCGATCAACAAACGCTGGAACACAAGATACTAGTATATACCCAGGAAAATACTTAGGTAGAGATCTCAAATGCCACACAACCACGAAATCCAAGTCAATATGAGTACATAAACTCAACCACCTTAGGCCACCCATAATACAGACAACACCTAGACGAACCAAGGAGCTATCAGTATTCCAAAACAAGTTGTTGTAAACAATTTCAACTGCAACAACACTAGTTTTTCTGGTTAATCAAAGAGCCAAAGTACCAACAAGAGTGAAGTCACAAGGAAATCTTAATCAACAACCTTCCAAACAAACTGCCCCGAAGCTAGTTTTTAAATCAGAACCCCAGTCCAAAAACCAAAGGAAGCCCCACAAGCGCCTTTACCTCAAGAAACCAAGAAAACTTAGTCGCAAATTCCACTTGTAAAATCAAAACACACAAGCGAGTACAGTGTCGCGCAGAACTTAAGTCAGCGAGTGCAATATAACTATTGAAATAAATATACATAGGCAAGCGAATTAAGACGCCATCTGGTATATATACATGCGTAGAAATGGAACTTTTTCTATAACCATACTATTTTAATACAAAATTGAGTTATTTACTATCACTATATATGATTTTATCAACATCAATAAATTTCATAAAACCACTTCCATAAAATACCAAAACATGAATCAGGTGCCAAATTAAATAATAATGTCAACTCAAATGATAGCGGGCTTAAACGAGTAATACCAGCAGATTTAAATGTTTATGGACACAAATTTAGATCATCCATAAGTGTTATTACATGATTAATTGCGTCAAAAATATATTCATTAAACACAAATGATTGATTCTAAAGCTAAACACTGAGTATTCTCTTTGTTACTAGTTTTAGAAAGCTTCAATTAATTAATTTTTTAACTGAATCTAACAGATTTTTACAAAATGACACTAATTCCAACTAATTTCTAACTCTTAAATCTAATGTAGGCAACACAGGAGGAAACTATATTTATTATAACTAACTCATTACTATATTCTCACCAGTTCACAAAAATTGATAAATGACTTCACTACATGCAAACTCTTTTCCAACAACAATATAAAAGCAAGCTTTAAGTGTATTATTTATAATATTTATATAATATTTATAATATTATTTATAATATTTATATAATATCTTTAAGGCGTTCTTTAAACGTTAACTCATCAACCGACACAAACGTGTCGTTTGTTCGGATTAGGTTTTTGTAATGGTATTTCATTGTGTTGTAATCCAATAAACGATGGGACTTCTTAAAGCGCTGAATAATATTATTGTTAAAGCAAAGGATATACATCTATTTCATAATGTGGAACTTACTTATGATACAAACTGAATGAATGAATATATATATCAATATTAGTATTTAATGAACATGATATATAACGTATAATATCTTTTTTCAAGACAGCTCAAATAGAGCTTAGGTATGCAGCTGATATATGTACAAAAGATTTCAATAATGCCATTCTAGTTATGTTATAACAGCACAATATATATATATATATATATATATATATATATATATATATAACTTAATACTGATCTTTAAGGCGTTCTTTAAACGTAAACTCATCAACCGATACCAATGCGAGATACTCCTATAGAAAATTAAAAACCTGGAAGTCTAGAACATTGAAGATGTTCTGAAACAGGCATCCCTACCTGCCCAGTAGGAAATACCTTGTGTACTTGTGAGACTTTACCGAACAGCACTTACAATTATTACATTTTATTTAACTAGTGCAACGATCCTAGCTTACTCTTAAAAGCACTACACTACAATCTCCAGTTTTCAACATAGTAAAAGCGCCTTTGCTATCAACTGCACAAATTATGTAATTTATCAATAACTATCAATTATATTCTAATTCTTCATTACAAAAATAATATTCTTTTCTCAACTTTAAAATTTCAATATCATTATAACTCAATAGCCATAGATTGAATACTCTGGATAATAGATAATTAATAATAAAAATATTAAATATGAAAACGGTAGAGCATTTTAAACAATATTTTAGAACACACATTTAAATTGATAAATTTATACGTTGTATATTTTTGATTGTTAGAGTCTGCAGTAGTTATATAAAGTAGTTATATTCATCAATTTTCTCACCTTTCATTTTCTTTCTGACAATAGTACCGAAAATATATCAAATGACTCACTTTACGGAAACCTTACCACTCACTTTCCTTTCATTTATATTTGCATTGGACCAGTTTAATCAAAAATAGTAGAGATGATGTTTATCTGGATTTTTAATTTAGTAATTGATTGTTTACTTGTATATTCAAAATTCTTTATTGTATTAATATTTATTAATCCATTGTCCAGTGTATTCAAGAATCAAATCTATGGCTATTGAGCTGATCATATTTTTTTAAAATATTTTAGTGGAACATTTGATATTTTAGTTTGTGCTATCATTACATCGTTAATTATATCTATACTGGTCATTCTTTTCTCTAATTCATCATATTTCTTTCTTTTCTCACTGAGGTCAATAACTAATATAATAGATAGAATATTAAGTTAAATGAGTATTATATTCAATTTAAAGTTTATATTATAAACAACAATCATTGAAGATGATTTGTGGTTGCGTTTCTGTGTTCTAAGTTTGGATTTGTATTTGCATGGTCTAGGTTTCAAGCGCATGTCTTCGCGGACAACCAAATATATATAATAATATTAGAATCACTAAGTTCTGGTAGAATATTTGCGGAAAACCTGCTATCTGGGCACAAAAGAGATTAATGAAGATATGAAATAGATGCTAACAATAATATGATTAAAATATTCTACTAATATATTTCAGATCAATTTTTTAAAATAGTTTCAACAAAACCCAACACTGCACAGCCACGCTCTCAACGTGAGCCCGTCCTCAAATGTCCACCACGTTTTCCCCTCAATGAACTTGAGAACGTAAATTCCGCAGTCGTGAGCGTTTTACTATTATGGGATTTTCTCTTTGACTCGCGTAAAACGGAACAGGTTGAAGAGTTATGAAACGAAGCGCTCGAATAGTTCTCCTTCCACCATTTGGTTCATGTTCAGAGATTCAAATTGTGTTATGTAACCGTTTTGATAGCTGAATCCGATCCAGTGGTGATTCCTGCACAAACAGGAGAATATCCTCGTTTTTGATTTTATTAGGAACTGAACTGAATCGGAATACGGCTCGCAAAACGTATTCAAATCATTTATTATCTGCTTTATTTACTGTTAGAACACGTTGTCAGACTGGAATATCTAGCTGGTAGCGAAGAACTGGAGAGAGTTGTTATTCAAGAAACTTATCAGCTCAATTTGATTCCCTGTGATTATTTTCTCTAAGTTCTTCAAAAACTGCATATTATGCGTTAAAATAAATACTTGAGCACAAAAGTTCATGATTTCGTCGTCGAGCTCCTATCCAGGCATCAAATGTGAGATGTTGATGTTGTAGTGCCTGTTGGATGGTATAATTTGCGCGTTTCCCTTCAAGCCCAGTCTTAGAACGAATTTATTTAGTATTACTTTAACAGGAGTGATAACGCTCAAGTTGCTGAATTGTTTGAAGAATTCGTTCAGTTCTTCTTCGCTGTAGCTGTTTTTGTAGAAGAATATCTCAAATTCTTTTGGATAAACGAACGACTGGCTCTTTTCAATCGCGCTTGATATGCTTATAGCTCCATTTCTTTATTTTTCTTTCATTTCTTCTTTGTTTTGATTTTGGAATGCACTTTCTTATATTTTCCCCATTATTTTCTGTTTAATTTCTGGCTCATTCTAAAAAATTATTTGCTGGTCCGTTATAACACTATTTTGAGTTATCTGTTTCAATACAAATTGTGATTTGATCGGTTCATTTTTCTCCGTTTTAGTTTCGTTTTCCCTCATTTTTCTCTCAGTTTCTTCCATTTTCTGCGAAAGAGTTTTAACATTGTTTATTTCGCTTTAATTTATTATTAAAACGTCCGTTTGGGTTCCTTTTTCGTCTGTGTATAAATTTCGGCGGGACTAAATGAGATTTAAGTTTGAGAAACCGACCGAGGGACAAAAACAGGCCTGAACTTAATTTTAAGTTGAGGTCGGAGGGTTAATCCTGAAGTTCTGCTGAGGCAAACGTTAATAGAAGTAATTTCCGGCTGAGGGATTAGGGTTCGAGTTCGTATGCGTAGAGTTGGAGGGAAATTATATTGTTAAGGTAAAAAGTTAATTAAGCTATTTTAATGATACTCAAAAGTATTATTTTATGCAATCATAGCGTATTCATAAAATATTTACAGTTTTCTGTATAGAAGACTGAACTATACTATGTCCATTTAATAGTGGTATTTTAGAGACTTATTACAGCATGTTATAGTTGTTCCGTTGTATTAGCATTGCTTGGTGGTGGTGGCCTTTGATGCAGTTGTAGTTGTACTTGGGGTCCTTCTTAGTTAATTTGATTTTTCAAATTCCTAATTTCGGGGAAGATTGGCTTGGTTTCCTATTTTGCGTCAGTAATCGTTTTTATTCATTTTGACCATCATTTGGCTATGGTTTGACAGGCTTTTCTAAGATAGGTTATTTATCCTCTTTCTTTTTCTAAGTTTCCTTTTGAGGAGACTTTGCGTTCGATTGGGGCATTTTAGTGGTCTTTTGATCTTGTAACTTTTAGACTGGGGACTTTTTCTTTTTCTGCTTCTGAGCGTCCTTAAGCTTCGTTTTGTCAGGCGCCTTTTCTTCGATACTCTTCGTATGTTCAGCTTTCTAACTTACTTCAGTCTTTTCAGGCTGGGCCTCGGCATTGTTTGTCTTATTTATCCTATTTGTCGTAATTAATATATATATATCAATTATGTCAAGTAATAGTTATGACATTGTTCCCGTGCCTTGACATTCTACCCTAGTTTTGGCTGAAAACACCAAAAAGTGCTCTAGAAAGCGAGTAAGGCTACCTTAGCGGGATTTTACAGTACTATAAATGATTAAATGATTAGAATTACATATATATATATATATATGTAATCGGTAGGCTATAATGATTCAAATGGAATTATATGAAAAAATGTTAAATAATAACATCATATTAGAGCAGTTTAGCCATTAATAGTAAACACCAATATATTTTATTTTAATTAAGTTCTTCGTATTTAGATTACCAAACAAATATATTAAATTATTTCATTAAGAAATCATTTAAGTCAGCTTTTCGAAGAGATGCACAACTGAATATGTGAGCTATATAGGGTTGTAGCAATTATTAACTGTATTTATTTATTCTTTGAAGTTATTAAGTGCCGTTTAAATTGATGTGTGCTTATTTTGGATTTCTTTCAGTTAAATGTTTGGGCTTTCGATATTTCTCATCTTTTTGGCCTGGCAAAGTTATTCTTTAGATGGTTCTTCTTAATCAGATATATTAAAACATCTCTAACCATCTTCTTTGAGGTTATTATAATTCGGGTGTTTTTCAATTGATGAGAAGTCAATAATTTGATTAAATTACACATGAAGTTATTATATTTTTGTCATCTCGTTAAGATTTGCATCAGGATACACTATATTATTAAGAGAAATATTTAGTTCTTCTAGATTCACAAGTGGTCTCAAAGCATAGATTGAAACTAAGCTACAACAAGCCAAATTTAAATAAGTAAGATTCTTCAAATGCTGCAATTCTGTTATGTTTATGTCAAAATTGCCACTAAGATATAAAGTTTATAAGTTGATAAGCGGTTTTAAAGCACTTAACTGTGAAAGTTCACAATTACTCAGATATAATTTTATGAGACCAGTTAAGTCTTTCAACGGAGTTATGTTTAAATTCTCGTTTCCACATATATTCAACTCTTTAAGTTATACTAATAAACCTATTTAATCGATTATTTATGATTATTTGCAGTTAATTTAATTATAAATCAAGAACTTCTAGATTAGTAAGCAACACAATTTAATCAATGTTCTATAACCCACAGCTATTCATTTACAATTGGATAAGACTTTTAATTTTATAAACAGGACTAAGATCTATATCTTCATTTAAACTAATATCAAGTTCTTCCAAATTAACCAATGATGATATTAAGTCAATGTTCTACAGTCTCTCATAAACAATTTAGCTAGACTTGTTACATTATGAATATTCATTAGATCAATTCTGTTCCATGAAACATTCAATGTGTGGAGTTTCTTAAATTTGGCTAGATTATTCAGTTAATTGTTTTTCAGGTTATTTTCTTATAAGTTCAAAACTTCCAGGTTTTCGAGTTCTAAATCGTCAATATTCAAATTCAATTTATATTGGTGCTCATATTCCTCGTCAATCTACATATTCAATCTTTATTGTTGTTCTTCATCTTTTTCCCTTAAATTAAACACAGTTAGTACTTTTAACGTGTTGCTTTTCAACTTTATACTCATGTCACTACTGATATAAAGGTTCAAAGTGGAAATATCAATCTTTTCTAGAAACCGCAAGTTTGTTACTTCTGGATCTCCACTAAGCTAATCACCGACTTCCAAGTTACCCTCTTCAATTTATCCTTGGTACTTTCGAGTCATATACTCATCGTATTCCTCATTCGTAGCATTCTCGTTCTTTTCTGTCATTTGATAGGTTAGGAGTGGCTAGATAACATTATTAGTGAATAAATAGATATATTTTAATATGATATTTATAATTATGAATACTTATTTTCAATTTTTTCAATTTTGTTTGTATCTGGGTACATATATTCAATATACAATGATTTCAAATTGAAATCAATAATCTACGATGGATTTAAAACATAAGGTGGTTAACATATTGTTGCATTTATGCTGAAAACCTATCTTAAAATTCATTTTGTTGGAAGTGTAACTACAACTGGATCATAAGATGGAATCTGGTTAGCTAAAGAGTTAAAAAAGAAAATAGAGCATTTAGAAAGCAGGCATAACTCATATTGTATTGCTACGCTGTACAGCTCATGTTTTGGATTTGTGTTTGAAAGACTATTGCAAATTCTATGATATCAAAATAAAATTAGATGCGATAGCCAAGTTAAATAACACACATGTATCTGTTGCACCCACTCGTTGGACTAGTTATCAAACTGCATTTGACTTTCTATTCCCAGATTAAGTATCAGTTCCAGATTATATGCGTATTCACATGTAAATTGTAAAACTTATGTCAAAAACAATACTGGAAGTTGAAGCAAATGAAATTGATCATTCAAGGTGGGCGTACTTAATTTGTTAATTAAAAGATACTTTAAAAACAATACCTAATGAGTGTGCAACTGTTATGCTAAATTTCATTGGAGAAAGAGAAGATAAATACATGACAACGAACAACAAAATATCTAATTTCTTTAAGTAAATCGACCCACTCAATGAGGAAACAAGATCTTAAACAGAAACAGAAAGATTTGCCGCTTTAAAAAATTCTTGCAAAGAAATGGATAGAAAATTTGAGATGCACTATTTGGATAACTATGACGAGATTTATAGGGAATTAAATACACCATCGTTAATTAATAATGCCCACAATTATCTTAGAACCAGTGTAAATGGTAAAGAGGATAAGTTAGCTTATTTAAAGGTTGTTTGGAGAAATAACGAACATATGCATAGCATATTTAGCGTATTTGAAACTTTAACTGTGAGCAATGGTAGTGTTGAACGATTATTTAGCTTTTATCATCGTCAAACAAGTCACTTTTTGAGAAGGAATTTAGATTACCTTACGTTGGATGCAATGGCTTATATTTATGTCGAAAAAATTGCAAATAACATTAATCACAAGTACGCTGATGAAGATGGTGAATAATTTGTTGTAAGTAGTTTTTCTTAAGTTACTTACAACGTTCTTTTTCTATATATATGTTCAAAATTTATGTTTAAACTGCAGGTTTCTGACCCGCTAAAATAATATATCCAAGGCCTTGAGTAGGAAAACCCGCACTATTTTTGCGGGTTGGTGCGGGTTTTATCCCGGAAATACCTGCTAAAAAGCACCTTAATTTCAATATACAATAAATTAATCATCCATGAAATTTACATCTATACGGTAAAATATAGTCTCACGAAATAGGTAGGCTGGGAGTTGGGATCATCATAGGTCGTGGGACGTTGTCGCCATCTCTGTTCTGGAATTCTTCATAGAAGATATGGTTATCTGCGTAGGTGAACTATAACTGGAGTTCTTCTGCATGCTGTTTGACAGCTTCATTGTAGTTTCGGGTTCTGTTTCCGTGAGATTTGATAATAGATCGAGCTGTTGAACGTAAGAATTCGTCTACACGACAAAATTGGTTAATTTTCTTGAGGGATTCTGGGTGGATTGTGCATTGGTCGCTAAGGATTATTGGGTGTATTTGGCTTGTGTGGACTTCATAGTTTGTTGAGTGGGTTTCGAGTTTTTGGGTGTATTCTCTGTTCATGGTTGGGCCGCGTTGGGTTATGCTCATATCAAAGAAGTGTGGTTTGTCATTGTGGATAATCATCACATCGGCATTTCCCATCTGTTGTAAGACTTTCCCAGGATCTTTGTTCGTTTTAGTCATCTGGCGCTTTGTTTTTACTTGATTTGAATTGGCCGTACGTTGGGCTCAACTTCGGCTGATGTTTGACAGGTAGTGCTGCAATAAGATCGTACTGAGTTCTGTTATGTCTCTAAATACTCATGCCCGAGAAGTTTTGGCAGTATATTGAGTGATTGGAATCTTCATGAACTGTATGGCAGATGCTACATTCTCTAAACGGGATGTTAACTGAGACCGTGTCGAAGAGGATATCTATTGCTCTTCTAAATTCGATGTTGTCATAATCGAAGTCGTATGCGAGCGTGTGCGTGACGAAGCAGTCTTAGTTAGTTGATAGCGCGGCGTGCTCCATTTTTTCGTTTTCAGACTTGATTGAGTGCTGGAGTTTCTTGAATCTTGGATCGATTTTATTTGAGGCGAGCAGCTTTTGGGCGGTTTGGAATGATAGTCCAGGGAGTATTAGACTAAAACCATAATGATTTTTGATGGATGCTGTCATTAGGGCGAGGATGGATTGTATCATTTCCTTAGATCTGGGGCCGTCGAGATCCTCTTAAAATATAAAGTTCTGAAGTGGTAATTTATGTATACATTTCATGTCCTTATATTTGCGAAATATAAGTTATCTGCATTATCCAACTACAGAGAACAAACAGACTTTGTTTTCAGAAAAGAGACTAGAAAAGCAAAATGGTTGATTAAACAGAGGAAATTGGTAGTATTCCGATCAACAAACGCTGGAACACAAGATACTAGTATATACCCAGGAAAATACTTAGGTAGAGATCTCAAATGCCACACAACCACGAAATCCAAGTCAATATGAGTACATAAACTCAACCACCTTAGGCCACCCATAATACAGACAACACCTAGACGAACCAAGGAGCTATCCGTATTCCAAAACAAGTTGTTGTAAACAATTTCAACTGCAACAACACTAGTTTTTCTGGTTAATCAAAGAGCCAAAGTACCAACAAGAGTGAAGTCACAAGGAAATCTTAATCAACAACCTTCCAAACAAACTGCCCCGAAGCTAGTTTTTAAATCAGAACCCCAGTCCAAAAACCAAAGGAAGCCCCACAAGCGCCTTTACCTCAAGAAACCAAGAAAACTTAGTCGCAAATTCCACTTGTAAAATCAAAACACACAAGCGAGTACAGTGTCGCGCAGAACTTAAGTCAGCGAGTGCAATATAACTATTGAAATAAATATACATAAGCAAGCGAATTAAGACGCCATCTGGTATATATTGATCCGAAAGATAAAAATATTTTTTAACTGAATCTAACAGATTTTTACAAAATGACACTAATTCCAACTAATTTCTAACTCTTAAATCTAATGTAGGCAACACAGGAGGAAACTATATTTATTATAACTAACTCATTACTATATTCTCACCAGTTCACAAAAATTGATAAATGACTTCACTACATGCAAACTCTTTTCCAACAACAATATAAAAGCAAGCTTTAAGTGTATTATTTATAATATTTATATAATATTTATAATATTATTTATAATATTTATATAATATCTTTAAGGCGTTCTTTAAACGTTAACTCATCAACCGACACAAACGTGTCGTTTGTTCGGATTAGGTTTTTGTAATGGTATTTCATTGTGTTGTAATCCAATAAACGATGGGACTTCTTAAAGCGCTGAATAATATTATTGTTAAAGCAAAGGATATACATCTATTTCATAATGTGGAACTTACTTATGATACAAACTGAATGAATGAATATATATATCAATATTAGTATTTAATGAACATGATATATAACGTATAATATCTTTTTTCAAGACAGCTCAAATAGAGCTTAGGTATGCAGCTGATATATGTACAAAAGATTTCAATAATGCCATTCTAGTTATGTTATAACAGCACAATATATATATATATATATATATATATATATATATATATATAACTTAATACTGATCTTTAAGGCGTTCTTTAAACGTAAACTCATCAACCGATACCAATGCGAGATACTCCTATAGAAAATTAAAAACCTGGAAGTCTAGAACATTGAAGATGTTCTGAAACAGGCATCCCTACCTGCCCAGTAGGAAATACCTTGTGTACTTGTGAGACTTTACCGAACAGCACTTACAATTATTACATTTTATTTAACTAGTGCAACGATCCTAGCTTACTCTTAAAAGCACTACACTACAATCTCCAGTTTTCAACATAGTAAAAGCGCCTTTGCTATCAACTGCACAAATTATGTAATTTATCAATAACTATCAATTATATTCTAATTCTTCATTACAAAAATAATATTCTTTTCTCAACTTTAAAATTTCAATATCATTATAACTCAATAGCCATAGATTGAATACTCTGGATAATAGATAATTAATAATAAAAATATTAAATATGAAAACGGTAGAGCATTTTAAACAATATTTTAGAACACACATTTAAATTGATAAATTTATACGTTGTATATTTTTGATTGTTAGAGTCTGCAGTAGTTATATAAAGTAGTTATATTCATCAATTTTCTCACCTTTCATTTTCTTTCTGACAATAGTACCGAAAATATATCAAATGACTCACTTTACGGAAACCTTACCACTCACTTTCCTTTCATTTATATTTGCATTGGACCAGTTTAATCAAAAATAGTAGAGATGATGTTTATCTGGATTTTTAATTTAGTAATTGATTGTTTACTTGTATATTCAAAATTCTTTATTGTATTAATATTTATTAATCCATTGTCCAGTGTATTCAAGAATCAAATCTATGGCTATTGAGCTGATCATATTTTTTTAAAATATTTTAGTGGAACATTTGATATTTTAGTTTGTGCTATCATTACATCGTTAATTATATCTATACTGGTCATTCTTTTCTCTAATTCATCATATTTCTTTCTTTTCTCACTGAGGTCAATAACTAATATAATAGATAGAATATTAAGTTAAATGAGTATTATATTCAATTTAAAGTTTATATTATAAACAACAATCATTGAAGATGATTTGTGGTTGCGTTTCTGTGTTCTAAGTTTGGATTTGTATTTGCATGGTCTAGGTTTCAAGCGCATGTCTTCGCGGACAACCAAATATATATAATAATATTAGAATCACTAAGTTCTGGTAGAATATTTGCGGAAAACCTGCTATCTGGGCACAAAAGAGATTAATGAAGATATGAAATAGATGCTAACAATAATATGATTAAAATATTCTACTAATATATTTCAGATCAATTTTTTAAAATAGTTTCAACAAAACCCAACACTGCACAGCCACGCTCTCAACGTGAGCCCGTCCTCAAATGTCCACCACGTTTTCCCCTCAATGAACTTGAGAACGTAAATCCCGCAGTCGTGAGCGTTTTACTATTATGGGATTTTCTCTTTGACTCGCGTAAAACGGAACAGGTTGAAGAGTTATGAAACGAAGCGCTCGAATAGTTCTCCTTCCACCATTTGGTTCATGTTCAGAGATTCAAATTGTGTTATGTAACCGTTTTGATAGCTGAATCCGATCCAGTGGTGATTCCTGCACAAACAGGAGAATATCCTCGTTTTTGATTTTATTAGGAACTGAACTGAATCGGAATACGGCTCGCAAAACGTATTCAAATCATTTATGATCTGCTTTATTTACTGTTAGAACACGTTGTCAGACTGGAATATCTAGCTGGTAGCGAAGAACTGGAGAGAGTTGTTATTCAAGAAACTTATCAGCTCAATTTGATTCCCTGTGATTATTTTCTCTAAGTTCTTCAAAAACTGCATATTATGCGTTAAAATAAATACTTGAGCACAAAAGTTCATGATTTCGTCGTCGAGCTCCTATCCAGGCATCAAATGTGAGATGTTGATGTTGTAGTGCCTGTTGGATGGTATAATTTGCGCGTTTCCCTTCAAGCCCAGTCTTAGAACGAATTTATTTAGTATTACTTTAACAGGAGTGATAACGCTCAAGTTGCTGAATTGTTTGAAGAATTCGTTCAGTTCTTCTTCGCTGTAGCTGTTTTTGTAGAAGAATATCTCAAATTCTTTTGGATAAACGAACGACTGGCTCTTTTCAATCGCGCTTGATATGCTTATAGCTCCATTTCTTTATTTTTCTTTCATTTCTTCTTTGTTTTGATTTTGGAATGCACTTTCTTATATTTTCCCCATTATTTTCTGTTTAATTTCTGGCTCATTCTAAAAAATTATTTGCTGGTCCGTTATAACACTATTTTGAGTTATCTGTTTCAATACAAATTGTGATTTGATCGGTTCATTTTTCTCCGTTTTAGTTTCGTTTTCCCTCATTTTTCTCTCAGTTTCTTCCATTTTCTGCGAAAGAGTTTTAACATTGTTTATTTCGCTTTAATTTATTATTAAAACGTCCGTTTGGGTTCCTTTTTCGTCTGTGTATAAATTTCGGCGGGACTAAATGAGATTTAAGTTTGAGAAACCGACCGAGGGACAAAAACAGGCCTGAACTTAATTTTAAGTTGAGGTCGGAGGGTTAATCCTGAAGTTCTGCTGAGGCAAACGTTAATAGAAGTAATTTCCGGCTGAGGGATTAGGGTTCGAGTTCGTATGCGTAGAGTTGGAGGGAAATATATATATTGTTAGTAACAAATGGTTAATAAAGTTATTTATAAGTAATTAATATAACACTTAACTTAACACAGACTTAGTACAGAATTAGTATAAACGAAAGTTTAAGTGAGGTGGAATAAGTAATTAGTTGAGTAATTAATATAACTAATAAGGTATAATTAAGTTGTCTAGTGGATAGATTATATTTGATACTACTTCAATAAATGTAGATGAAAATATATAGCTTACAATATTATATTTAATTGTAAATTATATATATAATTATATTATATAATTATAATATCATTTTTTGACATATGCCAAATTTTTATCTAGTTTAAGAGCAAAGAATAGGTAAATATTTCTAAAAATATGTGGAGGCCAGTGTCACATATTTAGAAAATAAAAAATAAAATAGCATTATATTAAGATAAATATGTCACATGTTGACTGTGCTACTGTAGATCATAATTGCAAAAACCACAGATACTACCACCAAAATATTTAAAGAAAAATTGGTCTTTCTTTGTTCATAAACAGGTTAAAGTGTGTAAAGCTAGCCGTATGGTGCTGTAATATTGATAAGATCCTCTGAATATATATTATCATTGAAGTACACAAATTTTAGGTTCAAATTCTAATACAACTGTGTTAAATAACTATTAAATTCGTCAAGAAACATGAAGCAGTTCGAATACTGCTGCGAATTTAAATATTTTTAGTAGTTCGGTGATAGAAATGTTACTGTATACACACCACTACCTGGAATTTGATTCAGTTGGATGGTCGTATCCCCGATTGTACATTATTGCGCCTGCGTATAGTTTAGTAGTTTGTTCATGACACAGTACTTTCCACCGTCAATTTAATAGTACATCATAGTGAATCCACATTAAAATAATAATGTAGTGAGCTCAATGTTGAATTACTATGCTTAACAAACGGTGGCTTCTAGTAAATTATAGTAATTAATAAAGTATTTTGGTCGTTTGATTGAATACTAATGTGGTTTTGTGATGAACATTGCAAACTAGTTCAAAACGACTTAATTTTAATCGTTTTGAAACTCTGCGAATAAATCGTACTGGGAAGTTATAGTACGTAACACTACGTTTTAGCTGATATCTACTTATAACCACTGGAAAAATCTTGTTTGAAGTATGGTCGTGATTTTTTGAGATTTTTATTTTATTTCATACGTGGAATGTTGTGCTAACTGAATAACACACCTATTTACTAATTTCAAAACTAGCAGTACCATAATTCTCCTTAATTGCAGTTTAGTCAAAGTATTAACGTATATATTTTATATTACAATTGTATATTTGATATAGCGTCAATAGCTGATGGCCGTTTTAACATCCATGGTGAAGTGGAAATATATTATAATTCAGTAAATCATATATAATATTATATACTGTAATAAAAATTAAAATAGCGAAATCAAATGAATGATAACACTTTTACTAAATGAAGAACTTGATAAAAATAAATCTAATGTCATGGAACTGTTGCTGATAGGCTATAATGACTAATTTATGCGTGAAATTAATATCAACGTTCTATTTCAGCTAAAATACATTATACTCCATATTTATTCTATTAATCATTATATAACTAGCGTGAAACATCTTGAAAGTTCCCGTAACTCTGAGATAGTAACTATTGGCAAGTCGTAAAATCGACATTAAAATTAAATTACAATTCATACGTGGGAAGTCTTACAAACATATAGCATTTGTTTATGATTTTACAAAATTTTGTAAAATATTTAGATTAATGATTGATAAAGAATAATAACACTAATGATATAATATAATGACGTTAACATAGCCTCTACGCCTTTTAATATATCATAAATGAAGTCTATTCAATTATGATTATATTAGGCGGAAATTTATTAAATGAATATTAGTAATAATTAAATGCGTGGAAATATATAATTATAACTTGAATTCATATAAATAGTCATAATTATTTATCATTTCCACTTTAACTATTAATTAATCAAGAATATTTATATTAAGCTTAAAAAGCACCTTTAATCTTAATCATTAAAATGTGTGAATACTGTTTACTTATCTAACTAATATTATACATAGCATTGAATTGCATACGCTGGAATTTTTTAAATATTCAGTACATAAAATATATATTTGATTTGATCACCATCAATATATTTACAAGTCTATGCTTATTATAGTATGATATACATTTAGTAATTAATCATTAGTAATGAAATCAGTATTCAAAATTATTTCAAAACTTTAGAAGTAAATTCAAGAAAATTATTGTAATTGACTTTAATTCTCAAGTTACTATAATATATAGTTCTATATATAACTAATACTAACATACACTTATATACTTCATTTAGCTCTTGTAGATCAAATTATAATAATCACTAAAATATACTAAATTATGAATTTATTTATCGAAGAAGAATAAGTGAAGTAAATTCAAAAGAGATGTATATATCTATATATGTCAACAACATAATATTTTGTTATGGCCCAAAACTATTTTCATTCCCAAAATGATGAAAGCTAAATCAGTTATGTAGATAGAAATGATACGTAGAATATTGTTAAAACCCTATATTAATACGATATGGCTCATAAATCTTCCATGCAGCAATAATCTCACACGGCGTTTGAAAACTGGTGTTAATGAAAATTTGTAGAAAAAGTGGATTTTTAACTTATGTTAATATTCATTCAGTTTAAAGTAATACAGGTAGATAATGTAATGGTAGTAGTATTTAGTAATGCGTGTTTCATCTATATGAAGGAATCCGTAGACGATGTCTACTTCTTATTATATGTATAAAATTTGATACATATTTGAATATATGTTGAAATATATGAAATATTACATTTTTAATAATATTATATTAATATTAGTAATAATTCTGAAATTTAAATAATTTTTATGAATACACTCCAAACACATAGTGTTACATACTATGGGAAGTTTATTCAATTATATCAAAATATGACACGTCTCTTTTTGTATCTCGAATTCTGGCAACTATTTGATAAAAGTCGTCGTTTTATGCATTTGAATACGAAATACTGCTCTCAGCAAGATGTGGTGTGAAAATGTACTGAATTTAATTGTCGAACATGTAGCATCCAGCACAGTCCGAGAATTATGAACGAAAAGTGTTGTCCATGTAGAGTGTAAGCTGATTCGAATAAAAATTTCGTTAGTTATGAGTTCTAAATGAATACAGTATGATATTTTAATCTGAACTCAGCTATTTTGTGCACACATGCATCATAGTAAGTCTTATCAAAACACAAAACGGTTGAGTTTTCTATTATCTATACTAAAAATAAACAAATCGCAATAACTTTATGTACCAAATTAATTTATCATCAATAACAATAAACAAATTTTTCGCAATCGAAACATTTCCAGAAATTGTTAATTATTGTACAGTAAGTTATTAAATAGAATTAATAATTTGTTAGTCCTTCATTATATTTCTCACCGGTACACATATTTTTACTCCATTTTCAATCTTAAAATAACTTAAACTTCTCAATAACAACTTTACCTATATTTCATTATCGTATTGATTTAAACAAAAATTTGTATTATATTAGTTCTAGAAAATCTAACAATCATCATATTATAGTATTTCTGACATTTATGGAACTATATTAAATATTTAATACTTCAGTTATTAGTCACAGAAAAACTCAGATGATTAGACTGTATTTAATGTACTATTTAAAAATTAACTACTAGTTTGAAATAATTTTCGCGATTTTTCTGTTATATTTTATATATTCGTTTAATTTTATATATTTAGCCATGATTTTGTTTATTGTTTTTCGATAATTTGTTGAAGAGATAGAGGTTATCTACTGTCAATAAGCTATTGTGTGCTATTTGCATTAACGTATAGTTACTATGGTGTTAGAGTAGTTTAAATTAAAGAAAAATATATTATTTATTTTCCTAAAGTGTTTCCGTTGACTAATATTGTTTGTTATTATTCGAATAATGAAATAATCGGTCGCTCTCCTTACTAATTTGCGCTTAAATAACTGTATGAATACATAACCTGTTAATAATCAAAAAGATACTATTCATTTATGTAGAATAGTGTGTTTTAATTTGTATACTCATCATATTTGGCTGTTAAATAATCTAATATTGAGCTAAATCTAATTGAAATACCAACAACACCTTTATATTTGCTTTACATATAAACTGGCATTATACAATATACATGTAAATCATTTTATATATTCATAGTGGCTGGAATTAAGTGAGTAAATGTATATCCTTTATCTATATACTTCACTAATATTTCTTAGAGTTGTAATATTATGTGATCATTTAATTATTACCTGTTATTATAATGCTAAACATTACATTATATTTTTGTAGCGTTTAATAATTGTATATTCATCTCAAAATATATTTATTATAATTGTAATTATTTTTTCAGCATAGATACAGCTTTTAAATAATTTTCAATTGACTAATTCGAGTATTTAATATGTAATGGTTAGAAATATTATGTATTTATGAACACAAACTCTTTATTTAAGTATGAAAATGGAGTTTTAACATTTCTATTATTACAATTAAAGCCTTTTGATATTATAAATACAACAGATTTATTAGAATCTGTATATTAATTATTAAAGTAATCAATGAGCTAGTACATATTTATAGAATTATAGTACGGTTATAAATTTTGGTACAATGCAACTGTATTTATATCATACGCGAATCCACGGTAAACCTTTTAAATACTTTAACCTATCACAAAAATGTTTACGTGCACTTATTCACTTATAGAGTTGATAATATTCATTAATAGTAATTTATAAATTTGTAATTCATATTCATCAACATGCAAATCTAAATATATGTCATAATTATCTAGTTGATTAATTGCAAAACTTGCCATTGTTATTGAAGCATCATAATCTACTTAGTTATAATTATAAGGATATGCAAAACTGTTTTTATTCTCGTCAACATATATAATTTCATCAAATATTTCAAAATTGAATTATTAAAATTTTGAAATGTTCCCGTAAAGTCATTGAGTTAATTTACAAAAGTTTAATTGGATTAGAATATATCATTAACATCTTGAGCAAATGTATTTTAATGCATTTTCATTACCATTGAAGTATTTATATCTACACTTCTTTAGAAGGACTGATAGCTGCTTGATATATTGAGTTATGGTATTTCAGATGAAACTATTTAAGAATTGTAAACAAATTGATTAAAATCAATTTGTTAAAGTACGTTTTATCGATTTATTACATAATTCGTTAATAAGTTGTGAACAACTGACTACTTAAGCGTGTTAAATGCCTATGTTTAATTGTTTATCTGCTAAATTAAATTATATAATGTGTTTTATAGGTTTGTTGATGTAATTTTATTAGTTATAATTGTATCTTAGATATTTTACATAAATAATTGTGTAACAAGAATCATATTTGAGATGTGAAAATGTTTATACAAATTAAATTATTAATTATACAAAATAAAGAAGTGTTTATTCAATTCCACATCATAAGTGGATCTAAACACAAAAACGGAGTTGAATGAAAAAATATCAAGGAAACGATATATGTTATCTAGTTTATTATTTAATAATTCTGTCTAAATATAGTTAAGACCAACATATTATCCTATTTAAAATGTTATTTTAAACAATTTTAATATTACCTAGTAGTCGAATCCTATTAAAATTAAATAAATATAACACTCAAGTTATAAATGCTCTGGGAAAACGCAAATAATGCGCCTGATCAAAAATCCGATTCAAGAGCTCAGCCCAATTAATGCTAAAACATAAAATGTTAAGAGGAACGCGATGAGCGAGACACAAAGGAGCTACCAACTACTGCTCAAACAGTTCCCGCAAGAGAACGAACCGGAAATGCAGAATCTGTACATAGAAACGCCAAACCAACGCGCGCTCGAGAAGATTCAGCCGCTCAAGGCCTCCACCGTCCGCGAGAACGACCAGCTCATCATGAAGTACACCCAGAAAAACAACGAGCACGAAAAGCAGAAGTCGCCGCTGAAGAAACTAAGCGAACCGCCCGAATAAGACAAGTTCGCGAAGTCGCCAGAGAAGCACAAGAGCCAGGCGCACGCGGCTTACTCACCGCTCAAACTCGCTAAAGCTGGCGAGTCGCCCAAGAAAAGAGATAATAAAATCATTGATAACCAAGAATAAGAAATTAATGATTCAAACGTTATCAAACAGGAATAAGCTGAACGAAAAATAATTGAAAAATAATTTGAAAATTATGAAAATTAGTTAGGTGACTTTAAATCTGTAATTATCAATTCCAGGAACACTCAAATAACAGCTGTTATGTACTTAAAAGAGAACGGAGATATTTAAGGACCTAAATCAACATTTTTGGCAACATATTTAATTGAATAACGCATAGAATATGCATTTACAGCTATATAAAACTGCCTCATTCTTTAACAACAGTACAATAATATTATAAAATAATAAATTATGTATTAAAAATCACTAAATAGCTTGTAATAACCTAATATTAATTCAATATAGAACAAATAATATATATATGAAGTACTTTTATAAGTTCAAAACTATTTAAAAACATAAAAAATGCGTTATTAGAGAATTTGTGGTTACAATTCGCTTATAAAGGGTGATAATTCTTTTTAGTCCGCTATTTGTTAAATTCTTAAACTTAAATAAGTAAAGCGATATGAAGGTGAGTATTTATTCAAAATTAGCAGTAAGTTAGAATTTAACGGTCCTGCGCAGGGATAAACCGGCGAGACCAAGTTTATTTACGATAAGCGTGTATTTGTCCACAAATGTGTTGAGTGTTTGTTTACCTATGATGCACATGAGTGTTTAAAATATGATTTCCTGAGTTGTTAGTACTGCACGTTTCAAGGTATTTTGAAGGAGAAAGAAGCAAAAGAGTTTTGCTTGTGTTTGAACGACTCTATTTCTTCTGCTTAAGAAATATACAGTCAATTCTACAGCAATATCGATTTCATAAGAGAGAGTTTTAAAAACGGTGTATTTATAGGGCCTTAAAAAGTTGTCTTTCCACCAATATTTAGCCAATTATTCGATTAATTGGTCGACTTATTCTTCGGACCTTAATTTCCACTCCTATAACAGTTCACGGAACTTAAAAACGTAATTTAATAAGTTAACAGCGTTTACTCGAGTGAAATTTTACAGGAAATACTCAACGAACCAAAAACGGTGAATGAACTTTACGAACAGCTCTTTAAAAACTATTAAAAGTTCACAGAATTCTGTAGAGAAATTCTTGGAATAAATAATTAATAATTTGATATTCAAAAAATTATTTAAACGGACATAAAACAAAAGTAACTGGAACACGCTCAGAATCAAATGCAAAAATTATAACAACAACAAAATGAAATAAAAGACTAAATACTTACACACAAAATTAACATTGAGGACATGATTGAGAAAATTATGATGAGCTGCGATTACCTGGAAGCCGAAATACAAAACGGAGGATGCTAAGCTTCACTTATGTGCAATGGGCTTGACTAAGAACCAGACAGAGACTGGTGACAAAGTAATCAACCATAGAATTACCCACTTAACTGAAAGCGGCCAACACGGTCAAATATAGTCCATCTTTATTGATAAACTTTTATTAATAAATTAAGTGTTATTAACAAGAAAGTTTGAAATTATTGGAGTATTGAAGAATAGGATACAAAAATGAACATGCAATTTGACTATTTTTACATAATTTTGATTGAGGCCAATAAATAATCACTAATTTAATATGTTATGAGTACTCATTCATTTTTGTATAATATATTAAATATGATAAGTTAAATAATACATTGCAAGTTATAATATATTAATCTCATAGCATTTGTAATCACTCCAAATATAGAGAAATGTAAATGATATTTACTTATATGCTTCAAACATAAATCGACATATCGGTGATAATTCCGGCGTATAACGCGGAAAAATACATTCAGACCGCAGTGATGTCCGTGATTAACCAGTCCCTCGAAAGCAAAGAAGTAATCGTGGTGAACGACGGCTCCACAGACGGTACAAGAGACATCCTGGTGGAGATGCAAAAAATATACTCGTAGCTTACTGTGTATCACATGGAGGAAAACAAAGGCCTGTTCTACGTGAGGCAATATGGCGTTAATATGTCGAACGGCGAATATCTCTTGCACCTCGACGCGGACGACAGCCTTAGGCACGATAACGTGCTGCGGGATCTGCTGAACTTCACTACCGAAAAACCGGACGTGCTCCACTTCCACCACCAGGCGGTTCAGTACTATCCAGACAACACCTCGAAAGAAATCAACTGGTGGGGAAACGGCTAGGTGGAGTCTGCGGATAGCAGCAACATGCTGAGTCATCTCGTGTACGCCAAGATCCACTGGCTGATCCACGGGAAGCTGGTGAAGCGGTCCGTGTTCGTAGAAGCTCTTGGTTTGATAAACGACACCAGACACTTGATTTACGGTGAGGACGAAATACAGTGCATTGCGATATTCTCGATTGCCAAGAGCTACAAGGGCATCCCGTACGTGGGCTACAACTTCAACCACAGAGAAGACTCGGTCACGGGACAGCGGACCAGAAGCCTCAAGACCCTGCTCAAGGTCATAGAAGACTACTTCGCCGCCAGAGACCTGGTGCAGAAGTTCCTCCCGGCACACCTCTTTTATTTGAGGAACAGAGTCACGAAGGACTACAACAAGAACCTCGAGGCCCTCGCAAAGTTCAACGACTCCAGCATCGCGGAGGTGTGCTAGAAGTACAAAGCCAGTGGTATCGAGACATTTTCGTACTGCTTGGACATCAAAGTCAGTGATATCTGATTTTATTCCTACGTACTTACAATGTGTAAATAATTTCTACTTATAATGAATGAATTAATTAGCTTATATATCATGCTTATATCATGATTTAGATACATTTATAAGTTAAACATACACTCACCACCTTCTTAAAAAATAAAAACTTAAGGACATTAACCCATCCTATTTTCCCTGCGACTTTTCTCTTATAAACTGGTTAAATTAATGATACTGGTTATAAATACTCTTTGTAATTAAAAAACATCGTATTCTCAAGAATTACTCAATTATATTCCATATCCCCCTCCCGACCATATTCCCAGCCCACCCACTATTAATTCCACTCCCCAAATGGATTTGCGCACTACTCTGGCGATGCAGTCCCTAAATAACACGCAGAAACGGTCGGCGATTTCTCCTTTGTCCTTCAAAAATCAGCAGGAGCAGTTTAAGCCGACCTATTACCCGGTTCAAAATGTGATCCTCCAGAACGTGGCCGAGGCCGAGAGAACAAACGCCCTCAAAAAGATGAGGGAAAAACCCGAACCAGAAAATTTCACGAAGGGAAAAACGCAAATAATGCGCTTGATCAAAAATCCGATTCAAGAGCTCAGCCCAATTAATGCTAAAACATAAAATGTAAAGAGGAACGCGATGAGCGAGACCCAAAGGAGCTACTAGATACTGCTCAAACAGTTCCCGCAAGAAAACGAACCGGAGATGCAGAATCTGTACATAGAAACGCCAAACCAACGCGCGCTCGAGAAGATTCAGCCGCTCAAGGCCTCCACCGTCCGCGAGAACGACCAGCTCATCATGAAGTACACCCAGAAAAACAACGAGCACGAAAAGCAGAAGTCGCCGCTGAAGAAACTAAGCGAACCGCCCGAACAAGACAAGTTTGCGAAGTCGCCAGAGAAGCACAAGAGCCAGGCGCACGCGGCTTACTCACCGCTCAAACTCGCTAAAGCGGGCGAGTCGCCCAAGAAAAGAGATAATAAAGCTGATTAAAAGACAAAATAAATCGAAAACGAAGAAACAAATACAATACTATCATAACCAAGAAATTCTGTTGAATCTAAGCCAGCTGAATAGAGTCCAGTCAAGAACCACTCCGCTGAATCGAAACCAGCTGAATAGAATCCAGTCAATAATCATCCATCTGAATCTAAGCCAGCTGAATAGAATCCAGTCAAGAACCATCCATCTGAATCGAAGCCAGCTGAATAGAGTCCAGTCAAGAACCATCCATCTGAATCGAAGCCAGCTGAATAGAGTCCAGTCAAGAACCATCCATCTGAATCTAAGCCAGCTGAATAGAGTCCAGTCAAGAACCACTCCGCTGAATCTAAGCCAGCTGAATAGAATCCAGTCAAGAACCATCCATCTGAATCGAAGCCAGCTGAATAGAGTCCAGTCAAGAACCATCCATCTGAATCGAAGCCAGCTGAATAGAGTCCAGTCAAGAACCATCCATCTGAATCGAAGCCAGCTGAATAGAGTCCAGTCAAGAACCATCCATCTGAATCTAAGCCAGCTGAATAGAGTCCAGTCAAGAACCACTCCTCTGAATCTAAGCCAGCTGAATAGAATCCAGTCAAGAACCATCCATCTGAATCGAAGCCAGCTGAATAGAGTCCAGTCAAGAACCATCCATCTGAATCGAAGCCAGCTGAATAGAGTCCAGTCAAGAACCATCCATCTGAATCTAAGCCAGCTGAATAGAGTCCAGTCAAGAACCATCCATCTGAATCGAAGCCAGCTGAATAGAAATTGATCGACTAAAGTTAAAGTCCAAAGAAAAAATAAAAGAATAAAAGCCAGTCATCACAAGAAAATAAATAACTATTAAATAACAATATTTCCGAAATATAATTGTAAGATAACCCTTCTTTATTATCAAGTTAATTAAAATCATTAACAGATTTGTAAGTTAATAACTAATCAGATAGTATATATTAACAATAAAATAAAGCATCTGAATCAACTGTACAGATGAATGATCCAAGTAAACTAACATCTTACATGTATAATTCAAATAACCCATCGTTATCAATGTCAATATCAGCATCAGTCAGATAACCTTAACAAGTAGATGTCAATAACATCACTTTATCTCCTATGAAAAATGAATCTACAAAAGATGAAAAAGCAAGTATAGATTAATCTTAAAATGCTGTAAATGATCTAGAGTTGTGAAATTGTTTATTAACTATTTTTGATGTTCTCTTAATTTTCGTAGTTTTCTATAATTATATAATACAAATTATATACTTTTATATATACTTTGAGTATTTTATATTTGTAAGTATTATTCTAATAAATAATCCTATGAAAATATATTTAATATAATGTGTGTGATACAAATTATTTTGTTTCTATTTTAGTATAATAAACTAGTTATTTTGGCCATTATTCAAACTAAATTAAAAGTGTTTTCATAAGACAATGTTATAATATATTTAATCATTAAAATAGATTATAATATCGTGTTTTAATGATATTACTGAAACAACACCACTTCACTTCGATGTTCACGAAATACACTTTAGCTAACTTTGAGTTGGAGAACCGCAGCGTCAGATCTGCCACCGCCACTGGCACCTGCGACATCGCGACTGGAATTCCAGAGCAGAAGTTCTACGACCTGTACGAGTCCCTGGCCAAAGGTCACCCTGGCCTCATCATCCAAGAACACGCCTTCGTTTCCTTCAGAGGTCATGCCGGCCACAAGCAGCTCGGTATCCACTCCGATGACATGATCCAGTACCACAAGAAGGCGAACGACCTCATGCGCGCCGCCAACAGCTAGGTTAAGATCTGCTGCCAGCTCGCCCACGCCGGCCCCAACGGAGGCGCCGCAAACAAGATAGACGTCAACACAGCCACCCCAGCCGACTTTGAAGAAGCTGTTCAACAGTTCAAGGAAGCCGCTCTCAGAGCCAAGAAGGCTGAATACGACTGCATCCAGATCCACTCTGCGCACACCTATCTCTTGAGCCAGAGCATCTCTAACTACTACAACAAGCGAACCGACGAGTACAAATCCTCTGACTTCAAGCTGTTGAGAGACGTCCTGGCTGCTGTAAGAACTGTCGACATCCCAGTTGGCGTGAAGCTCCAGTGCGACGACTTCTTCGAGGGCTTCGAGATGAACGCCAAGAGCGCCTGCGTAATCCTGAACGCCCTCAAGTTCGACTTCGTGGAGATCAGCGGCGGCGACGTTGCTGGAAAAGCTGGATACGGCACCATCAGACAAGGCAAGGACAAGTACTACTACAAGCACGTGGTCGCCGAGATGAAGGCGCAGAACCTCCTCAACAAGCAGCCGGTCATCGTAACTGGCGGTTTCGAAAACGCAGAAGACGCCAACATGGCCCTCAACGACGGCGTCCCACTAGTCGGCTTCTCCAGAAAGTTCCTGAGAAACGACAAGTTCCTCATCGGAGAAGACACCAAGAAGTGTGGCAGATGCAACTAGTGCATAATGGGTTTGGTTTACGGAAAGACTTCAATGTGTCCAGTTTCAGCTAACGAATGCAAGTGACATAAACATATATTTGTATTATACATATTTTAGTGATTTAATTAAATTACGAGTGCATCGTAGATTCCACATCAAAGTATACAAAGTTTACTTAAATAATTGCATGATGATGCTTACTATTTCTTTGATGAGATGGTATACCAACATGCCAAAAGTAAAGCAATCGCAGCGTCCGTTTGTGAATGTAGCGTACAATGCAAATTCATCGGTTTCACTAACTGTAACAGCACCTTACCAGACCAACGAGTCAATTAACCTTGTCTTGCAGCAGAGCGGTGTCAACGTCACTAATTCGTCCAATTTTGACTATTTGCCCGATTCCGCTGAGCAGCCGCAGGACATCTCCGGTTTCTGCTTCAGGAATGCGTCCAATATACATTCCAACTCCGTTTGGCGTGCTTCCATTGACAGCGCCAACTTAGTAACTTTTTCTTCCGTTTTCGACCTCAAAGTTTTCAATTAACCACTCCAAATCTAACTCTTGGTTAGTTATGACACATTGAGTTTCGTTTACAACTTAGTTCTGAGCTCTCAATTAATTGTGAGTTCCAACACAAGTATTTTAAGTTTTGACTAAAAACAGATTCAGAACTTGAATTATACTGTTCAGCTGAACAGGATCACCGTTTACATCCCAAGTTTCATCCGTCTGCTGAGTGTGGAGCCGTCCCCGGTTCAATTCTCGGTCAGGCCGAATAACGTAATTTGCGCGCAAAAAAGGGAGCAAGTGGTGTAGGTACCAAATCTCGGATTCGGGAGTAATAACAGAAAAATGGTTATAAGGGGTGTTTAAATTAACTGCGCGGACAACTCAGAAGAGGAAATCGTTTTTGAAGTGGAAGTAACAGAGACAATTCAAGCATAGGTAATTGAGTAAAATATTATGCCAATTCGCGTGAATTTAGTTAATGAAACGCACGTTGAGCTGGATCAAATCGATTTCAATGTTTTAACTATATTCTGCAATTCAGAGAGCGTTGAGGTAAGCGATAGAGTAATATTACCAATTTCATGCACTAACATCACAGTGCAAATTCTGGAACTCCAAGATGTTACAATTTTACTCGAATTCTACGAAATCTCGTATGTTAAGTACACCTTCAAGCCAACTGATTTATCTACCGGCGTTCCAATGAATGATGGATTAATCTGTTAAGTAGTATAAGAGCACATATTCTTGAACGCAAAAGAGCTATATTACGAGAATGAATTGAATAATTCAAACACCACCGTAAATTCATCAACAAATACTAGTGATAACTCATCTACTAACTCCAGTGACACAAATTCGTCAACCAACTCAACTTCCAACAGCTCAACCAACTCATCCAGTAACACATCAACCAATTCTTCTGAAACTAACACCACTACGAATTCCACCGTTAACTCAACCACGAATTCAACAATTAACGCCACCGACAGCAACACAACAGTAAATTCGTCCACCAACACTTCAACTAATTCTTCAACAAATACTTCAACTAACACCTCTACTAACACCACAACTAATTCAACAACCAATTCCACATCTACAAACGGAACCGCCCAAAACAACGAAACGATAACGAACTCAACGAACTCAACAAATTCAACGCAAATAAACTCAACGAACTCCACAAATCAAACGAACGGAACCGAAATCTGCACCGACAAAAAGAAATGCGGGGACGGAGCGGCCGGAATCGGATGGATCCCCGTTCTGGGCATCGCGGCACTCGCGATTCTCCTGTGAGGACGTTACTCAATATTATGTTTATTTTTGAACAAATATAATATATTTATTTAGGTTTCTGTTTGTGCCGTCTCGAGGAAGATATATATTTATTTAGAAATTATTTATTCACATCACTAATAATTTTTGACTGTTTACTTCTATACATACAATTGAATTTTTTACTTATACAAAATATATATTATTATATCTCATAATGAAGTGGTTGAATTGAAAAAATTTATAGGCACATATTATATATTTTTCATTAAGGAAAAACCCGCTGGCGGTAAAATAAAATACCACGAAAATTGAAAATAAATCGGGATAAATCGATATTACGCTGCGGGATATTTTTAAGCCAAACCCGCAGGGTTTTATCCCGTAAATAAGCACCTTAGGACAAAGACACAATAACGCTACCATTAACTAATCTCAATATCATACTTCATCTTCAATGATTGTACAACTCAAATTATACACAAATTATACAACTCAAATTGCTTACATACATCGAGGTTTTCCCATGTATGTAAACGAGTTGTATAATGTCATTGAACGAATAAAGACCGTAATCTGATTATATTCTAACACATGTATATTCTATAAAATGATTCGTTATTATTCGCAATATTTTTCTTCTATAAATCATTATAATCATAGCAAATCTAAATTTAGATTGAAAAACACTACTAATAAGTTAATAATATTTTTGTTAACAAGATGTTATTCATTTCTGTAATATTATTGAGTTTTTATAATAATTGTGTTTATATTCTAGCTCATGAGTCAAATAACAATGAAATTCATGCAAATACAGTATTAAACTACAATTTTAGTTATATGTTTTATTCCAAATGTTTTATTTTAAACATAATTCATTTTAAAGCAACTATTTATTATTCTCAACTTATTTATGTAAGAAATAGTATTACAAACAGATACAAATTGAATCAAATAGAGTATCAGTATATGTGAGTCATTTTTCATTTTAATCAATCTTTTGATAATAGATTGTATCTTTGGAATTACGTTTTATCACTTATAGAAAGTGTTTTCTTGTAATAGCTAGGTACAAATTTACACTAACTTTTCATAATTTTCTTTACTAAAATATTTGATTCGATGTACATTGCTTGTTATTTAAAAATTAGAATGAACTAATTTAACAACATTTCCACCTCAACTAGTTGATGTTCACGAAATACACTTTAGCCAACTTTGAGTTGGAGAACCGCAGCGTCAGGTCCGCCACGGCCACTGGCACCTGCGACATCGCGACTGGAATTCCAGAGCAGAAGTTCTACGACCTGTACGAGTCCCTTGCCAAAGGTCACCCTGGTCTCATCATCCAAGAACACGCCTTCGTTTCCTTCAGAGGCCACGCCGGCCACAAGCAACTCGGGATCCACTCCGACGACATGATCCAGTACCACAAGAAGGCGAATGACCTCATGCGCGCCGCCAACAGCTAGGTTAAGATCTGCTGTCAGCTCGCCCACGCCGGCCCCAACGGAGGCGCCGCAGACAAGATAGACGTCAACACAGCCACCCCAGCCGACTTCGAAGAAGCTGTTCAACAGTTCAAAGAAGCCGCTCTCAGAGCCAAGAAGGCCGGTTACGACTGCGTTCAGATCCACTCTGCACACACCTATCTCCTGAGCCAGAGCATCTCGAACTACTACAACAAGAGAACCGACGAGTACAAATCCTCTGACTTCAAGCTGTTGAGCGACGTCCTAGCTGCTGTGAGAACTGTCGACATCCCAGTTGGCGTGAAGCTCCAGTGCGACGACTTCTTCGAGGGCTTCGAGATGAACGCCAAGAGCGCCTGCGTAATCCTGAACGCCCTCAAGTTCGACTTCGTGGAGATCAGCGGCGGCGACGTGGCTGGAAAAGCAGGATACGGCACCATCAGAGCAGGCAAGGACAAGTACTACTACAAGCACGTGGTCGCCGAGATGAAGGCGCAGAACCTCCTCAGCAAGCAGCCGGTCATCGTAACTGGCGGTTTCGAAAACGCAGAAGACGCCAACATGGCCCTCAACGACGGCGTCCCACTCGTCGGCTTCTCCAGAAAGTTCCTGAGAAACGACAAGTTCCTCATCGGCGAAGACACCAAGAAGTGCGGCAGATGCAACTAGTGCATTATTGGTCTTGTTCAAGGTAAGTGTGCTATGTGCCCAATAGCTGGCAGAGAATGTAAGTGATTTTGCTCTGTATAATATTTATAATTACCAACTTAATCATTGAATAAGTAGGAATAACGTATTACAATTACTAATTGATTTTGAGATAATATATCTTTAGCGTTATTTCTTTATTATAGCAAATTTAGCGTGTGAGCTAGAAGCTTTTAAGTAGGGGGAAACAAGAGCTTGCACTTAAATATAGGTGACATCTTTGTTTTGTATTAATATAACACCTCACTACCTTCAAGCAATGTTTTAACATTTTCTAATTGTAGAGATATAATAGTTCTTGAAGTCTGGTATTGTTACAGTATATTGCATATCTCATCAACAACTGTATTTATTATTTTCTTCACCTACGATTTCCTTCTATTAAGTTATTATTATATACATCAATATTGGATATTTCAGTACTATAACAGTTATTTAATCCAGCTCGATACTGATTTCCTTTATTTAAATCCAAAAGTAATTCAAATATACTTTTAGTTCCCACAACTTATCTGATTACATTGTTACAGATCTTGAGTACGATTTTGGTACTTGTGGTTACTCAACCAAAGTTGCATCTCTACTATCTTTCATCAATGTTTTGGATAATAATTTATATTTGTACTCAACTAGGCAAAGGATCTGTAATGATCTTGCATGTGGTTATATTTAGACACAACTCTTAACATTTTTGTTGAAGAAGTGTTCGGTTTTGTAATTATCGGGGCTTGCGAATTAGATGAATATTATTATTAGATAGTAATATAATTGTAGCTACTTAGACAGATGTATTTAAAAATTTATTGTATTTTCTAAAATTTTAAGCTTTTAGTTGCGAAGATTTGACTTTTGAGCTCAATTACTTTGCACAAACTAATAATAAGTGAATATGGATTACAAAATTATTTTAAACTAAATTCGCTTGTGTACAGCTACTTTATATCAACTATATTTTTGGGATTTCTTCAGGCTTATTATCCAGAATAACGTGGAGTTAACACACAGTTATGAAAGTATTATTTATTATTAAGTTCGTCAATGAAGCTGGGAACTGCTAATCGAATGAAGTTGCTACACTTGATTGAATATTTTATATTTAGTATTGATTTACCTGTTACGCTGTTTAGTTTTTAGACCTCAATTAATAAAGTTGTACTATTACTTATTTAATTTTCTGCGTTCAAAGCTACAAATTTTGATTAATTACTCAATGACAAATTTTAAACGCAATACTGACAAGTCTCCTTTGATTCAAATATTTCAGCTCTAGAAACCGTTATATTGAAGCTGGTATTACTACTGAACTATACTGAAATTCCGGTTAACGCGAAGAATCATGATTAATTGTATGCTTCATTCTAAGAGATTTTATTATAACACAGAATTACAAAAATGACTTATTAAAATACAATTTTATGGTGTATTTCCTAATTATATCACCAACTAGATTATAATATTGGTAAATTTTACATTGTATAGAAGTGAAATTTTAATAGAAAACCCACTTTTGTCATGGATTCATACTTATAGAAACAATATATTTTATAGTAAAATAATATGTCCACTTCCATACATGGCGTCATTTTGATGGTAAGAGATATAGCATAATAAGAATTATTTAGTTTGAATTTGATATACCATCATAAATATAATGCTATTTTATTAAATTAATTTTCACTTCATTTAACATGGGTACAGCAGATTTATAAAAACAAGCTGATGAAACTGGAAAAATTCACATAGACGGTGAAAAACACAAAGACTTTTAAAAAATAGAAGATTTAACTTGTTTGGATTAATTTTCAGAATTAAATGAATTATAAATTAGTAATTGTTTTAATTTATGTAAATTTGCAGGGGTAGAAAAATAACCATCATTGGAAAAGATATCTATCTTTGCAGGGAATCTGTTTGATTTGACATTTCCTTTCTTCACCAACAACCATAAATTATAACAGCTTACAGTTGAGTATAACAACTCACTATGTTCTTTAAGCGGTTTAAAGGGAGCTAAAAATCTCAAAAAGTTAAAAGTATGTCACTGTAAGATAAAAGAAATTGATAAATCGTTAAAATAACTTGGTTTAACATATCTCAATTGCAGTGATAATAAAATTGAAGAAATGGATGGCGTAGCTTAACTAATAACATTAATTGATCTTAAATTGAGTATAAACTTGATTATAGACATTCCAGATATATCGTCACTTATAAATTTACGGTCTTTGGATTTGTCTTCAAATTATATTTCTGATATTACAGGATTAAAAGGTTTGAATTTGCATACATTGATTTTAAGTTAGAATGAAATAGAACGTTTGGGTAATCTAAAGAAAATGACCAATCTAAAAGTATTATACCTTGATTGTAATAAAATAGCTGATGTAGACCAATTAGTCTACTTATTGGATCTTAAATAGCTCAAAGAATTCCATATTTTCGATAATCCATTGATAGACGACGAAGATTACGATACGAAAGTATTTTATATGATTCCAACCACATGTGAAGATGTTCGTGTATATGAAGATGACAACGATTTCCCAGATTGCTTAGAATATTGTTAAGATATTAAGCAAGATGAGAATCCATTCGCCAAGAAGATTGAGGAGAATCGCCTCAGAGATGAAAAGAGGGCGTTGAAAAAAGCTCAAAAAGAGGAGGAAGACATAAAGCTTGGGCTTACCAAAAATAATGAAAGCAAAGAGATGCATGACAAACCCCATGTGGCCTTGTTAGAATTCAGAAAGTCACTAAAGACCAATAAATCGAATAATAAGCTCTAGCTTCCAGAATCTATGGAAATAGTAAAGAAAATAGATCTGAGTTAAATTTCAACTGGTTTGTTGTCCAGGTTGCAAGAAAAGCGGGAATACATTGAAATGGACGCACAAGTTGTTAACGAAAAGAGGAAAATTGAGCCCATAAACAACGATATCGCTGAACTGCAAAAACTATTTGACATGCAAAAGGTAAATTTGTCAAAAGCTGAGCAAAGCAAAGAAACTAAAAAAACCGATTTGATTCAACAGATTGTTCCAGTAATCCCAGCTAATATTTTAGCAAGTACCGAAGTCTCTAAATAACCTCAAGAAGCAACACCCCTTATAAATGAAGTTCCAACTATAGTTGAAGACAAACAAGAAATACATACAGAAGAGGTGGTGCACGAATCAAAAGAACAGAATGAAGCCCCGACACTTCCACTCCTTCCCGAACAAAATAACAATTCGGTCACTTAAAATGAAGTGAAAGAAATAATTGAACTAAAAAACGAAGTGGAGAAACTGAAGAACGAACTGAAACTGAAAGACGAACTCCTCACGGACTACTTAGTCCAAATTGAAACGCTCAAAAAGGAGCTGAGCTAGAAATGAAAATAATAATTTATGTTTTGTTATAATTTTTAGACAGTATAGACGTAATTTACGGAGTGATGTCTTCATTTTTAGACAAAAAAGGAGAATTAGTTATTATTCTTAAGATATTAAGATTAGTTTGGGTCTTTGTGTAACTAATTTTGGATTTGTAGATTGTCATGATTGATGAGCTGAAGATGGAATTATTGAATTGAGTATTGTTGAAAAGGTTAAGCGAGTCGTTTTATTAATACACATTAGTAATTGTTACTATACAGTATTCAAAATATTTTTAATATTCTATTTTATTAACATATGTTTAATAATATATTGAACAAGTTAATTAATTCTTCAAATTTTGTATCTATTTTCCAAATAATAATTTAAAATTCTAAATAGTATAGTAATTAATAACGCTTAAATTTAAATACATAAATTGACAAGAATTTATCTTTTCATTTCCCAAACAAATATGTTTGAAATATTCCTGTAACAAGTGAACCTGTTTCAAACAGTGCTGTGCATGCCACTTTCGGTCAAAACCAGTAAGCAAGTCGATTCGCAGCTGATATGCACCAGCTCTCTCCTCCGCACATACAACATCGGGTTTTGCTCGAAAGAATCCTCTCTATCGTCCAAAGTCCAGTCAGGCAGCGTCACGTACTCCCCGGCTCAGGTGGTCAACCTCGCCCTCTACACCGAGCGAGTCCAAGATTACGAACTGAATCTGAACTACTCCATGCAGAACCTTCCTTCGTTCGCCCTGTTCGGCCTCACCAAAAACATCCTGGTTGAGTCGAGCAGCGTCTCCGTGAAGGTGCCCCAGCAGCTGGCCCAAGGAAGCCTTGTCTGTCTATCATGCGATTTGAACGTCTCGTCCTCGGACTTCGCGTTCGTCGCTTCTGGCTAGAATATCTCCGGGCTGGTGTTGTCTCTGGCGTCCAGGCTGGACATCAACAAGTCTCTGGTCCAGCTCAGACTCGGCGGACAGAACGTCGGAGGGCTGGTTCTGAACGGCTCGAAGACATCCGTTTCCCTCACCGACTGCAACATCTCCTGCTACGTGGGCCAGGGGAGCGACGTGTCCGGCTCGGTCGCCGCCTTCGTCAGCCAGATGTCGTTGGCCGTGAGCGCCGTGAGAATTTGTTCCAACACATTGAAATTCGGGCAGGGCGTTGCGAGCCAGACCGGAGAAGTGACCGAAACCTGCGATCTGTGCCGAGACGCCACCTATTCGTACGGGCTGTGCCTGAAGGACCTGGAGTTCGGCGTGCTTAAGAACAACCAATTTGAGTGCGACCTGCCGTTCTTATTCGACGGAGAAGGATGCGCCTGCCCGGAAGGATTCGTGCTGAACGGGACTTCGTGCGTTGATATCCTGGAATCCGTGAACCAGCTGGTAAAGTCGATGGAGCAGACGAACGCCTCGGTTTCGACTTTGCGGGACAAGACAGAAATACTTGGAAACACAACTGAATTGTTGAAGCTGGAGCAAGATGTGTTGAACTCTTCAATCCAGAACCTGTTCGACCTGAGCAACGAAACCCAAGGCAGCGTCGCGTCCAACTCCACGCTTCTGCAGCAGTACCTCCTGGGAAACTTCTCCGTCGCCGACAGCAATCTTAAGGCGAACACGCGGCTGCTGGACCTGAGGCTGTTCAACAACATCAGCGCCCTGAACGTCAGCGTCCAGGACCTCGGCTCATACTCCGCTTCGTTGAACTCGAATCTCACCCAGTTGAACCTGACCCTCGTGGACCAGCAGAACAAAACCTCGGCGTTGACCCTAGAACTGACGCAGCTGAACGACAGCGTTTTGGCGGCCAGCCAGGTCATCCAGCAGCAGCAAAGGCAAATCGAAGGCCTGAACCAGCTCGTGCAGTGCCTGAACGGCGACGAGTACAAGAACGTCACCGGGCAGTGCTACCTGGTTTAAGGAAGCGATGACACCACCTGCAGCCAGAAGATGTACCTGTCCACCTTCGACGTGGCGGCGGTTACCTATCAGGTAATAAACAATGTTAATTTCACTCCTAGCTACGTATTTGGTACAGCTACCACAATCAGCAACGCCTTCGTGGACATTTACGACAATGTCTACAACAGCCAGGCGACCATCTTGCCGTTGTTTCAAACCCAAAGCACCTTCACGAACCTGAAGATCCAGCTCGGAGCGCAGGCTCTGAACAGTGGCTCTTTTGTGTTGTCCGGAGGTACCTCAACTACAATAAACCAGATGAACATAATCTCCAAACCCGGCTGCCAGATGACCGTGGACAGCGGCAAGTAGCTGAACATCCTCGGTTAATTGCTATCAAGCGCTACCATCAACAACCTGCTGGTCAACTTGAGCTTCGCGCCTTCGAGCGGGAATATAACCCTGGTGGATACAATTAGTGGATCGTTTTAGATAACCGGATACCAAGTGCTAGGCGAGTACAACAGCAGCCAGACGGTGGCCATGGTCGGCATTTCGGTGAACGCCGCGACTGTTATCGCAAACCAGATTAATTTCAGACCAAGCGTTTTCAATGTTGGAAACTGCTCGTCTTATTTGTTCAGTGTTGCTTTTTCTACGAGTTAGGTAATAATTAATAATGTAGCTATAATTACAGGAAACAGTTCCAACTTTTTACTTATTGGATCTATTATAATAAACAGCCCTTAAAAATGTTATCAGTTTGGCGGCATAATTACAATTATTAACGGTGGGTCCACCATAAATATAAATCACGTAATAATCGATAGTTACAACCAATTTAGCTCTGGTTATGTCAGTAAGTCTGGTTTTCTTATCGGTTACGGTCAATCAGAAATTTATACTATAACAATAATTAATGTATGCCTATAATAAAACATGACAGGTGCATCATAATTTAATTCAGTTGGATTATTAGGCGATAATTTCGGAACCACAAATTTAAATAATTTAAAGATAACTATTTCTGTTCAATGTAATAATTTGTAAAATTTTGGAATAATCGGTCTTCAAGACTTTTCAGTTAACTCTCGCATGTAAGTCGAAAACTTAAAGGCTTCTGTAAATGTCACTTCTAGCTAGGGTACTTAAGTGGGTACCGTTTTTGGACAGGTCAACGGGTAAAACTGCTCGATTATTAATTCTACAATACATGGATGTATTTCCGTTTAGAGATATGTAGGAGGTTTTGTTGGTTATTCAAATAGGAACATTACAATATAGAATTCAACAAACAAAGTATATGTCTAAGGTAGTGTTAATGTAATAGGTGGGTTTATCGGTATGCAGATTAGTAACGTGACAATTATCGATTCTATGATTAATTAAAGTAAAATTAACGGAGACACATCAATAGGCGGATTTATTGGCTATTGTTAATCATCTTTATACATTACGAACTCAAAAATCCAGTTCGTGCGTATTTCTGGCACGAATTAATTTGGAATTGTTGTTGGATTGAACGTAGAAGGAACATTCACGATAATCGGAAGTACGAGTTTCTCTAATTTCATAAACGGGAATGCGCAACAGAACTGCACACTATCGAATATTTGGTCCGTTTCATAGTGTTGAGTGAAAAGTTAAAAAATTAGTTAAAATTAGAACTATTTAGTGAGATTTGACACATTTTTTGATTTATTTTCTTATAGCACCACTCCAAACCTTTGAGTAAAATAAATATATGAAAGAATATTTAGAAAGAATTTGAAAATATCCCAACTGGGGGTGAAAGTATGTTATAGTAATATGATGTGATAACTTGAATAATCACTTGAAAAATGAAAATGAAAATAGTATCCATGTTGGTATCAACAGCTAATAAGTATGAGATAAACACGTGTGAGTTAAATACTAATCTTTATCAAACTTTATCCATAAAATCCTTTATCATAAAATAAAGTTTAATTAGAAATGCTATTCAATTGTGTGAAATTAATAAATATATAATTTGAACAAATATAATATCATGTTATTATATATTTATTTTTTACATGTGACTAGGTGGCCGAGAGGTTAAGGCGATCGCCTGCTAAGCGGTTTCACTTGTGAGCGTGGGTTCAATTCCCATCCTAGTCGAATTTTTTTAAGTATTACAAATATCTTTGTCTTTACGCTGACAAGTTAATTACATCTTTTCCAGATATTAAATCAAAAATATTAATCTAAAACAAACAAAGAAGTCGAAATACTTCTTGAAAATTGATTTACCTGAAATAATAAATGAGTCACTCTGTAGATTATTATTTTAAAAACATATTAAATATCTCTTTTCATTCATGGTGGCAGCAACCGCATTCGTGTTCGCAACATTCTTCTTCTTCACATCCTTCTTCACAGTCACCGCAACCACATTGGCACATGTTGTTAACTTCACACTCACACATATTTTCATATCTTTCCTTTTTCAAGATTTCAACGTCCTTTTATAACAATAGGACAGCATCGCATAGTTTTTGCAAATGCTTGTTGGTGAAGGCTATTAAATTGTTTAATTGAGATTGTGTTAAGTTAGAAGTGTATTCAATATCTTCAATTTTCTATTTGTTTTGTTATTGTTTTTCTTAGACGCTCTTGCTCATGGAACCGTTTAATGATTGCATATATCCTTCTGGATGGAATCTCAAAGAATCTTCCATCATAGATTTAGTCATTTCTCTTTGTTAATTGTTCTTGTTGATTTCATTAAGTTTTCTTTGATATGGGGATTGCATAAAAATTTTTGTGGAGGTGGAAATTTTTGAAACAGATATTCTAAAAACACAATTATTGACAATGATTATTTATAACAACACCTCATTTGTATGTCTGCTCCTAATACTCGTGATTTAATAAACTAGAAGTTAGCGGCTCAAAGACAAAAACTTGCCGACAAAAAATTATCAGTAGCCGCACCTTAGCAAGGGTTATAATCTAGATTACAAAGTACTACTTAGTTATCTGAATAAACAATGCCCTAGAGATCGCAGGCTAATCTTTAAAGCAACATTGGAATGGTGGGTAATGTAAAATTGCCTGAGTAATCCGTGATTCCGTAAAAATCTATGCTGAATGTGTAAGCCAATAGTATGGCTTAATTGCAGCAGCCAACTGTGATTAGTTAGCAGTAGAATGCTTAGTTGAATAAAAACATGGGCATGGTGAGTGGTTTATTAAATCAGCCCTAGAAGCTCCCGAATTCTGAAATTAACGACTACGCTCCTCAAATGGGCCAGTTCGCGGCCGAGCTCTCCGATTTGAGTGTGGTCGAGTCCAGAGTGCAGTCTTATTCTTCACCCGCGATTGAGTCCATTCAGTCCAACGGCTTGCTAGACCACATTGAGCAGCAAGTAACAACGCAGACCAAGTAGCAAATTGATTTCTGCTAGTCCCTCCTCACAAAGCAGCTTGAAACGTCCAAAATGCTCCTCGAACGGAAAGATCATTATACATCCCTAGCACCCGCCCGCTCACTTTTAACCCAGTAGGTCTTCAAACCACTCGAAACGAAGAACCTGAGACCGCGCTCGGCCGAATCCGGGCGAGAAATCTTCACTTTCAACGTCCGTTCCTCCTCGAACGAGGTCCGTTTGCAGGTTCAAAACGTTCAAAATTAAATGCAATATCAACCGGTGATCAAAAAACGGGTTCAAACGGTGAAGGAGAACGTTGAAATATACAAATTGATGAAGCAAAAAAATGTGTAAGCGATATTGGCTGAATAAATTTAATAGGACCCGGAACTGGCCGATAAAGTGTTCTCGTGCTTAAAAGAAGTTGAGAAGGAGGTGGAACACAAACAACTGTTTCTGGAGGAATCACTACAGCTGAGGAAAGGGCTCGTATACGAATTCGGCTCGAAAATGATCCACTTCGTAAACAAAGGGGATTTCTGCGAAATATCATACTACGATAACAGAAACCTAGAATACGAATTCAAAATCCCATTCATCATCGTTGGAGCAGTTGAAATTGACGGAGTGGTGTATGCAGCATCGGAATCAGGCCAAGTGCTCAGATTGAAACACAACTCAAGCTACTTTTCAATCATATACAACGCCAAATAACGCATCGCATAGATATCAAGCTTCAATCATTTCCTGACTGGAGCTGGTCACACACAAGTCATAATAATTCTGCTAAATTCTGGATACGTACACGTTTACGATCTGCAAACACAATAAACATTTAAAGCCAAACTTAAACCGTACTCAGACTCAATTAACATATAAATATTCACTAATTTCTCAGTATTAGACGAATCATTAGATTTTCTAGCTGTTGGTACTTAAAATGGATTCGTTACTATTATTGACAAATAACAATTTGTATTCGCTTCAAAATAAAACTAAACATATGAAATTAACACTAGAAATGGGACTATGAGTTAGTTTTAAGTCTTATAAACCGTAAAAGAATTAAAAATATTCGGAGATTAATGTTTTGTAAGCGATTATTCAGGAATGATGAAATGTTATTAACTAACCAAAGGATAGATAGAAGCACCACTTGTTGGATTTGAATTGCTATTTACCCAATCATTTGATTAAGCTATGACTTTTATGAGCTATTAAGATGATTTGTATGTTGTTGGTGGGAATAATGCGTACAAATTATTGGCTCTTTAGTTTGAAAAAGTTGGTTAAATACAAGGAGAATGGCAAAAAATAGGAAATATAATAGGGAAAGTCGATAATGATTCAGTCAGCATCATGTGATTATTACATTAAATTTAAATTTTATAAACGAATTCTATATATATTAATGAAATAGATTTCTGTGATTAATTTACTTGCTTTCTCAAGCTGTGTATGGAAGTAAATTATGTAATTTGGTAATTAGAAAATTAAGATGAAATGCATTTATATAACGTCGTGAATTATAATTATAAGAAATATTTAATTCCACGCCATATTTGCCAAAATGAATGTAAATTAATTTGTAAAACACAACATTCACGGAGTTGATACATCAATTGCAATTAGAATAGACTACGATAAATGTGTTGGCTGTTAAATGTGCGCAAAAGCTTGCATGGACCAACAAAAAATTGGATCTTTGGGTGTAGCGCCATTGAGAACTCCACCATATCTTCATTCAGTAACCGGCAAAAATCACGAAAATACAGAAACAACAAGAGTTAAGATGATGGACACTAATTGTATTGGCTGTGGACAATGCGCTGTAAACTGTTCAACAGGCGCCATGCAACCAGCAAATAAATGCTCCGATATCTAGGTAGCAAAGGCACAGGGCCTAACTTTAGTAGCCGTTATGGCTCCTTCAACTAGAGTTGGTGTCGCAGAAGCTATGGGAATGGGAATTGGATTTTCAGCAGAGGCTCAGACAGTAGCTGGTCTTCGTCAACTAGGTTTCCACTACGTGTTTGACAACTTATGGGGAGCTGATCTGACCACGATTGAGGACGCGAAGGAAGTATTAAAATTCCGCGAAGCTGGAAAGGGTCCAGTTTTCACATCCTGCTGCCCAGCCTGGATAAATTTGGTGGAGACCAAGTATCCTGAGGTTATCCCGAACGTATCAACGGCCAGATCTCCAACTGGAATGACTTGCGCCGTCATCAAGAAGTTCTGGGCCAAGCAGATCAACAAGAGGCCAGAAGATATCTTCGTGGTAGGAGTCATGCCGTGCACGGCCAAGAAGTTCGAAGCGATCAGACCGCAGCTCATGACCGAGAACGTGAAGGACTGCGACCTCTCGATCACCACCAGAGAAGTGGTGGAGCTGTTCAAGGAAGAGCGCCTCGTCTTCAGCGAGGAGCGCGAGCAGAAGCTCAGGAACGTCCAAGAAGGCCAGTTCGACGCCCCGTTCAACGTGTAC
Source organism: Hexamita inflata (assembly GCA_963988835.1). Taxonomy (NCBI): domain Eukaryota; phylum Fornicata; order Diplomonadida; family Hexamitidae; genus Hexamita; species Hexamita inflata. The sequence continues at coordinate 386,688 of CAXDID010001186.1, forward strand.
TCCGGTTCCTCGTACCTCTTCGGGCGCACGGGCGGCGTCACCGAGTCCGTCGTCAGGTACATGTGCGCGCTGAACAAGGAGCAGTTCACGCCCTCGGTCATCCAAAACAACCTGCTCTGGGAGTCGACCGACAAGTTCCAGAGCCTGCGGGTGTTCGAGTTCCCCTGCGGCGGAAGCAACTACAGGGCCGTCGTCTGCCACGGAGGCGCCGCCGTCGAGGAGCTCATGAAGATCCACTCCGCCGGGAAGCTCAAGGGAGTCGACGTCGTGGAAGTCATGGTGTGCCCCCAAGGATGCGTCGGCGGAGGCGGCCAGCCCAAGATAGGCAAGAAGAGCCTCACGGCCCAGAGACCGGCCGGGCTCGACAAGCACGACAAGGAAAGCCAGTTCGCGGACTGCCAGAGCAACGCCCTCATGCACGAGATGGTCAAGAAGTGGATGCCGACCGAGCACAACGTCCACGACGCCCTGCACACCCACTACGACAACAGGAGGATGAAGTGACGGAGCTATTCTAGCTTTAGTTTCAATACAATCAATAGTTTCTTTTATTTCGTTAACTAACTTTAGTTTATCTTTGCTTTATTTTATCTACATATTGATTTCATTTGCTCGTTTCTTCGTAGTGCTCCAGCGCGATTCTCAAGGCCCGAGCTAAGGCCAGTTTCACGTTGTAGTTCGTTTCCGTGGAGCAAACCAGGCTGTCTTTGACTTTCGTCTTCATTTGAATTTTAAGAGCTTCTTTCAGTATTTCTCGAGAGTGCTCCAGGTCGCTCTTCATGCCGAGAATGATGAACGGGATGTCCACGTGAGTATGGACCATGATCTCCGGAAGCCACTTTGAGTAGATGTTCTGGAGGATTTCCGGGTTGTTGAGGGCGTAGCACAAAACGAACACATTGACGTGCTGGTATGACCGTTGACAAATCCAGCCATATTTATCCCTACAAGCAGTGTCCCAAAAAGTACTCGCCACTTTAGAGTATCTATTGTGTATTCGACATCATAGCTGTCAACTACACTCGGGATATAGCCGTACGATACGTTATTTACAAACATCGCGAATTGTGTCTTGCCCGCTTTCAAATCTCCCCAGAAACGCCATCTTATTATATTTCACCTTTAAAGTGAAAGAATGCCTGTTTGATAACGAACGATATCTGCCGTTTCCTGACGCATGCGGTGTTCTGATAATATCCAACACCATTTAAATATTAAATGACTCACTGTAACCCCATCAACAAAACCAAGGCTCAATTTAATCATTCCATCTTCATCGCATCAATCATGGCAATCCACAAATCCAAGCTTAGAAGGGCTTTGAAACGCTACCTCAAACTAATCTCAAGACCATACCTCATCTTCTAGGGTTGTCACTTTAGTATATAATCTTGAGCATTCCATCTTTAAAGTGAATTTCACTATATACAATATAACCTGTACAATAGTTTTGAAACGCTCCACTTCCATCCTCTTGAACGAATGAATGCGGCGAAGCAGCTCTCATCGCTCGCGGGGCTGATACGCGGCCAAACGTTCACCCACGGCAGCCAGGTTCCCAACACGGGGGTGATGATGTCGTGTAGAGCGCTTTTGTGCGCACGTCTATTTCAATTTCAATGATTTTGTACATTTAAGCTAGATTTTCTCATAGTGATCCGATATAGAGCTGCAGTCAAAGCCGCAATTTAGATATCAGCGGTAAAGCCAACATCTCGGAGGTAATTCGTGAAGAAACTCTTATAATGTGGGACAGCGAGTGAGGAAGAAATCTAAATACGTGAAACCAAGCGCGCAACCGGCTTAGCAATGTCAATTGATAGCTTTTAGTATATTTTCACTCAACACCACTATAAATGAACAGCAAAATATAGGTTTACTGTTTCGATTGAATACAGTTTTGCTTATTCCAGTTTTCGTTATAATGAATCAGTGAAAGCTGTTTATATTGAATTTCGTATTATCTAAACCATATACTACACAATATATAAGTGGACAAATGGATTACACAATATAATCAGAAGAGCTCATTCAAGAGTTACGTGAATGTACAATGTAATAAATCATGATATTGGAAACGTTGTAATGATTATAACCAACAAACTCTATACCTTCTCATCTAATTTACATTAGAAATCGTAGAAGCAATAACGATCATTATCAAAATAGAGTTATAATTTACAATCAGCTTGTTCTAGCTATCAATTTCAAATGAGTTTGTATAATCAGGTTCGTTTTGCTAACTCAGTCATTGGGAGTTAATATATTTAATCTTATATTATTGGGTAGCGGATGACATTACAATATTCATCAATTAGTACATGTATCATGATTATACACAACGCATCATTCTCAACAAGCTGATCTCAAGAATTTCAAGAGAGCGATGAGAAAGAAATATTTTAAGAAACCGTATAACATAAATCATAACATAAATGAAACGATGTAGAGATTATAACTGTTTTCACAAATCTGAAGTTACAATCAACATTGTGCAGCCGACCAAGTGTTGGTGAGCGTAATGATTATAACCAACAAACTCTATATCTTCTCATCTAATTTACATTAGAAATTGTAGAAGCAATAACGACCATTGTCAAAATAGAGTTATAATTTACAAACAACTACAACGAACGATCGTTAAAATAGAAGATGATATTAACTATATTCACTCAACACTAAGAGGCCGACCAAATATTAGAGAGCGTGCAGTTCGGCTGGGCGTTCCCTTTAATGACATTCGAGGAACTCGTGCTACCAATTATCGTGAAAGTTCCGCCGTTATTCCAGCCCGCAACAATCCCAAGCTAATTTATGCCTGAAATACGCACGAACTGAATTTTTGAGTTCGTTATGAACAAAGTGGACATTAGCTAACCGACGAAACCGCTTATTTACGTATTACCGCTTAAATTAGTTTGTGCTATCAAAGAGTCAATTATGGTAACGTTTTAATTTTATGTACCAATAAAACCTCCGATTTAATTAAGTTTGCCTGATATATTCTATGAGCTCGTAGAATTTTAAATTGTAATATTCTAATTTGAGAAACCTATATAGCCACCAAGCATTGTTTAACCGGAAATACTCCCGGTTATAATTGTACTTACAATGGAGTTGTTAGAACCGCTAATCTGTCCAAATAGGGAGCCAATGTAATTACCCATAGTTGAGCTTATATTCACCAAAGCAATCACGTTATTTACCAGGAACTTTGAATTAGCTGAATACGCCTGAGTCCCAATAATTCCAACATTAAAAAAGTTCACACCCTAAACAGTAAATGTTAGTTGAGCATTTTAAAATGTCGTAGTTCCTAAATTAAATCCCATTAATCCAAAGTTATTAAATTCTTAAGTGCTCTTCATGTTCTACTTCAGGCATACGTTATTTATGGTTATAGTATAAGTGGCAGAGTTTGCATTTCCTATTAGGAAACCAGACTTACTGACATAACCAGAGCTAAATTGATTATAACTATCGATTATTACGTGTTTTATATTTATTGTGGACCCACCATTGATAAGTGAAACTATCCCACCAAACTGATAAAAAGAGGAACTTGATGTTGAGATAGAGCCCAGAAGTGAAAAGTTAGAAATATCTCCCGTAACTATAGCTACATTATTAATTGTTACCTAACTCGTAGAAAAAGCAATACTGAATAAATAAGACGAGCAGTTTCCAACATTATAAATATTTGGCCTGATATTAATCTAGCTAGCGATGACAGTCGCGGCGTTCACCGAAATGCCGACCATGGCCACCGTCTGGCTGCTGTTGTACTCGCCTAGCACTTGGTATCCGGTTATCTAAAACGATCCACTAATTGTATCCACCAGGGTTATATTCCCGCTCGAAGGCGCGAAGCTCAAGTTGACCAGCAGGTTGTTGATGGTAGCGCTTGATAGCAATTAACCGAGGATGTTCAGCTACTTGCCGCTGTCCACGGTCATCTGGCAGCCGGGTTTGGAGATTATGTTCATCTGGTTTATTGTAGTTGAGGTACCTCCGGACAACACAAAAGAGCCACTGTTCAGAGCCTGCGCTCCGAGCTGGATCTTCAGGTTCGTGAAGGTGCTTTGGGTTTGAAACAAGGGAGATATGGTCGCCTGGCCGTTGTAGACATTGTCGTAAATGTCCACGAAGGCGTTGTTGACTGTGGTGGCTGTGCCGAATACGTAGTTAGGAGTGAAATTAGCATTGTTTATTACCTGATAAGTAACCGCCGCGACGTCGAAGGTGGACAGGTACATCTTCTGGCTGCAGGTGGTGTTATCGTTGCCTTAAACCAGGTAGCACTGCCCGGTGACGTTCTTGTACTCGTCGCTGTTCAGGCACTGCACGAGCTGGTTAAGGCCTTCGATTTGCCTTTGCTGCTGCTGGATGACCTGGCTGGCCGCCGAAACGCTGTCGTTCAGCTGCGTCAGTTCTTGGGTCAAAGCTGAAGTTTTGTTCTGCTGGTCCACGAGGGTCAGGTTCAACTGGGTGAGATTCGAGTTCAACGAAGCGGAGTAGGAACCGAGGTTCTGGACGCTGAGGTTCAGGGCGCTGATGTTGTTGAACAGCCTCAGGTCCAGCAGCCGCGTGTTCGCCTTAAGATTGCTGTCGGCGACGGAGTAGTTTCCCAGGAGGTACTGCTGCAGAAGCGTGGAGTTGGACGCGACGCTGCCTTGGGTTTCGTTGCTCAGCTGGAACAGGTTCTGGATCGAGGCGTTCAACACATCCTGTTCCAGCTTTAACTGTCCGGTTTAGTTTCCAAGTATTTCCGTCTTGCCCAGCAAAGTCGAAACCGAGGCGTTGGATAGCTCCAGCGACTTCATCAGCTGGTTTACGGATTCCAGGACATCAACGCACGAAGTCCCGTTCAGCACGAATCCTTCCGGGCAGGCGCATCCTTCTCCGTCGAATAAGAACGGCAGGTCACACTCAAATTTATCGTTCTTGACCACGCCGAACTCCAGGTCCTTCAGGCACAGCCCGTACGAATAGGTGGCGTCTCGGCACAGATCGCAGGTTTCTGCTATTTCTCCGGTCTGGCTCGCAACGCCCTGCCCGAATTTCAATGTGTTGGAACAAATTCTCACAAAGCTCACGACCAACGACATCTGGCTGACGAAGGCGGCGACCGAGCCGGACACGCTGCTTCCTTGGCCGACGTAGCAGGAGATGTTGCAGTCGGCGAGGGAAATGGCTATCTTCGAGCCGTTCAGAACCAGCCCTCCAACATTCAGTCCGCCGAGTCTGAGCTGGACAAGAGACTTGTTGATGTCCAGCCTGGACGCCGGAGCCAACACCAGCCCAGAGATGTTCTAGCCGGAAGCGACGAAAGCGAAGTCCGAGGACGCGACGTTCAAATCACATAATAGACAGACAAGGCTTCCTTGGGCCAGCTGCTGGGGCACCTTCACGGAGACACTGCTCGACTCAACCAGGATGTTTTTGGTGAGGCCGAACAGGGCGAACGAAGGAAGGTTCTGCATGGAGTAGTTCAGATTCAGTTCGTAATCTTGGACTCGCTCGGTGTAGAGGGCGAGGTTGACCACCTGGGCCGGGGAGTACGTGACGCTGCCGGACTGGACTTTGGACGACAGAGAGGATTCTTTCGAGCAAAACCCGATGTTGTAGGTGCGGAAGAGAGAGCTGGTGCATATCAGCTGCGAATCGACTTGCTTACTGGTTTTTACCGAAAGTGGCATGCACAGCACTGTTTGAAATAGATTCACTTGTTACAGGAATATTTCTAACATTTTGTTGGGGAATGAAAAGATAAATTCTTGTCAATTTATGTATTTAAATGTAAACTCACTTGTTCATATACCAATATTATTATGTTTTTCTTGTTAGTGAATACTCAATTTGTGACAAGCTGCATGATTAGATATTTATAATAATAATATGATACTAATAACAAAAAAATATTAAATTAATATATTGAGAAAATAGATACAAAATTTGAAGAACTAATTAACTTGTTCAATAAATTATTAAACATATGTTAATAAAATAGAAAAATATTTTGAATACTGCATAGTAAGAATTTATTTACAAATGTGAATCAATGTGTATGATGAGCGTAATATCAAATCGATACATACATATCATTTAATAATGTTATTTAATATACGCATCCACACCGCAGACTAAATAGGATCTAAAACAATAATTTGGAATTACATAGTAACTTGAAATAAAATCTTCTTAAAATCGCTTCACAAAGTTTTCACACTATTTAAAAAATTCAGAAGCTAGATCATCGTTTAGAAAGGAAAGGAAACGTGATGATCAGAGAAAAAGGGTTGCCAGTATAGACGTAATTTACGGTGTGATGTCTCTAACTAAAGGCAGAAAATAATCAGATTCGTTTTGGTCTTAGAGACCAAAATATCGAAAAAACTTTAGGTTGTACTTTCTTTGGAATAACGAGCGCCGTCTGGGCCAAGCAGATCAACAAGAGGCCTGAAGACATCTTCGTGGTAGGAGTTATGCCGTGCACTGCCAAGAAGTTCGAAGCGATCAGACCGCAGCTCATGACCGAGAACGTGAAGGACTGCGACCTCTCGATCACCACCAGAGAAGTGGTGGAGCTGTTCAAGGAAGAACGTCTCGTCTTCAGCGAGGAGCGCGAGCAGAAGCTCAGGAACGTCCAAGAAGGCCAGTTCGACGCCCCGTTCAACGTGTACTCCGGTTCTTCGTACCTCTTCGGGCGCACGGGCGGCGTCACCGAGTCCGTCGTTAGGTACATGTGCGCGCTGAACAAGGAGCAGTTCACGCCCTCGGTCATCTAAAACAACCTGCTCTGGGAGTCGACCGACAAGTTCCAGAGCCTGCGGGTGTTCGAGTTCCCCTGCGGCGGAAGCAACTACAGGGCCGTCGTCTGCCACGGAGGCGCCGCCGTCGAGGAGCTCATGAAGATCCACTCCGCCGGGAAGCTCAAGGGAGTCGACGTCGTGGAAGTCATGGTGTGCCCCCAAGGATGCGTCGGCGGAGGCGGCCAGCCCAAGATAGGCAAGAAGAGCCTCACGGCCCAGAGACCGGCAGGGCTCGACAAGCACGACAAGGAAAGCCAGTTCGCGGACTGCCAGAGCAACGCCCTCATGCACGAGATGGTCAAGAAGTGGATGCCGACCGAGCACAACCTCCACGACGCCCTGCACACCCACTACGACAACAGGAGGATGAAGTGACGGAGCTATTCTAGCTTTAGTTGTAATATAGTCCAAAATTTACTTTATTTCGTGTGTTAACTTTAATTCATCACTAATTTATTTTATCTACATATTGATTTCATTTGCTCGTTTCTTCGTAGTGCTCCAGAGCGACCCTCAAGGCTAGTTTCACGTTTTAGTTCGTTTCCGTGGAGTAAATTAAACTGTCTTTCGCCTTCGTCTTCATTTGAACTTCTTGAGCTTCTTTCAATATTTCTTGTGAGTACTCCAGGTCGCTCTTCATGCCGAGAATGACGAACGGGATGTCCACTTGAGTGTGGGCCTTGATCTCCGGAAGCCACTTCGAGTAGATGTTCTGGAGGATTTCCGGGTTGTTGAGGGACATAACAACAATATACAAAAATGTGAGTTGGAGTGAAATTAGTATATTTTTTGAATATATCAATATAAACGTGCGACAAATATTTTTTATTTTAATCAAAATATTATTCAATATATTGCTATAATCGTTTTTCACTGTTCTTTCCGAAGCTGTTATGAGAGTTACATCATCTTTGGTATTTGACATTGTATTATTGAGTCCATATTATGCAAGGTACTTTCGACCTCTGATCTCTTCTTATCGTTGATAAATTACCAAATTTATAAGTATTTATATTATGTATTTAATTATATAAGGTAGTAAAGTGTGAGTTGGACTTGATCAAAGTATATAATTATGTTATCTGTTTTATACCCAACAACATAAAATTAATTGGACAATTATAATTTCTGATGCAATTCTATAAACCAAAAACTTTGAATAACGTGATTTAGTTTTCTTTAGTTGGAGAAAGACCTAGCTCGAATTGATATTGCTAAAATTAAGAGTAGTACTAACACTATCATTCTGCAGTTGCTTATGTCAATTGAGTTCTAGATTCCAAAAAAGATTTCTTACTTAGCTCTTTAGAATTTGAACACTATAATATCAATTAGTTCGATTATTATGTCGTTGTTGTATTTCTAATTAACTAAACAAATGATAATAGCAATAAAGGCTCCTACTTTTAACTTTGATTGTTTATTTTATAATTCGATCATTTTACTGATTTCGATTTTTATTCAAAGAATTGAAGAGAACTAGATTTCTCGAATTGAGCAACTCTTGGACTAACTAACCTTTTAATGCCAATCAAGTCTAAATTGTAAACTTTGGATACTAATTAGCAAGATTTGGAACCTGTAAAATTGACGTTAACATTGCACTAATAACTTTGAAGAATTTAAATTTATAATATAGTTTAACTATAATATAATACGTATTTCATAGTCATGACAGCTGATAAATGCCATTTGTTGCCTTGTTTTAATTATAATTTTATATAAATTTTGTTAAATTCTATTTTATCTGCAGCAGCTCAGTATTATATTACAGATATTAATGTAATATAGGACCATTAATACACAGCGCCAAGATTGAGCAAATTAGTTACTTCTTAATAAGTTAGTAGTTCCAAATATCTAATAGTTGAATATTAATCGTTTGTTACCTGTTTGTTCTTACCTTATAACGGCGATTAAACTATTTGACTTATTAGAATAGCGAAATATAAATAAAATCTAATCTTAATTAAATTATTGAGTCACCATCAACAATTTGTTGAACATCACAAAATGCAAATTTGCAAGAATATCTTATGATTTAACGCTGTGTTAATTAATTTACTAAATACCACAAATAACATGTTAATTTAAACTGGATATAGATGGTGCTCATTTTAATCGTTAGTGCTAATTTATCTTTTTGAAGGTGTAATTAGACAAGCAGCAATTATAGTCAGATTATCTTTGCATAATTGTCGATTAAGGACCTTACTATTTGTGTTTTTTATTATGGTCAGTTATTAGTGTTTCAGCGTTGATTTCCATTTTACAGAAAATTTTATGATGAACTTGATTTCACAATAAAACTATGACTTATTTTCTTTGTAGTGTTCGTAACCAACCTAGTAGCTCCACATACTTTGATCGATTCCAAGTCTTGTGCGAATTAGAGTTTACGAATATCATTTTACGTCATCAGAATTCCTCAAATTTCAAACGTGTCCTGCGCGGTCAAAATTCTCCCAAGTTACTCCGATATACGATCAATAATGATAATTGCATCGATATGTTTGCACAACAGATATTAATGTAATTTTGGAATTTTGGTAAATGAAAGCTGTGTAAAAAACTGCATTTTTCATAATATTTAGGAAGTATTTAATATCATATAATTATTTATCTATATTAAAGCTCTTGAAACTACGTATAGTTCCTTCTCAGATAATCATAGTGATGCATAGAATATACATTTTCATCTCGTTTGAAGTGGAAAACAGATCTCAATAAAATAAAAAATAACAGTCGCACATTTTAATTGAGTATTAATAATAATCACTAAAAACCTACAAATTCCTCAATTGACGAAACATTATTATGTGTTGAGGGCGTAGCACAAAACGAACACATTGACGTGCTGGTATGACCGTGGACGAATCCAGCCATATTTATCCCTACAAGCAGTGTCCCAAAAAGTACTCGCCACTTTAGAGTATCTATTGTGTATTCGACATCATAGCTGTCAACTACACTCGGGATATAGCCGTACGATACGTTATTTACAAACATCGCGAATTGTGTCTTGCCCGCTTTCAAATCTCCCCAGAAACGCCATCTTATTATATTTCACCTTTAAAGTGAAAGAATGCCTGTTTGATAACGAACGATATCTGCCGTTTCCTGACTCATGCGGTGTTCTGATAATATTCAACACCATTTAAATATTAAATGACTCACTGTAACCTCATCAACAAAACCAAGGCTCAATTTAATCATTCCATCTTCATCGCATCAATCATGGCAATCCACAAATCCAAGCTTAGAAGGGCTTTGAAACGCTACCTCAAACTAATCTCAAGACCATACCTCATCTTCTAGGGTTGTCACTTTAGTATATAATCTTGAGCATTCCATCTTTAAAGTGATTTTCATAATGTATATAATGAAAATTTCATTATATACATTATAACATGTATACTATTTTTGAAACGCTCCACTTCCATCCTCTTGAACGAAAGGAATGCGGCGAAGCAGCTCTCATCGCTCGCGGGGCTGATACGCGGCCAAACGTTCACCCACGGCAGCCAGGTTCCCAACACGGGGGTGATGTTTTCGTGTAGAGCACTGTTGTGCACATTTTTATTTCAATTTCAATGATTTTGTATATTTAAACTAGATTTTCTCATAGTGATCCGATATAGAGCTACAGTCAAAGCAGCTAGTTAGAAGTTGATTGCAGCATTAAATGCAATATCTCGGAGGTAATTTTTGAATAATTTGTTAACATCGTAGAACACGAGTGAGAAAGAAATCTAAATACGTGAAACCAAGCGTGCGCAACCATCCTAACAATGTCAATTGATAACTTTTAGTATATTTTCACTCAACACCACTATAAATGAACAGAAAAATATAGGTTTACTGTTTCGATTGAATACAGTTTTGCTTGTTCTAGCTATCAATTTCAAATGACTTTGTATAATCATTCGTTTTGCTAACTCAGTCATTGGGAGTTAATATATTTAATCTTATATTATTGGGTAGCGGATGACATTACAATATTCATCAATTAGTACATGTATCATGATTATACACAACGCATCATTCTCAACAAGCTGATCTCAAGAATTTCAAGAGAGCGATGAGAAAGAAATATTTTAAGAAACCGTATAACATAAATCATAACATAAATGAAACGATGTAGAGATTATAACTGTTTTCACAAATCTGAAGTTACAATCAACATTGTGCAGCCGACCAAGTGTTGGTGAGCGTAATGATTATAACCAACAAACTCTATATCTTCTCATCTAATTTACATTAGAAATTGTAGAAGCAATAACGACCATTGTCAAAATAGAGTTATAATTTACAAACAACTACAACGAACGATCGTTAAAATAGAAGAGGATATTAACTATATTCACTCAACACTAAGAGGCCGACCAAATATTAGAGAGCGTGCAGCTCGTTTATGTGTTTCCGTTTATAAAATTGTTGTAACTCGTGCTTCCAATTATCGTGAAAGTTCCACCGTTACTCCAGCCCGCAACAATCCCAAGCTAATTTGTGCCTGAAATACGCACGAACTGAATTTTTGAGTTCGTTATGAACAAAGTGGACATTAGCTAACCGACGAAACCGCTTATTTACGTATTACCGCTTAAATTAGTTTGTGTTATCAAAGAGTCAATTATAGTAACGTTGTTACCCTGCATATTAATAATCATTACAACATTTTTGAACTGTTTTCAGTCTTTAATCTTATACCTATAGATATACCTATACATATAGATGTCATAACTATATTGTTTCGCTAGTAAGAATATTCATTGGTATCAGTAAAATTAAAATATATTTATCAACCGTTTTCACTCAACACTGAGCAACCGACCACACACTAGACAGCGTGCAGCTCGTTTATTCGTTCCCGTTTATTTAATTTAAAAAACTTGTGCTGCTTTTAACGGTTAAAGTTCCGCCTTGAGTATTTCCGACAACGACCCCAAATTAACTTTTAGCAGAGATGAGCACAAACTCTATTTTTGAGTTCGTTATCTGCAAAGTGGAGGTGCATGAACCGATTAACCCGCCAATGTAGCTGCCGCCATTAATGCTCGTTTGGGTGATCGCTGAATCGATAATCGTTGCGTTACTATCCTATCCGCCAATAAAGCCTCCAACTTTATTTCCACTTCCAGAAACGGTTTGTGTGCTTGTTGAATTCTGAATTGTTACGTTCTTGTTCGAATAACCAATGAATCCCCCAATAACAGTTTACGCTGATACACAGCCGTACAAATTAGCATTTATAATAAAACAGTTAATCCCGTTAACCATTCCAAAAACGGAGCCAGTTTAATTTCCCTAACTGGAACTAATGTTCACAGAAGCACTTAAATTTTCAACTTTAAACCGAGAATTAGCCGGAGAACTATCCGTTTTACCTATTATTCCAAAGTTAAAGAGCTTTGCTCCTTGAACAGAAAACGTAACCTTAGTGTTTTATAATGTTACAGTCCCGAAGCTGTACCCAATAAGACCAAAACAGAAAAATAATTATGATATACTTGTTATATTCTGTTGAATACACACATTATTCACTACAATAGTATTAGTAATCGAGAAACCAAATCCAATAAGAAAACCTGAGGCACTTACATAACCAGTGCTAAAATGAGAATAAATATCAGAGATTAAGCTGTTTATATAAATAGTTGATGTGTCGTAAATTAACATTACTATTCCACCAAATTCATAATAATTGATTTTTGAACTATCTGAAGCAATTGAGCCCATAAGCAAAAAGTTGGAACTGCTCCCTATAATCACAGCAACATTATCAATTATTACCTAACTCGTAGAAAATGCAATACTGAACAAATAAGACGAGCAGTTTCCAACGTTGTAAACGCTAGGCCTGAAATTAATCTGGTTTGCGATGACAGTCGCGGCGTTCACCGAAATGCCGACCATGGCCACCGTCTAGCTGCTGTTGTACTCGCCTAGCACTTGATATCCGGTTATCTAAAACGATCCACTAATTGTATCCACCAGAGTTATATTCCCGCTCGAAGGCGCGAAGCTCAAGTTGACCAGCAGGTTGTTGATGGTAGCGCTTAATAGCAATTAACCGAGAATGTTCAGCTACATACCGCTGTTCAGGGTCATCTGGCAGCCGGGTTTGGAGATTATGTTCATCTGATTTACTGTAGTTGAAGTGCCTCCAGACAACACAAAAGAGCCGCCGTTCAGAGCCTGCGCTCCGAGCTGGATCTTCAGGTTCGCGAAGGTGCTTTGGGTTTGAAACAACGGAGATATAGTCGCCTGGCTGTTGTAGACATTGTCGTAAATGTCCACGAAGGCGTTGTTGATTGCGGTAGCTGTGCCGAATACGTAGTTAGGAGTGAAATTAGCATTGTTTATTACCTGATAAGTAACCGCCGCGACGTCGAAGGTGGACAGGTACATCTTCTGGCTGCAGGTGGTGTCATCGCTTCCTTAAACCAGGTAGCACTGCCCGGTGACGTTCTTGTACTCGTCGCTGTTAAGGCACTGCACGAGCTGGTTAAGGCCTTCGATTTGCCTTTGCTGCCGCTGGATGACCTGGCTGGCCGCCGAAACGCTGTCGTTCAGCTGCGTCAGTTCTAGGGTCAACGCCGAAGTTTTGTTCTGCTGATCCACGAGGGTCAGGTTCAACTAGGTGAGATTCGAGTTCAACGAAGCGGAGTAGGAACCGAGGTCCTGGACGCTGACGTTCAGGGCGCTGATGTTGTTGAAGAGCCTCAGGTCCAGCAGCCGCGTGTTCGCCTGGAGATTGCTGTCGGCGATGGAGAAGTTTCCCAGGAGGTACTGCTGCAGAAGCGAGAAGTTGGACGCGACGCTGCCTTGGGTTTCGTTGCTCAGGTCGAACAGGTTCTGGATCGAGGCGTTCAACACATCCTGTTCCAGCTTCAACTATTCACTTGTGTTTCCAAGTATTTCTGTCTTGTCCCGCAAAGTAGAAACCGAGGCGTTGGATAGCTCCAGCGACTTCATCAGCTGGTTTACGGATTCCAGGACGTCGGCGCACGAAGTCCCGTTCAGCACGAATCCCTCCGGGCAGGCGCATCCTTCTCCGTCGAATAAGAACGGCAGGTCGCACTCATATTGGTTGTTCTTAAGCACACCGAACTCCAGCTCCTTCAGACACAGCCCGTACGAATAGGTGGCGTCTCGGCACAGATCGCAGGTTTCTGCTATTTCTCCAGTCTGGCTCACAACGCCCTGCCCGAATTTCAATGTGTTGGAACAAATTCTCACAGAGTTCACGGCCAACGACATCTGGCTGACGAAGGCGGCGACCGAGCCGGACACGCTGCTCCCCAGGCCCACGTAGCAGGAGATGTTGCAGTCGGCAAGGGAAACGGATGTCTTCGAGCCGTTCAGAACCAGCCCTCCGACGTTCTGTCCGCCGAGTCTGAGCTGGACAAGAGACTTGTTGATGTCCAGCCTGGACGCCGGAGCTAACACCAGCCCCGAGACGTTCTAGCCAGAAGCGACGAAAGCGAAGTCCGAGGACGCGACGTTCAAATCGCATGATAGACAAACAAGGCTTCCTTGGGCCAGCTGCTGGGGCACCTTCACGGAGACACTGCTCGACTCAACCAGGATGTTTTTGGTGAGGCCGAACAGGGCGAACGAAGGAAGGTTCTGCATGGAGTAGTTCAGATTCAGTTCGTAATCTTGGACTCGCTCGGTGTAGAGGGCGAGGTTGACCACCTGGGCCGGGGAGTAGGTGACGCTGGCGGACTGGACTTTGGACGACAGAGAGGATTCTTTCGAGCAAAACCCGATGTTGTAGGTGCGGAAGAGAGAGCCGCTGCATATCAGCTGCGAATAGACTTGCTTACTGGCTTTGACCGAAAGCGGCATGCACAGCACTGTTTGAAACAGGTTCACTTGTTACAGGAATATTTCTAACATTTTGTTGGGATATGAAAAGAAAATGTTTCTTAGAAATCAATATTTTAGTGATAGTTACCAAATAGTTTGTTTGAAACAGCGAGTTTAATATGATTCACATTTAATAACTCTTTAATAAAATAACAATATAATAGTAATATATTTATTAGGTATCACATTTAGTGAACTTTAGAGAAATTATAGATTAGTGCAGTATATATATTAACTTATATATTATAGTTAAAGTACACATTTGTAAATAAATTAATTTATTGGTGCTGTTTGTTGAGATAAATTAAAAAATATATTAGTATCTATACAGACTATTATATTATATAAGTATACATATATATTAGTATATTGTGTAGTATATTAGTATATTAGTGGATTGTCATGATTAATGAGATGAAGATGGAATGATTGAATTGAGCCTTAGTACTGATGATAAGGTTACAGTTAAGTGAGTCATTTTATATTAGTATATTGACTATTATATTAAATTAGTATACAATATACTACATGTATTATATTAGTACATTACCTCGAATTGAGACACGCGAGCAGTTTTCAAAAATGGCTAGGTGTCTATAAGTGAGAGTGAATATGACCATAATCTGGCTCAGTTTGGTATTTCTTGTGTCAGATTTGATTTTCCATTTCAGTTACAAACACCTTTTCCAAAAATATTCTGAAAATTTAATCAAATTTCTAGTTTCTTGATGTAATTTGCATATATTACCAATATATAGAAGATTAAGCATGTAATTTATATTTATAGTGCTCTCCCAGAAATCATTTTTTAAGAATTGTAACCTCACGCCACTTTTTATTCATTAGTGAAGTAAGAAATCGTTTTTATACATTCATCTATTTTGAAGTGAATTTCACTATATACAATATAACCTGTACAATAGTTTTGAAACGCTCCACTTCCATCCTCTTGAACGAAAGAAATGCGGCGAAGCAGCTCTCATCGCTCGCGGGGCTGATACGCGGCCAAACGTTCACCCACGGCAGCCAGGTTCCCAACACGGGGGTGATGTTTTCGTGTAGAGCACTGTTGTGCACATTTTTATTTCAATTTCAATGATTTTGTACATTTAAGCTAGTTTTTCTCATAGTGATCCGATACAGAGCTACAGTCAAAGCCGTTAGTTAGAAGGTGATCGCAGCTAGGGGTGGTTTTGGTGCGCAAATTGCGTACCAAAATAAATTTTGCGCACCAAAGTGCTGCGCACGTCGTACGCATGCGCACCTATGGTTCCTGCGCACCAAAAATTTATATTGCGCACCAATATTATGATTTTTTATAAATTTCAAATAATTTCAATATAATTCGCTATATTTCAAGATAATATAGTTTATTCTACATTAAAATTATGTAAATATACTAGTATGCGTGATATTAATAAATTATTTAAGAATCGTTATTGGAGTGAAAAAGTAAGATTATTATATTAATTAATTTATATATGCTTTATATTGCGTAAACTAAAATATATTGATAAATTACTCACTTAAACAGCTTTTAAACTCATTTTGCAAAATTAATTATTGTTAATTATTTTACAAATTTTGAAGTGAAATATTATTTTTATACAACTGTATATTTATTAATTATATGAACATATAATTATTAAAAATAGTGAAATGAAGCCATTTTCCTATATCTCAAAATATCTGCGCACCAAAATTATTATTTGCGCACCAAAAACAAAATACGTGCGCAAAATGGTTCCTGCGCACCAAAATTTAAATTGCGCACCAATTGCGCACCAAAACCACCCCTAATCGCAGCATTAAATGCAATATCTCGGAGGTAATTTTTGAATAATTTGTTAACATCATGGAAGATCGAGTGAGAAAGAAATCTAAATACGTGAAACCAAGCGTGCGCAACCATCCTAACAATGTCAATTGATAACTTTTAGTATATTTTCACTCAACACCACTATAAATGTTAGTTAGGGGGTGATGATATCGTGTAGAGCGCTTTTGTGCGCACGTCTATTTCAATTTCAATGATTTTGTACATTTGAGCTAGATTTTCTCATAGTGATCCGATATAGAGCTACAGTCAAAGCCGTTAGTTAGAAGGTGATCGCAGCATTAAATGCAATATCTTGGAGGTAATTTTTGAAGAAACCAAATGTAATGTGAGATAGCGAGTGAGAAAGAAATCTAAATACGTGAAACCAAGCGCGCAACCGGCTTAGCAATGTCAATTGATAGCTTTTAGTTTATTTTCACTCAACACCACTATAAATGAACAACAAAATATAGGTTTACTGTTTCTATTGAATACAGTTTTGCTTATTCCAGTTTTCGTTATAATGAATCCGTGAAAGCTGTTTATATTTAATTTCGCATTATCTAAACCATATACTACACAATATATGTGAACAAATGGATTACACTATAAAATCAAAAGAGCTCATTCAAGAGTTACGTGACTTTATAATGTAATAAATCATGATATTGGAAACGTTGTAATGATTATAACCAACAAACTCTATATCTTCTCATCTTATTTACATTAGAAATTGTAGAAGCAATAACGATCATTATCAAAATAGAGTTATAATTTACAATCAGCTTGTTCTAGCTATCAATTTCAAATGAGTTTGTATAATCAGGTTCGTTTTGCTAACTCAGTCATTGGGAGTTAATATATTTAATCTTATATTATTGGGTAGCGGATGACATTACAATATTCATCAATTAGTACATGTATCATGATTATACACAACGCATCATTCTCAACAAGCTGATCTCAAGAATTTCAAGAGAGCGATGAGAAAGAAATATTTTAAGAAACCGTATAACATAAATCATAACATAAATGAAACGATGTAGACATTATAACTGTTTTCACAAATCTGAAGTTACAATCAACATTGCGCAGCCGACCAAGTGTTGGTGAGCGTAATGATTATAACCAACAAACTCTATATCTTCTCATCTAATTTACATTAGAAATTGTAGAAGCAATAACGACCATTGTCAAAATAGAGTTATAATTTACAAACAACTACAACGAACGATCGTTAAAATAGAAGAGGATATTAACTATATTCACTCAACACTAAGAGGCCGACCAAATATTAGAGAGCGTGCAGTTCGGCTGGGCGTCCCCTTTAATGAAATTCGAGGAACTCGTGCTTCCAATTATCGTGAAAGTTCCGCCGTTATTCCAGCCCACAACAATCCCAAGCTAATTTATGCCTGAAATACGCACGAAATTAAATTTTTGAGTTCGTTATGAACAAAGTGGACATTAGCTAACCGACGAAACCGCTTATTTACGTATTACCGCTTAAATTAGTATGTGTTATCAAAGAGTCAATTATAGTAACGTTTTTACTCGATTAACCGATAAAACCTCCGATTTAATTTAGTGAACCAGATATATTCTATGAGCTCGTAGAATTTTAAATTGTAATATTCTAATTTGAGAAACCTATATAGCCACCAAGCATAGTTTAACCGGAAATACTCCCGGTTATAATTGTACTTACAATGGAGCAATTTTAACCACCAAATTATCAAAATAGGGAGCCAATGTAATTACCCATAGTTGAGCTTATATTCACCAAAGCAATCACGTTATTTACCAGGAACTTTGAATTAGCTGAATACGCCTGAGTCCCAATAATTCCAACATTAAAAAAGTTCACACCCTAAACAGTAAATGTTAGTTGAGCATTTTAAAATGTCGTAGTTCCTAAATTAAATCCCATTAATCCAAAGTTATTAAATTCTTTAGCGCTCTTCATGTTCTACTTCAGGCATACGTTATTTATGGTTATAGTATAAGTGGCAGAGTTTGCATTTCCTATTAGGAAACCAGACTTACTGACATAACCAGAGCTAAATTGATTATAACTATCCAAGATCGCGTGATTTATATTTATTGTGGACCCGCCATTGATAAGTGATACTATCCCACCAAAAAGATAATAAATAGAACTTGATGTTGAGATAGAGCCCAGAAGCAAAAAGTTGGAAATATCTCCTGTAATTATAGCAATATTGTCAATTATTACCTAACTCGTAGAAAAAGCAATACTGAACAAATAAGACGAGCAGTTTCCAACGTTGTAAACGCTTGGCCTGAAATTAATCTAGCTAGCGATAACAGTCGCGGCATTCACCGAAATGCAGATCATGGCCACCGTCTGGCTGCTGTTGTACTCGCCTAGAACTTGGTATCCGGTTATCTAAAACGATCCACTAATTGTATCCACCAGAGTTATATTCCCGCTCGAAGGCGCGAAGCTCAAGTTGACCAGCAGGTTGTTGATGGTAGCGCTTAATAGCAATTAACCGAGAATGTTCAGCTACTTGCCGCTGTTCACGGTCATCTGGCAGCCGGGTTTGGAGATTATGTTCATCTGGTTTACTGAAGTTGAGGTACCTCCAGACAACACAAAAGAGCCGCCGTTCAGAGCCTGCGCTCCGAGCTGGATCTTCAGGTTCGTGAAGGTGCTTTGGGTTTGAAACAAGGGAGATATGGTCGTTTAGCTGTTGTAGACATTGTCGTAAATGTCCACGAAGGCGTTGTTGACTGTGGTAGCTGTGCCGAATACGTAGTTAGGAGTGAAATTAGCATTGTTTATTACCTGATAAGTAACCGCCGCGAGGTCGAAGGTGGACAGGTACATCTTCTGGCTGCAGGTGGTGTCATCGCTTCCTTAAACCAGGTAGCACTGCCCGGTGACGTTCTTGTACTCGTCGCTGTTAAGGCACTGCACGAGCTGGTTAAGGCCTTCGATTTGCCTTTGCTGCCGCTGGATGACCTGGCTGGCCGCCGAAACGCTGTCGTTCAGCTGCGTCAGTTCTAGGGTCAACGCCGAAGTTTTGTTCTGCTGATCCACGAGGGTCAGGTTCAACTAGGTGAGATTCGAGTTCAACGAAGCGGAGTAGGAACCGAGGTCCTGGACGCTGACGTTCAGGGCGCTGATGTTGTTGAAGAGCCTCAGGTCCAGCAGCCGCGTGTTCGCCTGGAGATTGCTGTCGGCGATGGAGAAGTTTCCCAGGAGGTACTGCTGCAGAAGCGAGAAGTTGGACGCGACGCTGCCTTGGGTTTCGTTGCTCAGGTCGAACAGGTTCTGGATCGAGGCGTTCAACACATCCTGTTCCAGCTTCAACTATTCACTTGTGTTTCCAAGTATTTCTGTCTTGTCCCGCAAAGTAGAAACCGAGGCGTTGGATAGCTCCAGCGACTTCATCAGCTGGTTTACGGATTCCAGGACGTCGGCGCACGAAGTCCCGTTCAGCACGAATCCCTCCGGGCAGGCGCATCCTTCTCCGTCGAATAAGAACGGCAGGTCGCACTCATATTGGTTGTTCTTAAGCACACCGAACTCCAGCTCCTTCAGACACAGCCCGTACGAATAGGTGGCGTCTCGGCACAGATCGCAGGTTTCTGCTATTTCTCCAGTCTGGCTCACAACGCCCTGCCCGAATTTCAATGTGTTGGAACAAATTCTCACAGAGTTCACGGCCAACGACATCTGGCTGACGAAGGCGGCGACCGAGCCGGACACGCTGCTCCCCAGGCCCACGTAGCAGGAGATGTTGCAGTCGGCAAGGGAAACGGATGTCTTCGAGCCGTTCAGAACCAGCCCTCCGACGTTCTGTCCGCCGAGTCTGAGCTGGACAAGAGACTTGTTGATGTCCAGCCTGGACGCCGGAGCTAACACCAGCCCCGAGACGTTCTAGCCAGAAGCGACGAAAGCGAAGTCCGAGGACGCGACGTTCAAGTCGCAGACCAGGCAGACAAGGCTTCCTTGGGCCAGCTGCTGGGGCACCTTCACGGAGACGCTGCTCGACTCAACCAGGATGTTGTTGGTGAGGCCGAACAGGGCGAACGAAGGAAGGTTCTGCACGGAGTAGTTCAGATTCAGTTCGTAATCTTGGACTCGCTCGGTGTAGAGGGCGAGGTTGACCACCTGGGCCGGGGAGTAGGTGACGCTGGCGGACTGGACTTTGGACGACAGAGAGGATTCTTTCGAGCAAAACCCGATGTTGTAGGTGCGGAAGAGAGAACTGCTGCATATCAGCTGCGAATCGACTTGCTTACTGGTTTTGACCGAAAGTGGCATGCACAGCACTGTTTGAAACAGGTTCACTTGTTACAGGAATATTTCTAACATATTTGTTGTTGAAATGAAAAGATAAAAATTATTAGCATTAATAATACTATTCACTTTAATACAGAATCATTTTGAATTCCATAATATTTGTTTAATATCATAACACAAAATATTTATATTTATTGTGAAGTTATTTGCAAAGATACATTCTATTTGAATATATAACAATATAATTTTTTGATTAAAATAATATACACAATACATGAACAAATATACTAATTATACAAGTGTTGATTATAGTAAAATACTATATTATAGAGTAATATAACTCTATATCTCTCAAGTAATTTATAGTAACTCTAGTAATATAACTCTAATAAATAAATTGCATTAAAAAAACGTTATTGTTTAAATTTCTTACAATTCTTATTATTTATACAACATTTATTAAAACTTTTGTCTTCATTTGATTTCATTAAAAACATATAAATAGACATTAATTAAATAGAATAAGAAAATATATAACATACAGCCCGTCATTCACACAATATATATACTTCTTTAGAGCTACTCCAGCTTTTTAAGTTATAATTTATCCGATTATTTACTTTATTTCGTCTTCAAACTTTAATTTATCTTTTACTATATAATATCTTCATGTGGACCAAGAAAAGTTAAAGCCCGAAACCAAACAAAGGCACAGGAGAATCGATCTTCTTGACTCGTTTCTTCTAGATGAAGGAGCATACCTTTGACCTCAAAGGTATAGAACATACTGAACCAGTATAAACGAAAGTTAAATGAGTGGGATATATTTTATCTTCATACATAGATATCATTTGCTCGTTTCCTCGTAGTGCTCCAGCGCGACCCTCAAGGCCCGGTCCATGGTCAATCTAATGTTGTAGTTCGTTTCCGTGGAGCAAACCAGATTGTCTTTCGCCTTCGTCTTCATTTGAATTTTAAGAGCTTCGTTCACTATTTCGTGTGAGTACTCCAGGTCGCTCTTCATGCCGAGGATGATAAACGGGATGTCCACTTGAGTATGGGCCTTGATCTCCGGAAGCCACTTTGAGTAGATGTTCTGAAGGCTTTCCGGGTTGTTGAGCGCGTAGCATAATACGAACACGTTGGTGTTTGGATACGACAGCGGACGAATCCTGTCGTAGTCTTCGGCGCAGGCGGTGTTCCAAAAAATACAAATCACTTTTTGGTTATCTATTGTGTACTCTAAATTATAGTTATCAAATACACATGGAATATAGTCGTAAGGTATTTCGTTGATAAATTTAATGAACCTTGTTTTGCCAACCATCATATCGCCCACAAACACCATTTTAATGTACTTCACCTAGTTTATGTTCAGCGTTATATTTAAAGTGGTTAGAATGTTTAAATTATATATTAATCCTAGACTAAGTTAACCGATTTCACTTCAGCATGGATAAACCTATTTCACTTGTATTTGTGGGTGACGACTTTGTTGGCAAAACAAGTTTTGTGTATTCTATATTAAATAAACAGTTATAACAACAGTATGTTCTAGGAGTCTATGAACAGATAGCAAGTAAGTGCACGATAAATAATAAAGTGATAAGTTACAACCTTGTCGATACACCGGTCTACGAGGACTATGACAAGATTAAAGACCTGTCATCCTTCAAAGACAACAGTATATTTATCATGTGCTATGCTGTTAATAATTCTTCTAGTTTATTTGGACTTGTACAATGGACTTAACAAATCCGATCATAAGGTGTTCTGGGGCCATTGGTTTTACTTGGAATGAAAGATGATTTAAAATACGATGCGAGTAGCATAGTAACTTAAAAACAATTACAATTCGTGAAAGATAAAATAGGGGCACAACTTGATTTAGTTTGCTCCACTGAAAATAAGTATAACACACATTTTGTAATAGATTAAACGTTAAAACTGGCACGAAAACAATATCAATAATGAGCTTAAAGCATAAAATAAACAGAACTTTTTGATATGTTTTAACTGAATGCTATAGTAAGCTTTAGTTGCAGCAAAGCTTGTTTTGAATAACTACTGAGCTTAAAATTGATAAAGTAATTTAGATTTAATGTGGTGTATAAATAATGTTTTAAATATACTGTTGATAAGAATTGTAAGACAAATATAAATAATTCCACATCACAAATGTAAGTAAAGCACCAGGTTCACGGAGTAGATACTTCAAGAGCAATTCGCATCGACTACGATCATTGTATCGGCTGTTAAATGTGTGCGCGTACATGCATAGATGGTTAAAAAATAGGTGCATTTTCTCTGGCTCCAATAAAAACCCCGCCATATCTTCATTCTATAAATGGAAACAATGCGCAAAATACAGAAACTACCAGAGTAAAAATGGACGATACGAATTGTATTGGGTGTGGTTAGTGCGTAACCTCGTGCACCACTGGTGCGATAGAGCCCGCGAATCGTACGGCTGAGATATTTACTGCAAAACAGGCCGGTTAGATATTAGTCGCGGTGATGGCTCCGTCTACCAGGGTTGGGATGGCCGAGGGAATGGGAATGGGTATTGGCACAACGGCTGAGGCTCAGACTGTGGCTGGGTTGAAGCAGTTGGGGTTCGACTACGTCTTTGACAATCTCTGGGGAGCTGATGTGTGTACGATGGAGGACGCGAAGGAGGTGATAAAGGCTAGGCAGGCTGGGAAGGGGACTGTGTTCACTTCTTGCTGTCCTGCTTGGATAAATTTGGTGGAGACCAGGTATCCTGAGCTGATTCCGCAGATTTCAACTGCCAGGTCACCTCACGGTATTATCTGCTCGGTGATTAAGAAGTTCTGGGTGAAGGACATCGGAAAGAAGGCCGACGACATCTTCGTCGTGGGTGTCATGCCCTGCACGGCCAAGAAGTTCGAGGCCGCGCGCCCACAACTAGTTACCGATAACACACCCGATTGCGATATATCCGTGTCCACGCGCGAGCTCGTAACATTATTTAAAGAGAACAACATCTCCTTCTCCGAGGAACGCGAACATGAACTAAAATCAAATTCTCAAGGTTAATTTGACTCTCCGTTTAACGAGTACTCGGGCTCTGCTTACATATTCGGGAAAACGGGCGGGGTCACCGAGTCAGTTGTCCGTTACGTTTACTCTATAAATAAACTACCGTTTAACAAATCGGTCATTCAGAACGGGCTCATTTGGGAGTCGTCTGATAAATATCAAAGCTTGAAATTAATGGAATTCCCACTGGGGAAGGAGAAATACAGAGCAGTGGTGTGCCACGGAGGGTAGGCGGTTGAGGAGCTCATGAAAATACACGAACAAGGACTATTAGTGGATGTGGACGTGGTAGAGGTCATGATGTGCCCACAAGGATGCGTAAACGGAGGGGGGCAGCCTAAGCTGGTCAGAAAATAACTCACCGCCGACAGACCAAAAGGGCTGGACAAGCACGACAGAGAAGCAAAATACGGAGACTGCCAAAGCAACGAAAAAATGCACGAAATGCTCAATAAATGGATGCCCACAGAGCATGACATACACGACGCACTCCACACACACTACGATAACAGAAGAATGAAATGAATCTCAGTATAATTGTTATTCAGAATTATTTTAAATTTTAATAATACAGTCATTTAGTGTACCCGAATCTATGTAGCATCTTTGAAGAATTATTTTTACTTGTTTTTGTTATTTACAACGCAGAAATACAGAATTATTTATATCTCATTTCATATACACATCATGTGAATTAAATAACACTATGAAACACCTAGATAACCAAACTACAGCAGGTACAAATATTTTTCAAATCATGTAATACAGTAGTGTAATTGCAACTTTACAAAATTATTTCATTTATGAAACGCTAGTTAACGTATTTTATTTATTTTAATATCATTATTATATTTTTCATTTCATATGTTCAATCACATTGACAGAACTGGTACTTATGATAATAAGTCCAACCTACCACGATAGAAATTCAATAATAACGAGCTTATTTCTCTAGGCTGTGCAGATAGTGAAATTGCAATTGCTGAACCAATTCAATAAGCGATCACTCACAGAGTTGCTCATCCAATTTTCGGTTATACTCAACATTATGAAGATTTCTACACTTCCATTCAATAATACTATGAAAGACATCATAGTGTAAAAATTGAGAAGGACTAGATGTTTTTTACACCAGGAGTTGTCTCGGCCATTGCTATTTCTCTTAAAGAATTGTTGAAAGACGGTGGTGCCGTTTGTATGTTGCATCCCGAGTATCCTCCATTTGAAAATGTCTGCAAAGCAGCTGGTTATGCTATGGAGTTCATTCACATGCACGAGGATGCGAATTTGAAGTATTCCATTGACTTTAATTAAGTAGAGGAGAAGTTATCAAAGTCTAAGGTCTTTTTGTACTCCAATCCGCACAATCCAACTGGTAATGTGTTATCCGAGGATTTGAGCAAGATCATCAAGATTTGCGAGTAGTACAATGTTACTATTCTCTCGGACGAGATTTGGGCTGATTTCTGCTACGTTCCCTTTACTTCGATTTTGAAGTAAGCTACCAAGAACGTGGTGTGCTTCTACTCCGTTTCCAAGTCCTTCAACATCGCCGGGATGCAGATGGCCTTCACCGTCTGTCAGGACCCTCCACTTTTAACCCGTTTGAAGTCCGCTTCTGAGCAGCTTCACGTTTCACCCAGCAATCCAATCGCCCTCGCCGCGATTCAAGCAGCCACCACCTCCTGCGACGACTGGCTCCTCAAATTCAAGGATTTCATCCGCGAAAATCAACTCTTTGTCATTAATTATCTTCAAAATAACATGCCCTTAATTAGAACCCGCCTACCAGAGTCCACTTTCCTCCTCTTCCTCGACTTCAGCGCACTGTTCAAAACAGCTGAGGAAGCACTCGCGTTCTGCGTTAAACAGGGCGTGTTTTTGCAACCTGGAACGGATTTCTGCGCCCGATGCAACTGCAAACTGAGAATGAACGTCACCAGCGGAAGGGACGTAATCGAAAACGCCCTCAAGAAAATTAAAATAGGGTACGACCAGCTCAGAAAAGAGAGATCCAAGGACCAGAAAGTTGATAAAGAGTGACAAACGTTCACCCACGGCAGCCAGGTTCCCAACACGGGGGTGATGTTTTCGTGTAGAGCACTGTTGTGCACATATCTATTTCAATTTCAATGATTTTGTACATTTAAGCTAGTTTTTCTCATAGTGATCCGATACAGAGCTACAGTCAAAGCCGTTAGTTAGAAGGTGATCGCAGCATTAAATGCAATATCTCGGAGGTAATTTTTGAATAATTTGTTAACATCATGGAAGATCGAGTGAGAAAGAAATCTAAATACGTGAAACCAAGCGTGCGCAACCATCCTAACAATGTCAATTGATAACTTTTAGTATATTTTCACTCAACACCACTATAAATGTTAGTTAGGGGGTGATGATATCGTGTAGAGCGCTTTTGTGCGCACGTCTATTTCAATTTCAATGATTTTGTACATTTAAACTAGATTTTCTCATAGTGATCCGATATAGAGCTACAGTCAAAGCCGTTAGTTAGAAGGTGATCGCAGCATTAAATGCAATATCTTGGAGGTAATTTTTGAAGAAACCAAATGTAATGTGAGATAGCGAGTGAGAAAGAAATCTAAATACGTGAAACCAAGCGCGCAACCGGCTTAGCAATGTCAATTGATAGCTTTTAGTTTATTTTCACTCAACACCACTATAAATGAACAACAAAATATAGGTTTACTGTTTCTATTGAATACAGTTTTGCTTATTCCAGTTTTCGTTATAATGAATCCGTGAAAGCTGTTTATATTTAATTTCGCATTATCTAAACCATATACTACACAATATATGTGAACAAATGGATTACACTATAAAATCAAAAGAGCTCATTCAAGAGTTACGTGACTTTATAATGTAATAAATCATGATATTGGAAACGTTGTAATGATTATAACCAACAAACTCTATATCTTCTCATCTTATTTACATTAGAAATTGTAGAAGCAATAACGATCATTATCAAAATAGAGTTATAATTTACAATCAGCTTGTTCTAGCTATCAATTTCAAATGAGTTTGTATAATCAGGTTCGTTTTGCTAACTCAGTCATTGGGAGTTAATATATTTAATCTTATATTATTGGGTAGCGGATGACATTACAATATTCATCAATTAGTACATGTATCATGATTATACACAACGCATCATTCTCAACAAGCTGATCTCAAGAATTTCAAGAGAGCGATGAGAAAGAAATATTTTAAGAAACCGTATAACATAAATCATAACATAAATGAAACGATGTAGAGATTATAACTGTTTTCACAAATCTGAAGTTACAATCAACATTGCGCAGCCGACCAAGTGTTGGTGAGCGTAATGATTATAACCAACAAACTCTATATCTTCTCATCTAATTTACATTAGAAATTGTAGAAGCAATAACGACCATTGTCAAAATAGAGTTATAATTTACAAACAACTACAACGAACGATCGTTAAAATAGAAGAGGATATTAACTATATTCACTCAACACTAAGAGGCCGACCAAATATTAGAGAGCGTGCAGTTCGGCTGGGCGTCCCCTTTAATGAAATTCGAGGAACTCGTGCTTCCAATTATCGTGAAAGTTCCGCCGTTATTCCAGCCCACAACAATCCCAAGCTAATTTATGCCTGAAATACGCACGAAATTAAATTTTTGAGTTCGTTATGAACAAAGTGGACATTAGCTAACCGACGAAACCGCTTATTTACGTATTACCGCTTAAATTAGTATGTGTTATCAAAGAGTCAATTATAGTAACGTTTTTACTCGATTAACCGATAAAACCTCCGATTTAATTTAGTGAACCAGATATATTCTATGAGCTCGTAGAATTTTAAATTGTAATATTCTAATTTGAGAAACCTATATAGCCACCAAGCATAGTTTAACCGGAAATACTCCCGGTTATAATTGTACTTACAATGGAGCAATTTTAACCACCAAATTATCAAAATAGGGAGCCAATGTAATTACCCATAGTTGAGCTTATATTCACCAAAGCAATCACGTTATTTACCAGGAACTTTGAATTAGCTGAATACGCCTGAGTCCCAATAATTCCAACATTAAAAAAGTTCACACCCTAAACAGTAAATGTTAGTTGAGCATTTTAAAATGTCGTAGTTCCTAAATTAAATCCCATTAATCCAAAGTTATTAAATTCTTTAGCGCTCTTCATGTTCTACTTCAGGCATACGTTATTTATGGTTATAGTATAAGTGGCAGAGTTTGCATTTCCTATTAGGAAACCAGACTTACTGACATAACCAGAGCTAAATTGATTATAACTATCCAAGATCGCGTGATTTATATTTATTGTGGACCCGCCATTGATAAGTGATACTATCCCACCAAAAAGATAATAAATAGAACTTGATGTTGAGATAGAGCCCAGAAGCAAAAAGTTGGAAATATCTCCTGTAATTATAGCAATATTGTCAATTATTACCTAACTCGTAGAAAAAGCAATACTGAACAAATAAGACGAGCAGTTTCCAACGTTGTAAACGCTTGGCCTGAAATTAATCTAGCTAGCGATAACAGTCGCGGCATTCACCGAAATGCAGATCATGGCCACCGTCTGGCTGCTGTTGTACTCGCCTAGAACTTGGTATCCGGTTATCTAAAACGATCCACTAATTGTATCCACCAGAGTTATATTCCCGCTCGAAGGCGCGAAGCTCAAGTTGACCAGCAGGTTGTTGATGGTAGCGCTTAATAGCAATTAACCGAGAATGTTCAGCTACTTGCCGCTGTTCACGGTCATCTGGCAGCCGGGTTTGGAGATTATGTTCATCTGGTTTACTGAAGTTGAGGTACCTCCAGACAACACAAAAGAGCCGCCGTTCAGAGCCTGCGCTCCGAGCTGGATCTTCAGGTTCGTGAAGGTGCTTTGGGTTTGAAACAAGGGAGATATGGTCGTTTAGCTGTTGTAGACATTGTCGTAAATGTCCACGAAGGCGTTGTTGACTGTGGTAGCTGTGCCGAATACGTAGTTAGGAGTGAAATTAGCATTGTTTATTACCTGATAAGTAACCGCCGCGAGGTCGAAGGTGGACAGGTACATCTTCTGGCTGCAGGTGGTGTCATCGCTTCCTTAAACCAGGTAGCACTGCCCGGTGACGTTCTTGTACTCGTCGCTGTTAAGGCACTGCACGAGCTGGTTAAGGCCTTCGATTTGCCTTTGCTGCCGCTGGATGACCTGGCTGGCCACCAAAACGCTGTCGTTCAGCTGCGTCAGTTCTTGTGTCAACGCCGAAGTTTTGTTCTGCTGGTCCACGAGGGTCAGGTTCAACTAGGTGAGATTCGAGTTCAACGAAGCGGAGTAGGAACCGAGGTTCTGGACGCTGAGGTTCAGGGCGCTGATGTTGTTGAACAGCCTCAGGTCCAGCAGCTGCGTGTTCGCCTGGATATTGCTGTCGGCGATGGAGAAGTTTCCTAGGAGGTACTGCTGCAGAAGCGTGGAGTTGGACGCGACGCTGCCTTGGGTTTCGTTGCTCAGCTGGAACAGGTTCTGGATCGAGGCGTTCAACACATCCTGTTCCAGCTTTAACTGTCCGGTTTAGTTTCCAAGTATTTCCGTCTTGCCCCGCAAAGTAGAAACCGAGGCGTTGGATAGCTCCAGCGACTTCATCAGCTGGTTTACGGATTCCAGGACGTCGGCGCACGAAGTCCCGTTCAGCACGAATCCCTCCGGGCAGGCGCATCCTTCTCCGTCGAATAAGAACGGCAGGTCGCACTCATATTGGTTGTTCTTAAGCACACCGAACTCCAGCTCCTTCAGACACAGCCCGTACGAATAGGTGGCGTCTCGGCACAGATCGCAGGTTTCTGCTATTTCTCCAGTCTGGCTCACAACGCCCTGCCCGAATTTCAATGTGTTGGAACAAATTCTCACAGAGTTCACGGCCAACGACATCTGGCTGACGAAGGCGGCGACCGAGCCGGACACGCTGCTCCCCAGGCCCACGTAGCAGGAGATGTTGCAGTCGGCAAGGGAAACGGATGTCTTCGAGCCGTTCAGAACCAGCCCTCCGACGTTCTGTCCGCCGAGTCTGAGCTGGACAAGAGACTTGTTGATGTCCAGCCTGGACGCCGGAGCTAACACCAGCCCCGAGACGTTCTAGCCAGAAGCGACGAAAGCGAAGTCCGAGGACGCGACGTTCAAGTCGCAGACCAGGCAGACAAGGCTTCCTTGGGCCAGCTGCTGGGGCACCTTCACGGAGACGCTGCTCGACTCAACCAGGATGTTGTTGGTGAGGCCGAACAGGGCGAACGAAGGAAGGTTCTGCACGGAGTAGTTCAGATTCAGTTCGTAATCTTGGACTCGCTCGGTGTAGAGGGCGAGGTTGACCACCTGGGCCGGGGAGTAGGTGACGCTGGCGGACTGGACTTTGGACGACAGAGAGGATTCTTTCGAGCAAAACCCGATGTTGTAGGTGCGGAAGAGAGAACTGCTGCATATCAGCTGCGAATCGACTTGCTTACTGGTTTTGACCGAAAGTGGCATGCACAGCACTGTTTGAAACAGGTTCACTTGTTACAGGAATATTTCTAACATATTTGTTGTTGAAATGAAAAGATAAAAATTATTAGCATTAATAATACTATTCACTTTAATACAGAATCATTTTGAATTCCATAATATTTGTTTAATATCATAACACAAAATATTTATATTTATTGTGAAGTTATTTGCAAAGATACATTCTATTTGAATATATAACAATATAATTTTTTGATTAAAATAATATACACAATACATGAACAAATATACTAATTATACAAGTGTTGATTATAGTAAAATACTATATTATAGAGTAATATAACTCTATATCTCTCAAGTAATTTATAGTAACTCTAGTAATATAACTCTAATAAATAAATTGCATTAAAAAAACGTTATTGTTTAAATTTCTTACAATTCTTATTATTTATACAACATTTATTAAAACTTTTGTCTTCATTTGATTTCATTAAAAACATATAAATAGACATTAATTAAATAGAATAAGAAAATATATAACATACAGCCCGTCATTCACACAATATATATACTTCTTTAGAGCTACTCCAGCTTTTTAAGTTATAATTTATCCGATTATTTACTTTATTTCGTCTTCAAACTTTAATTTATCTTTTACTATATAATATCTTCATGTGGACCAAGAAAA
Source organism: Hexamita inflata (assembly GCA_963988835.1). NCBI lineage: Eukaryota > Fornicata > Diplomonadida > Hexamitidae > Hexamita > Hexamita inflata. The sequence continues at coordinate 417,725 of CAXDID010001186.1, forward strand.
GTTAAAGCCCGAAACCAAACAAAGGCACAGGAGAATCGATCTTCTTGACTCGTTTCTTCTAGATGAAGGAGCATACCTTTGACCTCAAAGGTATAGAACATACTGAACCAGTATAAACGAAAGTTAAATGAGTGGGATATATTTTATCTTCATACATAGATATCATTTGCTCGTTTCCTCGTAGTGCTCCAGCGCGACCCTCAAGGCCCGGTCCATGGTCAATCTAATGTTGTAGTTCGTTTCCGTGGAGCAAACCAGATTGTCTTTCGCCTTCGTCTTCATTTGAATTTTAAGAGCTTCGTTCACTATTTCGTGTGAGTACTCCAGGTCGCTCTTCATGCCGAGGATGATAAACGGGATGTCCACTTGAGTATGGGCCTTGATCTCCGGAAGCCACTTTGAGTAGATGTTCTGAAGGCTTTCCGGGTTGTTGAGCGCGTAGCATAATACGAACACGTTGGTGTTTGGATACGACAGCGGACGAATCCTGTCGTAGTCTTCGGCGCAGGCGGTGTTCCAAAAAATACAAATCACTTTTTGGTTATCTATTGTGTACTCTAAATTATAGTTATCAAATACACATGGAATATAGTCGTAAGGTATTTCGTTGATAAATTTAATGAACCTTGTTTTGCCAACCATCATATCGCCCACAAACACCATTTTAATGTACTTCACCTAGTTTATGTTCAGCGTTATATTTAAAGTGGTTAGAATGTTTAAATTATATATTAATCCTAGACTAAGTTAACCGATTTCACTTCAGCATGGATAAACCTATTTCACTTGTATTTGTGGGTGACGACTTTGTTGGCAAAACAAGTTTTGTGTATTCTATATTAAATAAACAGTTATAACAACAGTATGTTCTAGGAGTCTATGAACAGATAGCAAGTAAGTGCACGATAAATAATAAAGTGATAAGTTACAACCTTGTCGATACACCGGTCTACGAGGACTATGACAAGATTAAAGACCTGTCATCCTTCAAAGACAACAGTATATTTATCATGTGCTATGCTGTTAATAATTCTTCTAGTTTATTTGGACTTGTACAATGGACTTAACAAATCCGATCATAAGGTGTTCTGGGGCCATTGGTTTTACTTGGAATGAAAGATGATTTAAAATACGATGCGAGTAGCATAGTAACTTAAAAACAATTACAATTCGTGAAAGATAAAATAGGGGCACAACTTGATTTAGTTTGCTCCACTGAAAATAAGTATAACACACATTTTGTAATAGATTAAACGTTAAAACTGGCACGAAAACAATATCAATAATGAGCTTAAAGCATAAAATAAACAGAACTTTTTGATATGTTTTAACTGAATGCTATAGTAAGCTTTAGTTGCAGCAAAGCTTGTTTTGAATAACTACTGAGCTTAAAATTGATAAAGTAATTTAGATTTAATGTGGTGTATAAATAATGTTTTAAATATACTGTTGATAAGAATTGTAAGACAAATATAAATAATTCCACATCACAAATGTAAGTAAAGCACCAGGTTCACGGAGTAGATACTTCAAGAGCAATTCGCATCGACTACGATCATTGTATCGGCTGTTAAATGTGTGCGCGTACATGCATAGATGGTTAAAAAATAGGTGCATTTTCTCTGGCTCCAATAAAAACCCCGCCATATCTTCATTCTATAAATGGAAACAATGCGCAAAATACAGAAACTACCAGAGTAAAAATGGACGATACGAATTGTATTGGGTGTGGTTAGTGCGTAACCTCGTGCACCACTGGTGCGATAGAGCCCGCGAATCGTACGGCTGAGATATTTACTGCAAAACAGGCCGGTTAGATATTAGTCGCGGTGATGGCTCCGTCTACCAGGGTTGGGATGGCCGAGGGAATGGGAATGGGTATTGGCACAACGGCTGAGGCTCAGACTGTGGCTGGGTTGAAGCAGTTGGGGTTCGACTACGTCTTTGACAATCTCTGGGGAGCTGATGTGTGTACGATGGAGGACGCGAAGGAGGTGATAAAGGCTAGGCAGGCTGGGAAGGGTACTGTGTTCACTTCTTGCTGTCCTGCTTGGATAAATTTGGTGGAGACCAGGTATCCTGAGCTGATTCCGCAGATTTCAACTGCCAGGTCACCTCACGGTATTATCTGCTCGGTGATTAAGAAGTTCTGGGTGAAGGACATCGGAAAGAAGGCCGACGACATCTTCGTCGTGGGTGTCATGCCCTGCACGGCCAAGAAGTTCGAGGCCGCGCGCCCACAACTAGTTACCGATAACACACCCGATTGCGATATATCCGTGTCCACGCGCGAGCTCGTAACATTATTTAAAGAGAACAACATCTCCTTCTCCGAGGAACGCGAACATGAACTAAAATCAAATTCTCAAGGTTAATTTGACTCTCCGTTTAACGAGTACTCGGGCTCTGCTTACATATTCGGGAAAACGGGCGGGGTCACCGAGTCAGTTGTCCGTTACGTTTACTCTATAAATAAACTACCGTTTAACAAATCGGTCATTCAGAACGGGCTCATTTGGGAGTCGTCTGATAAATATCAAAGCTTGAAATTAATGGAATTCCCACTGGGGAAGGAGAAATACAGAGCAGTGGTGTGCCACGGAGGGTAGGCGGTTGAGGAGCTCATGAAAATACACGAACAAGGACTATTAGTGGATGTGGACGTGGTAGAGGTCATGATGTGCCCACAAGGATGCGTAAACGGAGGGGGGCAGCCTAAGCTGGTCAGAAAATAACTCACCGCCGACAGACCAAAAGGGCTGGACAAGCACGACAGAGAAGCAAAATACGGAGACTGCCAAAGCAACGAAAAAATGCACGAAATGCTCAATAAATGGATGCCCACAGAGCATGACATACACGACGCACTCCACACACACTACGATAACAGAAGAATGAAATGAATCTCAGTATTTATTCAGAATTATTTTAAATTTTAATAATACAGTCATTTAGTGTACCCGAATTTATGTAGCATCTTTGAAGAATTATTTTTACTTGTTTTTGTATTCACAATGCAGAAATACAGAATTATTTATATCTCATTTCATATACACATCATCTGAATTAAATAACACTATGGAACACCTAGATAACCAAACTACAGCGGGTACAAATATTTTTCAAATCATGTAATACGGTAGTGTAATTGCAACTTTACAAAATTATTTCATTTATGAAACGCTAGTTAACGCATTTTATTTATTTTAATATCATTATTATATTTTTCATTTCACATGTTCAATCACATTGACAGAACTGGTACTTATGATAATAAGTCCAACCTTCCACGATAGAAATTCAATAATAACGAGCTTATTTCTCTAGGTTGTGCAGATAGTGAAATTGCAATTGCTGAACCAATTCAATAAGCAATCACTCACAGAGTTGCTCATCCAATTTTTGGTTATACTCAACATTATGAAGATTTCTACACTTCTATTCAATAATACTATGAAAGACATCATAGTGTAAAAATTGAGAAAGACTAGATGTTTTTTACACCAGGAGTTGTCTCGGCCATTGCTATTTCTCTTAAAGAATTGTTGAAAGACGGTGGTGCCGTTTGTATGTTGCATCCCGAGTATCCTCCATTTGAAAATGTCTGCAAAGCTGCTGGGTATGCGATGGAGTTCATTCACATGCATGAAGATGCGAATTTGAAGTATTCCATTGACTTTAATTAAGTAGAGGAGAAGTTATAAAAGTCTAAGGTCTTTTTGTACTCCAATCCGCACAATCCAACTGGTAATGTGTTATCCGAGGATTTGAGCAAGATCATCAAGATTTGCGAGTAGTATAATGTTACTATTCTCTCCGACGAGATTTGGGCTGATTTCTGCTACGTTCCGTTCACTTCGATTTTGAAGTAAGCTACCAAGAACGTGGTGTGCTTCTACTCCGTTTCCAAGTCCTTCAACATCGCCGGGATGCAGATGGCCTTCACCGTTTGCTAGGACCCTCCACTTTTAGCCCGTTTGAAGTCCGCTTCCGAGCAGCTTCACGTTTCACCTAGCAATCCGATCGCCCTCGCAGCGATTCAGGCAGCCACCACCTCCTGCGACGACTGGCTCCTCAAATTCAAGGACTTCATCCGCGAAAATCAACTCTTTGTCATTAACTTCCTCCAAAATAACATGCCTTTAATAAGAACTCGCCTACCAGAATCCACCTTCCTCCTCTTCCTCGATTTCAGCGCCCTGTTCAAAACAGCCGAGGAAGCACTCGCGTTCTGCGTTAAACAGGGTGTGTTTTTACAACCAGGAACCGATTTTTGCGCCCGATGCAACTGCAAACTGAGAATGAACGTCACCAGCGGAAGGGACGTGATCGAAAACGCCCTCAAGAAAATCAAAATAGGGTACGACCAGCTCAGAAAAGAGAGATCCAAGGACCAGAAAGTTGATAAAGAGTGAGAAAAGAGTGTAATGTTAAGTTAGAAAAATATAAACATAATAACCCTAATTAACAATAAAGTAGAAAGAAAAATAAATACATCACTGTACACTGTTTAAAGTATTGGAAAAATGTTTATATTTAAACTTATACTTGTGTATACTTATGTATAGAAAATGAAAACATTAGTGTTGTGACATGAAGTTTGCAATATTTGCAGTGTATTATGAAATATTTGAATATAACAATAGAATAAGATATTAAACTTCAAATATTAAAAATATTTATAGATTCTATAAACGAATCACATACTAAATTTAATATAGAAATAACAATATTAAGAATAACAATATTTATGGAATAACATATGTTATAATTGTAAATTTAGATTTATACAAAATAAATCACAATTCAAACTCCAATTATACATCTTTGGTCCTAAATAACTTGGAAAATGCCTACATTTTTCATTAATTTCTCTTAGTTCTTGTCCAATTTATTTAAATTCTTTTCAATTACTTTGATAGAGAAATCCAGGGTTTCAATTCGTTCAGTATCCTCCTTCAAACAATAATTTGTGGATTTTATACGCGAGAGTAATTACCATTCTCCAGATATTGATTAAAAGTCATCCGAATTTTCGTCATATTAATATATCTCGAATTCAGCTCTATCCTTGAGTATATTGGGTAGTATTTGTGGCAACATTTTACTTATATCACTTTATGACAACTATGTGTTGTTGGACTTACTTGATTGTAAACTTATGTTATCTACTAATGAATCAAGCATCTTTGAAGTGGTAGTAGCTTTGACATTGTAGTATCTTGATATATATGTTATTTTAGGTATTTATTAAATTGATTTGAAAATAATTTGTTTATGAATCAGTATTTCACATTAAAATGTAAACATGCCAGTAAGACTATATAAATAATGACACTTTTCTAATTTAGTATAAATTTGAAGTTTGCAAATAAGTGTCAAGTTTAGAAGTTGAGTTATCAATAAATAGCAGTATAAATATTCTGTATGTAACAACAATTCATCATTCGATCCTTGAAGCAGTCTTCAGACTTCTATCACTACAGGAACATTTTTAAATGATATTTTCATATATTCTTTACTTCTGTAACTATGCGCAGGACTCTATATTTTTAATGTTAATTTTTAGCAGTGTCCAACAAAAGTATTTTTATAAAACGTTAAAACTTTATTTTGACATCTATATAATGATAACGAGTTGGAATTGTTAAACGATTCATTTTATAGCTAGAATTGTTAGAAATTATAATCTCACTGTATAGTTTACAGTTGATTCCTAATATACTGCAAATACTTTTATATTCTAAAATTATATATAAAATTTATATACCACATCTAACTCATGGATCTTCTTGGATGCTTACAATAGATAGTTAGAGAGTCATATGGAATACAAAATACAGAAGTCTAAAGAATTATTAAAACAGAAGATACTGAGCCATATTTACTTAAAAGAACAGCATAATAATTTGAATAAATGCCAATTTAGTAGCATTCCTTTAAAATGTTACCAATTCAAATGTCGGTCAACCATGACCTTTTTATGTATAGTAAATCGACATTTCCAGTCAAATGGAGTCAGTTCGAAGAAGAAACTCTAGCGAAATTGGTTAAATAGAATAATTTGACATGGAAGGAAATCGCAGAGCAACTTGCAAAGATAACTAATTCCGCGATACGCCCCGTAAATGCTGTCAACTAACATTGGACAAGAGTTTCTAACCCTGAAATTCAAAAAGGTAGATGGGCACCAGAGGAAGACTAATTACTTCTAACAGCCATATAAAAAAGTTAACCTAGAAAGTGGACTGACATAGCCAAGCTCATTCCAGGAAGATCTGATATATAGATCAGGTATAGAATTCTTAAAAAGTATGATTGGTTTTCGTAGCGCCTTTCTGTTGAATATCTACCAGAAAGAGAGTGATTTGCTGATTAAAGTACTATATTTGACTCCATATCATTCCTGTAAAAGTTGAATGTTGCAAAATTTGTCCGCAAATTTCAAAAGATACAAAATGTAATATTGGAATTCACATATCTAACTGCTTATTATAAATATTATATGGAATACAAGACATTCAAACAAATTTTAAGATTATTCATATCCATACTAAAATGACTCACACACATACGTATCGTTATCAACTTATTTGTTGTTATCTTATATACAGAAATGTTTCACATGGATAAAGATTTATGCAGTATTTATCTATTTCAGAAATCCATTCAGTCTTTCATATGGATCTTTCCTTTTGAAAATGTTATGTGGAATACCAATTATTATAATGTGGGTGTATTTAAGAATGTTGAATGCGGATTATATATTACTACATTCCCTTGCTTGTAAGGGAGGTGCTATTTCGCTTGTAAGGGAGTAGGTCAACTCACTTATAAGGGAGTTCCATCATGCAAAACTCGCTTACAAGCAAGTGACAAATACCATGTGTTTTAACCCGTTTTGACATAAATCATTCAAAAATCGACATTTTCCCAAGATACATTTTGGATACATAAAAGGGAGTTGAAATCGGCAAGCAAGTAAGCTTCTCCCTTACAAGCAAGGTTATGTAGTATCATATTTTATACCCCTTAAATGACGGACTTTGCTGCTTGTTTGGACATAAAATTACTCAAATTTATTCACTTTGCCCCGGCGCTCTTAAGAACCGACCTCGAGGTCATCATGTTCAGCGTTTAATTAATTCCCGATTCTTTAACTTTGTTCGTCATGTGCTTCTGCGCCGCGCTCATTCTGCGCGTGTCGAACTTAACTTTCTGGCCTGGCTGCAGTTCTGACCGAACTAGTTTCATCCCAAGTAGTGTGTAGTGCTTTTTTAGTTCTTGGGTGGAGATGATCATCATGGACGTGAAGTTGGACATCTTAGCCGTTGCTGAATAAAGCGTTTAAAATACCCGTCCGCGCTGATACTCTTGAATTTGCTGCTGCTTAGCGAGTTCAAAGGACTTGGTTTCAATTTTCCTGTTCTGCAGGTGCATTAGGAGCTCCTCCGCGCTCTTTATCTCACTCTGCGCGATTTTACGCAGCCCACGGCGCTCGAGCACTATGTTAGCCAGTTATAGCGCTGCCTTAGTCTTATCGTAATCAGCCTGCACATTAACCAAGAACCTGCTCTTAGTCGGATGCTGCACATTTTAAGAGGTAGCGAGCTAATCAGAAGTAATACTAGCGCCGAATTAACTTGCTGGCTAGCTAGTTGGAATTCCGTTATTCGCTTTAGAATTAGCTTAACTGGAAATCATCGCACTGTATTTGCTATTTTAAGACGGCATCTCAAGATTGATTGAGCTGTATAAAATATTTTCAGGCTTCCTATTCAAATTCTTATCCTAAAATACACCCTGATTGTGACCACTTTGAGATAGACCAAGATACTGATCGTTACGGTCAACTCCATTGTTATAGTTGACATTAAATTCCATTTTGTTCGTATTTCTTTTATCTTTTCCTGTTTAACTACGTTAATATTATAAGGGCTCCTTTATGGGATACGTGTTTGCAGAATTTTAATGAGTTTTGTTTCCTTCAGCCACTGAAAAATCTGAATATACTCTTTCATCATTTGATTAATCAGAATTTCCATTTCCAATAATAGTTTGGACTCCACGTTCTCTCCTGTTTAAGAAATTGAGAACTTACTCTTCTGCATCTTCAATGCAATTATACTCATGATTAGTTAGTGATTATAGTTGGTTCTTGAACTATTCGATAAGTTTTTACTATTTGAATAAAGATTCTAATAAGTCTTCACCTACAAGACGTTATTCGTACTTTTCATCATCTTAAACGTTTTCTTTCAAAATCTTATGGAATAATATATTCTCTTTAATCAGTTAAGTTTAGATTTATTCTAATTCCTTTCGTTGAGGCGATTTTGTAAGAAATTCTGTCTGAGTCTATGATTATTGTAAATCAATATTGTTGAAATCTGTTTATGTTTAACAGCCTTCCATTAATTCTGTATCATTATCAATAAATCGTACCCTTTGTTCGTCGAGGTCTAATTTTAATTCATCGCTGTTTTCTCTATATCCCTATTAACTTAAAGGGGTTCTATCGTAAACATCCATATTATTATCAACAGTATTGGTTGATTGCTGTGTGTTCTAGGATCTTTCAACTGAAGGTCGAGGTCCTTTTTACTAAGCATAGTTTCCAGCTGATGGTAATTTTGTATTTTTAATTCCAACTGATGTTACGTTAGATGGATGTGCTACCGTATTTTAACCAGCTATATTTTTCTGTGGATGTAATTAAACCAATTTCTATTAATTTTCGCCGTTTTATTGTTATTACATATTATCAGATTATTAAGAGTTGCCTAGTTACTAATAATCTGCGATATTTACGTTCTTTCCATTTATGTCATTTTTATAATTAGCTTACTTTGTGTATGGTAAAGATCCTCGTCTTTTATCAGAAACTTTTGTATTAAAACCTTCATTTAATGATGATTGTTGATTTGATGCACCTTGCGTATTTTATGAATTACCAAGGGTTGAAGCTTTTTATTATTCTTAAGGTTTTTCAGATATTTGGTCTACAAATGAAGCTGACATGACGCTAGATAGCTACAGAGACTATTTAATACTCTCGGTTTGCATCTGTTCTTCATCACCATCAATGTATGTTTATGTTTCAACGTCTTGATAAGTTTTAGGTTCTTCTATAATTTAAATGTCATTGGAACTTAAATTCGGTTGAATATTTGAATTATTTTGTTCTTAAATACTTTCAAGTTTATCATTTTGGTTGGAGTTTTAATTCTAATTGTTACCTAGTTTTTAGTTAGATGATTCGTTTAGAACTTGTTTACTGCTTGGATTCTTCCTGATGGTTTTCTGATCTATCTTTGAATCCTTTACCGAGTTAATTTTTTCATCCTTAGGTTTTTCAATAGCCTTTTCAGTTTTTACAGATCTTGTTGATTCGCTTTTTCTTTACTCTGATTTTTACTGCTTATTCTTTTAACTAGCGTCTTGTGGTTGGTTATGTGTTTCTTGATCATCAGTTGCATTAATTTCTGTTTTGTTATTTGATTTGGAGTCTTTTTTAATTTTTGTGCTCGCTGAAGTTGAGTTCGCCGATTTTACTGGTGAGTTATCTTCTTTAACTGGATTTAGAGTCATCATGGATAGATCAGTTTGAATTTCCTTTTCAAATATTTCTTCGTATACTTCTTCTTGGAAAATTCCGCTTCCATTTTAGTTTGGTCCGGCTTATTACGTATTTTATCCCTGTAACATCGCTTACCTTGGTGCTGGTGTTCTTGCTTTTTGTGACATGGCTTGTATGTGTGCCATTTCCATCGTTTTTATTTTTTGGTTCAGTGCATCAACTTATTTCTGCAGTTCTTCTTATTTTTTGCGTTCTGCATCCATTTACCAGTTTGCCTCTGATTTGTTGGTCGCTTGTGCTTAAATGCTTGAGCTCAGGTCGTTAAGTGCATCTGTTTTTTCTTGAACGGTGTTATTCAGTACCTCCAGTTTATTCAGCAGTTGAGTGATTTATTGCGATTATTAATTTGAATGCGCTTCATTTTGCTCTTGAATTTGCTTCGATTCGTCGGCTAAGCGTTAATTTTGGACCTGTTTTTAAGTCAAATTCGTGTTCAGTTCCTCGTTTCTGCGGTTCAATTCGTCGATTAGGTGTTGGTTTTCAATGAGCATTTCGTTCATTATTCTCATCTTTTCGAGGGCTTCGTTGAGCTCCTTTTCCTTGTTGTAGAGGGCGGTTTGACGGATTTCGTACAGGTCCTTGAGCTCGAGTTTTTCTTGTTCGATTGCTTTGTAGCGCTCGATTTCTTCTAGGAGCTCGCGCACTGTAATCTGGTATTTTTGAAGACTCGCCTTCAAATCGGAGATAATTTGCTGGTACGTGTTGTTGTTCTTGTTCGGGTCGGATTTCTTGCCCCTAATGAAACCACTGTCTGGAATGTCAATATCAACATCGCCAAAATTTATATCAATTTCGCGACCAAAGTCTGGTTTATACCGCTCATTTAATGCCCGGCGCATGTATAGTTGCTCAGTTAGAAAATTAATCTGCGCTAGTAGTTTTGATCTATCTATTGCTTTTTGCTGTATCAAATGTTGCATAATTTCATGAAGCTACTTTTCAATCATATTTTACCGAAATAGCTATTGCTATATTTCTTCTGACAATAACTTAGACTGCGAAGCTTATTCCAGAGTAGATCCAAAGAACGAATTCAAAGATATATCCAAATCTTCACGCAATTTTTCAAAAGGACGCGTTAATAACTCTGTTTCGGCCTAGTTAATATACTCACTAAATATTGGCATTACTGATTTAGGCTCTAAATGATCGGTAGTCACATTGCAATTTAATAAGTCTTCATACATAACATATAATGGTCTCGCATTGATTTATTCTCTAATTAATTAAAAAGAATCTATTATGCGTTATTAAATTGTTTAGTTAGCGGACATCATTATTCTGTTTATTAACAATTCCATTGTTGACATTGTGCAATTAGAAGTGGAAATCTAAACTATTATCACACAATAGTATAATATAAGCTATACCCAATAATTCAATATGTAAATCAATAATTATTCTACTCGTAATAAGATGACTCAACCTTATCATAAAATACTCTTAAAATACATTTTTGACTAAATTATATTAATGCATTAGAATACCAACATAATAACATAAACTTCCCCTGCTCAAAATCAAAAACTGTTTCCAAATTATTTTTGCTTTTTGAGAGAAAACAGTAAACAGTAATTTAACAGTTATCAACAAAACGTTCTTCAAAACAAACTCCATTATCCTGAAAGAGCTAACGGAGATTCTGTGAGCAGGTTGACGTGTGATAACGTTGTGAGAGATATTTTGTTATAGAATAATGTTGTTGGTTGTTGATCAGTAGTTAGAAAGGAAAGGAATATTGAGCTCAAATAACGTTTAGATAAATAGCACAATAGTTAATAAGAAACGTAAAAAAGGTGAATTAGGAAATGACAATCAATTTAAGTAATGTGATGTTCTACGATTCAAAATATGTGTACAAAACCTAATCAACAGCTAAAAATGATTTGAGCAAGTTATCAATCGTTCAACTGAAGTCAATAATGTTAGTTCAAGAGACGAACTTACTCAAGTTGGTGAAGAAGTCCATTCGGCACAACATAATTAAGCTAACAATTGCTTAAATAACAAAAAGTTAATAGTATTAATTCTTTAAATGATATCAAATCGTCATCTGATAATATGATTGTGTAATCCGAAAATGAGGAAAGAATGAAGCAATATACTTGATTGTATACTATATGTAATAACAGCATATCAAAAGGAAATGTAAGTTCGGTATTCTATATATAGATATTATAACATTATATGGTGTAAATCTTATAATAAAAATAACATTATACAATCTCTTAAATTATAACTGAATAGTTTTCAGTGATATATTTATGTATTATTACATTTATTCTAAAAATAAATTTTTTGAATATTTATAATTTTCTTCTTACCAATGTGAAATATGTCAGTATACAAATAAATTTTCTTTAAATCAAACTACAATTCACAAATTTACAATTTATAAATACATGAAACAACATCAGATTGTTAATCTGATATGTAAAATATATTCATATTGATATAATTGCTATCTATTAATAAACTCCACTCCTCACATAAAATGTAACCGAATATTAAAGTGCACACAGATGGACATTATTTCACAGAGCAACTCAATGGTGGTTAAAACTAAGTATGGTCACTTGATGATGAAATTTAATTGTTCCGCACTTTATTAATATGCGATACAAATAACTTCCTTTTGCTCGAAGGCAAGTTCGCTAACAGAACCAGAAAACAAGCTGAAAACAAATGGCAAAATATCAAACGCAAATTTGATGCAGGAGTTGTAGAATGGAAAACTATTATGTATGGCGCATTAAAGCTATATTTTGAATCAAAGTCTGTTCAAAGAAAATATCAAATGGAATAATACCTTGCAATTATTGATGAGGTCAACAAAGTTAACAACAAGAAACACGAATATTTGGTTCAACTGCAATCAAGAGTATAGAAAATTCAATCAATTAGAGTGAATTTGATGAAAGAAAATGATTCCAACTGTGAATTATTGGGAAAGCCCGTGCAATAACCAATGCACCAAAGTTTTAATAATCCTGTTATGGATGAGAAAGAAGTCTAAATGATGGTTACTAACCTGCTTAAGATAATGAATATGTGAATATATGATTATACTATTTTCTAACATCATTACTCAAAACTTGCTGTTTTGCTCAACCTATTAAACTACAGTTGTGAATTTCTTAGTAGTTTATCGCAATTCTTTTCTAAAACTTTTCCGGTAAATAACAATGACTCTATTCTTTCTACTTCTTCATCAACACACTATTTTGTTGCTATTATTCGTGATCGTAATTATAGTATATCTGGTACATGTTAAAACGAGTCAGACTCTTCATGATCGAATTTTGCTATATTGTATTTACTTTCTTTGCTATCCCTTGAATTAATTTGTGGTAGTATTTGTGGGAGCAACTTAGACAGATCGACGGATTAAAGTGAATTTGATCTGATTTTTTCATTATATATTTCTTTGATGGACATTCATGGAGTGATATAAATTAAAAAATAAAATATGAGCTCTATATTATAAAAATGATACTTTTGTATTTTGATTTACCAAATTGTTTGAAATTTATTAAACAATTTACAAAGTTTAGATTTGTTCATAATAAGATAGCCAATGTTTAAAAAGATAGTTAATTGGAAAATGAACCAATGTTGTATGATCCAGTTTTTAGATACACTTGGTATTAAAAATACCAATTATTAATTTTGCGTTCACTTTCAGATATTGAGTTTTTGATCATTATATTTATAATATTTAATAATGCAACCTTTGAAGCCCTCAAAGGTTTAGAACACGATACTGAACCAGTATAAAGTAAGTGAGACGAGTTAAGTGAGTGGGATATATTTAATAATACTAACATCTTCTTTTAAGCAGTAGGATACATAATCCCACGCGGACGAATCTATTTTTAACGATATTTATACGTTAAATAAATCAAATAATGACAACTATTAAAATACTGCATAACCTCGCTTGTAAGGCCTATTTGCTTATCTTTTTTTCAACCCCTCTTATAAACGAAATAACACATCCTTAATTATATTAAACTAAAAATGTAAATTCATTTACTAAACCAAAAAATCACTGTTTCCTGACCACATACGCCCCGTTTTCTCTGCAAATTCTCTCGAATTCCCTTTCGTTGACCGTTTTCTCGATTCCAACGCGCACAAGTATATTTTTGAAGTTTTCACTGGGCGGTTTCTCGTAGATGACGGTAACTTCAATTTTCTTCTTGTTGAATATTATCGTAAATAATGAACTCGTATTTAGTGATATACAGCTAATACCTATGTGAATGTTCATCAAAAATAAGACCTTTTCAAAATGACCAAAAAATGATATTTTGAGAGATAATTATGAAATGAGAAAAAATATAAGCGGATAGGAATAGGATACATGACATAATCACACGCAAACGAATTTATTTTAACGTATACGTTAAATAAATAAAATAATGACAAGAATGAAATGTATTAAAATCCTGCATAACCTCGCTTGTAAGGGACTCTATTTATTTATCTTTTTCAACTTCCTTATAAGCGAGATAATATCTCATAAGTGAATCAATTATCAGATTATATTTTTTTCTTGTTGAACAAATTAATTATATTCCCATTCAAACTAAACCAAACATCACTGCTGTTTCCTGACCACATACGCCCCGTTTTCTCTGCATATTCTCTCGAACTCTTTTTCGTTAACCGTTTTCTCGATTCCAACGCGCACAAGTACGTTCTTAAAATTTTCACTGGGCGGTTTATCGTAAATTACTGTAACTTCAATTTTCTTTTTTTAAAATATGGAGACGAACTCAACCGTTTTCATGTTCTAAGGGAGGCGAACTGAAACTAGTAGCAGATCTTTTTGTTTCTAAGGGGTGTCGAAAGTGATTTCAATCTCTGGTTGAATAATTGGCTCACCGAGTAACTCTAAAAAGTCAGAAGAATTGCACTCGAAATTGAGCAGAACGCGGCTAAAAAGAAGTTATGGCGGAAGATAAGAAGCAAAAGCAGTATGGGATGCAGATTGGTCCAAAACGGCGTTAAAGCTAACCGCGATCTGCTTAGACCTGGATTGTAACATGACACAGAAACGGCCCTGCATCCCGTGCTCGGATGACATGAAGTTGGAAAGAGGCGCGAACTGCAAGAAAGAACGCATCGGACGCTACTACTGCAAATCAGACAGCCTGCACGAAGACTTCACGTCCTTGAACCTCAAAAACACCTCGTGGTCGACGCTCTCCTGTTTAACTGCTGTTTTAGCCAGCTACACCAGCTCGCCAAAGTTAAACAACTCCATCAACTTGAATATGATGTTGAAACCAACAACTTACTTCTACTCGGACATTAGAGAGGTGTAAAATCCAAGTATTGCATAACTAACCAAAATAAATATAAAGTTGTAAATTCACCTCCTATTTGAAATATGCATTCTACTGTTGACAAATTAGTACTATCCATGAACCAAAATACACAACAAAAACAATAAGCATAACCATTTTCATAGATGAAGCCAATGCAATAAACTGGTATTGGTGCCACAGGCGGTTTTGGAAATACTACTGGTGGTTTCGGTGGTATGTAAAATAAAGGCTTTGGCGCACCCCAAGGATAAGTGTAATAACAACCATTTTAGCAAAAACCATTATCTGCGTTGGACTTACAAATTCAGGCCCTTCCACATTAAATCGAGCATATTGGTTCAACAACTTCTTTGCAGTTGTCTAATGTAGAGCAAACAAAGTCATAAATAATCAGACATAATAACAACAACACAATTTAATCAGAATTCTTAGCTAATTCTAAAATAGATTTAAAAATGACTTAAAAATATGAACATAAACTTGATACAGATCTATAATCGCTTTAAGATGCAATTAAATTATGTGAAAAGCGGTGTGGTGCTGTTTTTGAGTGATAATTTTATTATTGACAATTAAATTTATTGGAAATTCTCGCTAGCTTTCAATGTAATTTTTAACCCTTCTTCTCACATTGCTCACACTTATTATAATATATTTTATATAGGAAATAAACTCATTTAATGTAAGCCCCATTTTCACGGCAAATTTTTTCAAAATACTTAAGATTGGTACTATTTTCAAGTCCAATTCGTACAAGAACATTTTTGTAGCTTTCATTCGGCTCTTTGTGGTATAAATATGTGAACTTTATATTCTTATTCTTGAGTATACTTAAAAACTCATTATGTTTCATATTTAGTGGGAGACGAATATACTACAACACCAAGTCCATTTTCTGATTCAATATAATTTAAATTGGCTTCTAAGGGGTGTCGAAAGTGATTTCAATCTCAGGTTGAATTATCGGCTCACCGAGTAACTCTAAAAAATCAAATGAATTGCACTCGAAATTGAGCAGAACGCGTGAAAATAGTAATTATGGTGGAAGATAAGAAGCAAACGCAGTATGGGACGCAGATTGGTCCAAAACGGCGTTAAAGCTAACCGCGATCTGCTTAGACCTGGATTGTAACATGACACAGAAACGGCCCTGCATCCCGTGCTCGGATGACATGAAGTTGGAAAGAGGCGCGAACTGCAAGAAAGAACGCATCGGACGCTACTACTGCAAATCAGACAGCCTGCACGAAGACTTCACGTCCTTGAACCTCAAAAACACCTCGTGGTCGACGCTCTCCTGCTTAACTGCTGTTTTAGCCAACTAAACAAGCTCGCCAAAGTTAAACAACTCCATCAACTTGAATATGATATTATAGTAAACTTAGTCAAACATTTGAAGTGAAAGTATAAAAACAATATAAAAACAAAGTACCTCAAAACTATTTTGTGATAATTTAGCAATTTAATGCTAAATATTATTAAATATTAAGTTGAGACTCTTCTCAAAATCATAATTATAATCATTCCACCCAGTAATCTCCAGTTCCCATGAATTGTGTGTCCATTTCCACTTCTTCTTCGAATTGGAACACTTTTATCTTCCAGTGGTAATATTTGCAGTCTGGGATTTTAATTTTTGCTTTCATGAATTGTCCGTTTACGAATACTTGTGCTTCGAATCGTTTAATTATGATTTGAATTGTGTCCGTTTCAAGTAGATTCTTCTGCGTATCGTAGATTTCTCCGAATGCGTTCACAATCCCGTTTTAGTTGAAACTGAATTCACTTTTTAAATTGGTTTCAAATCCAATCTCGAAAGTTGCATTTTTGTACTTTAAAATTCGAACCTTAATTTCTTTCAGGTTTTATTGAATGGTGTGGTAAGTAATGGAGCGGAACTCGGTTGAAACGCGCTCACCAGTAGTTTTTATTATTGAGCCGTTTGTAACTGAACCAGAACCAGAAACCACTTCAAACGCCTGCTGAGCAGTTAACTTTGAGCTTATAAACGGCTACTTAGATGACAGTGACATATTGAGCTGGTCCTGGCTCATTTGCTGGATCTTAGCAGCCGCCTGCGCACGCCTCATCTTCACCTCCGCCTCAATGTAATCCCTCGGGATCAAGCTGAAAAAGGAAGATACGGAAGATAACTCAAGGCTCTCATTCTAAACTGGAGCTTTTTAAAAGTGCTGGAATAGGATTTCAATTGACTAGTCGCTAGCGCTGTGCAGAATTAACTCGAAGTCAGCTGGTTGCATGAGCTCGCACTCGGTAAGCACGTAGTTTTGCCTTATTTGATCGTCTAGTAAATGCTGTCCTAGAACCTCGCTCACTGCTTGCTGAAAGTGCGTTGATTGCAGCGCTTTCGCGTGAATAAGTAATTATGGGAGTAATTGCACGTTGAAGATGAATTCGTGCAGGTTAGTGAGTTTCTGCTCCTTTTCGTGTATTTTCTCGTGAATCAGCGTTTGCTCCATTATTTTGTTCTGCGCTTGAATTGCTGCTTCATTTTACTATTCGAAGAACTCATACGATTGATCCTTGAGGTACTTTGCTTGGTCTTCAAGTGAATTTAGCGTTTCGCTTTGAATCAGCTTAAATTGCTCTGAGAAGAAGCTGATGTCCTTCTCAAACAGAGCGTTTATCTCCTCTTGAATTTGAATTAGGCGGTTCGTTTTCAAGTTCGACAATATTTTCAGATAGTTCTGGTGCACTTTGTTTATTATTTGAGCCGTTTCCCGAGCTGAAATCTGAACCTCCGAGCTCAGAATCTCGTACAAAAGGAGGTCCTTCTGCGTTATTTCTGCGGTGTCAGGCTGTGGTATGGGATTCTGGCTCAAGAATTAGTCGTAGATGGCGAAATCGGAGTTTATTGCAATCACAAGAAGCCGCACATACTCCTGCTCAGATAAAATTGACTTGAGGCGCAAAACCAACGCACTAGAATTTTTCAAAAAGTTGAGCGATTTCGGATACAGTTGCTTGTTTTACTGCTAGAAATACTAATACAAACTAATTAACTAATCATCCTCATCATAATTTTAAATATAACCAAAAGCAATTAGCATATCTTCCTATATGCTGAACACGTGCTATATTAATGCGTCCATTGGAATGGAAAATATAAATAATACTATGGAAAAAAATATTATTAAGCTCAAAATGAATTAAATAGCTTCACTGAAGTTATTTTTGACCGTAAGTAGGCTGAGATTGATATTATACTGCTCCTGGTTGTAATTATTGTTGATACATAACAGGTTACATCATATTTGGCTGATTTTGTATTACCATAGTTTATGCTTGTCCTTTTCTAGGACGACAACAACAAAAGTAACAACCTATTATAGCTAAAATCAATAATATGGAACCACCAACTCCACATCCAATCGCGATCTTTGTTGTAGTATTAATGGCATTACTTACAATATCGTTACCATCTGGGTTGATTGTACAACAATATTAGTTTGTTAATAGTGAACAACTGAAAGGAAAAGAACAAGTACTATCACATGCAGATTTAACAGAGAAATATTTCTCATCTTAGCAAGTATTAACTATCCCAGCGGATATCACACAACAATATTATGGTAACTATTGTATTGCGCATGGTAACATACCGCAACCTGCCGAGCATAACGTTGGATTAGAATAGAATATACCTCCCAAACAATTCATTGTAATAGAAGGAAGTGGAGGATTCAATATTTTGTGCTACTAATTCTCACATAATAAGATATTACATTATAAATACTAACTATTCTTTCTAGTTACAAAATGATATTTTAGGATATTGTGAATCTTTCTGATAATATTTGATGGTAATGACGGCAAAATACACGTATAATCATTGAATTTTCAAAAGATAATTTGAGATATCTTTAATCATACATTATTATTTAATACAGTTATAATACAGTTATGGGAGGTGGAATTGCTTTTTCTTGTTTACTATGTGAGTAATTATATATTAAAATATTTTGCCACTTCTAATGCGGATGACAAATTCCAATAAATAATCTCAAGTTGGAGATTATTCATGAACTACTCATTAACACAAGAGGGCCAAAAATATGATTTCGATCGTATTAGACCATAATCGACTATTCAAAGTCGGTATTTAATATTCCAAAAAGGAAAAATAGAAATTACCACATGCAATAAAAGGACGGCAATGACAAAAATAAACGCGGTAGAAGATGTTTAGGGAAGGTCAACTAATTCACTTAACAAACTTAGGCAGTTCTGAAGCGTTTGTATTCTCTTCATTTCTGGGTCCAACGGATGAATTCATAAAATATTGTACCAATCTGAACTAGTTATATCACTTGTTTAAGATGTCCCTGTGTAATTTCTACGTTTTAGTCAACAAAACTAATTTATGAAAGATTTTATCTCGAAAATATATGGTAGTTAAGCCTGATTGGAGAAAAGAATAAGAGGATCCAATGATTGGTATACGGACGCAATATGTAATTTATAACTAGTAGCGCAAGCACTGGACCTGCAGAGGACCTCGGTGTTCATCTTCAACTGGGTCAATCTGAACGATTTTAGGTATTTCTTAATCACGAAAAACAATGGAGGACTTTTTCTTTCAATCTCAACCGGGAGCTCAAGATGAAGTATTGGTACTTCGCTTAATTAGAATTATAATTCAGGTAGTTACAGTCGCTTTCATTCTCAATATTCAAATAATGAATGCATTTTTGTTTCTTGAAGAATGGAATCAAGTGGGTTAGTCGGGCCCAGCATTAAATAATATATTGATGCTACTCTAAAACAACAGTTATTTTACTTATGATCTTCCACTTCCATTTCATAATGAGAAATCAATTTTCTTGATTGTTAAATTATACAACGTTAGGTAAAGTTGAAACTTATTATTGAAGTATATACAGAGTTATATACGTTAATTATTGTAGCACAGCTATCCAAGGCTCAACCAGGCCTTGATGTGATTGAAGCACTTTACAAATCAATAGTAAATAGAGTTAATGAGTGTATTGATGAGGAGGGAGAACACACTCATTATTGAGCCGGGCAGTGATATAAGTAAGATTCAAATAATAAACTTCATTCTTCTTCCTAATTCAAAAAAGCATTTCGAGGGCCCACCACTGTACCTTAATTGTACTTTGTATATCTCTGGTACTTTAAATATTAACTCTAAGTTATCATACACAAATATAACATAGATATGTTATATCACAGATTCGTATCTGATTTTCTTATTTTATATTGCTATTCTAATATTATTATTACTAATATTATCCTAATATTATTATATAATATCTTTAAATATCACTGTTGTATTCTAAATTCTAATTCTGATTACTATATTAGTTAAGTTACCTGAGATGGTATCAAGCGAGTCAGAAATTATAACGGGCCAGACTATTAACTAAAGAAGAAGCGAATTACATAAATATGTGTTATTACCTCCCAGAACTGACACAAAACGAGAGCTTAACTTTTATCTTTTATTATATATTATAGAAAGGTACTGAGAAACATTCAATAAAAACACGATTTGAGAACCGAGTTCGTGAGTGCGTCCCATATAATCTCGTAAACGGTGTCAACGATGTAGTCGGGAACATTAATTTTAATTTTGAGTTCCGGGTGGGCGTTGATGTCTCTAATTACCCTTAAAAGTGTTTTCATGTCCCTATCCGGGTACGTATCTTATTCTATCTTATCTGAAATGAATGCGAGGAGCTGGTTAATGTAAATTGGGATTATGTTCATGCTGTAGTTCAACAAGGCCTATTTTAGATTCCGGTCACTGCCGTATTTCACGTGTGCACGCATTAAAAAGGATTACTTCTGTTAATTAGTTAAAACGAACGCTGACTGCGAAAACTGAGCAAATTTTGCCTCAAAGGACTGAGTTGATTCGTAGATACTAGTAGTATCAAGCTGTGATATCTCGAAGTCTGAATTTGAATATTTCTCCGCAAATTATATAAAAACATCAAAAATGGGAGAACCAAACTCAGAATCTATTGGCGCGTACTAATCCGGGCACAATATGAAATTGAAATTCTAAACGGAAGGCAACTCAAGTAAATAGAGCTCAAATTTGTATAATTTCTGAATAATCTGGAGCAATAAGAGAGCGGTCGCCTTCACATCCTTAAATTCGGACACATTTGAAAAATTGTCTACAATAGCGTATTTATCGCAATTTATCGTGAACTTTTTGAATATTGGGATACCACAGATTTATCGGTGAATTGTTATATCAAAGTTTTCTTCTAGCTTTACATACATATACTCACGATCTTTGTACTTGCATCTAGACTATTATTCGATTATTATAGCTCCATTATCACTAAACTCCATATTTTCATTTAATTATAACAGATCTTTCACAGATTTCTACTTGTTATCTATTAATAAATATGGCTCGTCAAAATAATCGTCAACATAATATTTTAATTTAAAAATTTAGCGATATAACGTTTAATCTTCTGAAAAGTATAGTAGCTTCAGTAAAGTATATGGGCGAACAACAGATCCCAACTACTCAACAAAAATCTTAAAAGTAGATAGTGATTCCTTCATTATAACCTCCTCATTTTGAAATGAACACGTTTTTAGTACTAATTTAACTGATAAATGCTCAAATCCTTAAATTTTATAATCTATTTACAGGCGATTTAATCCGCATTATAAACCACTCATAAATAGTTCAGGAACTGAAGAATGAGTTATTATTTATATACTTTCGTTTAGTGGCATCATATATAGTATTGAATCTATCACATTCTCATCAATTTTTGTTGAGGACATAAATTCATATATTGTTTGATATTAATATTCTTAATCTTCAATATCCTCGAAATCTGAAACACAAGAATATGAATTTTCCGAAGTTTTGACTATTATTAAATCATAATTTTAATCAGGCGACAAAAAAATTTGTGTTGGTCCAACAATCATGATTTGTTGCATTTTACTTTACTTGACAATTTAGATGAGAAGTGAAAAAATAATAAATGTATAATAAGTTGGTATAAATTCAATATTTGCAATAATTATCTTGTTTCTTCTTAATTATCTATAAATCAGTACAATAATTAATAACATGGAGAAAATGCTTTTTGAGATGCAATTGATTGGAAGAATAATAACATGACTCACTCAACAGTAACAATCTAACAATACATCTAAACGCAAATGTTATATATTAGGTATTTTACATTATTTTACTATAAAAAGTGGAATATAATGTAAACGTGATAATAATTTAATTTTATCTCAATTTACATTTGAACCTAATTTTACAATGGTATAAATAATGATTGTTGTTTGGATTTTAACCTCGGGAGAAGCGGGTTCTTTTTCTTGAGGACCAGCCGCCATAATGAATTTATTTATCTCATCATTTTTAGATGTCACGGAGTCATCAGCTGACCAGTTTTACCTGATTCGCTAACTTAATTTTTCGCTGGATGTTACTCCTTTCTATAAAA
Source organism: Hexamita inflata (assembly GCA_963988835.1). Taxonomy (NCBI): domain Eukaryota; phylum Fornicata; order Diplomonadida; family Hexamitidae; genus Hexamita; species Hexamita inflata. Next base: position 440,185 of record CAXDID010001186.1, read on the forward strand.
AATCTAAAATGTCTTTTAAAATCACAGTAAAAAACTAATTAAACCACAACACACATACGTAATATGTTTACATTTCATACCATAAAATAAAGTAAAATAGTTACTTGATAAAAAAGATGTTAAATCACATAGTAAATACATTAAAGCTGTTACATAAATGAGGAAACAGAATCACTTAGATTGGAAAATAGATGAAAACCATTTTAATTAACACAACGTAACCTACGATGTAGGTAAATTGATACTAACCATTTTCATTCGTGGAATGAAAAGTCGTTTTATGCTATACACATTATAATACAACATGGAAATATAATAAAACCACTTCTTTATAATGAGCTATTTACCAGTAATTGATGTGATCACTTAATGAATAAATAAAGAATATGTATTAGAATATGTAATTAAATATATATTTATACAAAATTTAATTAATAATGTATATATCAGCTATATTTCAATGAATAATTATATATTAATACATACTAGCTAAATAGTAAGAATTACGATAAAATATTATTATTTATAAGTTTTGATAATATTTTGGCTGGTTATTTGTGGTTATAATTTTTGTCTGAATTTCATGTCAAATATTTCACATGAAATCAAAATTATATATTAGTCTTTAATTGTTGTCATGTGAATATTTTTCATTATTTTAACACACCAATGAAATGACGATTAAAAAACATAATTCAAAATATATAATTTGAGTGAAATAATCACTTAGAATCACTCTATAAATAGTTTGTGTACATTAACACTAGCTTGGTAATAACTACATCATCATTTTGACCAAAATCAATTCCTCGCCTAGAATACTATGTGTTAACTGGAAATTCACTAACCACAAGAATTATTAAAATATATATATTTTTACTTGGCTATGGTAAAATAACTAGTATATATTTATTTTTTGCGTTTGGATGTATTGTTGGATTGTCGCTGTTGAGTGAGTCATGTTATTATTAATTGTTAGACTGAAAAAGATAAAAGATGATAATTTAGCTGAATAAATACTTTAATATGTTAAATATGTAATTATTAATTTGTAACTTATATAGATAAAAGATAAATAACTAAAATTAAACAAGTGTTGAAGCGTTGATTTAGACAAAGTTAATAATTAGAAGTTACTGTTGCTTTATACCGAAAGATATTTAATCTATTCCAAGATTTATATATTTAATCTATTCCAAGATTTATTCCAAGTTTGTGAGAATATTTGATTTAATAGGCATATAGACATCTTACACACTTCTTAGAGTTATTGAAATATTTATTTATTTAATATAATGTTACCACTCTATATATGTTAAATGTCATAATTGCATTAAATTACATTCTATAGGAGTAAAAATTAAATACTGTAATTAATTGTTATCTATAACGATCAAAACTATCACTAGATAAACTTAATTAATAAATTATTTTGGACTTATACTCTTCAAACAACATTAACTGTAAAGTATTTTAAGGAGATATAAAAGTAGATTTAACACTCGGTTCATCTCTATTTCTATCAACAATATAAGTTTTAACTTCTAATTTCGCGTTCAATATTACAAAGCAAATATATTTTTAGATTCCTAACAGCTATGATTTTAGTAAGTATAAAGATGAACATTATGCTCAAGTTTCTATATATAATGTTAAATATAGAACAAACTTTCAAGTTTAAATATTTGATGAAATAAAATCCGATATATAAAGATGTTTTGAATCAACTAAACTAACAATTAACACAAATGATGTGCTGTTTGAGATGTGTCCAACGAAATACTGTATATATTTGATTGTAAATAGCGTTTCTAATAACAAATACTATTTGAACCAAGTTTCAATTGGAATAGACAAATTTAACTACTTTTTAAATACCGAATTGTTTATTAACAGTTATTAAGCTGGTTCTTGTTTCTAACAGTAATTAATAATTAGTAAGTAAGATTTTCAAGTTATTTACGAGACTTCATTTCTAAGTGCTTATTTATATTTGATGACTCAGCAGGGCTACAGAAATGTTTCCATCAAATATGATGTAAGGCTAAATATTTCAAGTTTGTCAACAGTTTTTGAAGACAAGTATGCGTACATGTACAACTACGGTAAGGACTACGGTTATCAGATCTTTTTCGACTACAATTTGTAAGAATTGAATACAATCCAGCAACAAATAGACATGTTGAATTACGATCGCGTTGAATACAGACTAACTGGTTAAAGTGTAGACGACACTACTAAGTTCAAGTCCAATAATTCTATTTCTGTGAGTATGGGGCGTTTTAATTCGTCGATAAAGTCTATAATGTTTTCGTGCTTGAACATGCTTGGTGTGCAGCAAGACACGTGCAAAAAGATGCTGTATATAAACATGAACACGTATTATTCATCTCCGGTGTACAATCTGGACATAATGTTCTATTTTTAGAATCAACTTTAGTTTTTGATGAAGGCCAACCGCTGCCTCGCGCGTTATACCTGCTGGAACTATGGAGTGGTTGTTTTAACACCATCTGGCGTTTAATTACAGTTAACCAGAAATAATGAATGTGATAATTACCACTAATTTTACGATTACTCGAACATCTCAACTCGCTTCATCGTTGAAAACGAGAACCCGAATAAAATTCAGATTTACAAACGATTCGAAAATATATAAAACGCGACCAATGTGAACAAGTTTTTCTACAGTTGTGATGAAGTTAACTGCAGCTAGATAAGTACACACTCCACGTTTACATTCGAATACGACTGTGCGACCTTCGTAGAGAAATTCATTTTTATGAAAGTTGAGGACAAACGGAAAAAATCACGGGGGAAAATTAGCGGAATTTCAACTGGGTGTGGTATCCTAATTATAATTCTTACAGTGCTGTACAAGAAAGCAACATACTCTAGGGACGTTATCAACAAATACCAAGTCGTAAAAGTTCAGAAGAAACCGACGAAGGATGAAATTCTGCTACAAGAGCTCACACTCATGATTGAAAATGATAAATTCAAACAAATAAGTGGGTGATTGCACTAATCGCCCAAACTAGTGAAAAATACATATCATTGGACATATCAGAAAAATGAAGACAAAACAAACAAGCATATTATATTTAGATTTATCATCATTGCACATTCCATAATTTACATTGCGGTGTATCTTGAATGAATGTTTATGAAATTCACCAACAAAATCTTGAATTTGAAGAGTTAAATTACATGCATCACAGTATAATACGTCTTTACTATATTACTCATTTTACATTTGAACCTAATTTTACTATTTATTTAGAGGTTTCACTTGTTTAATAATTTTGAAATTAAATCAGGTGATGGTATTGTATCAAAATTGATTTAAAGCAAAACAATTTTAACATCTTAAGTCATAACCGAGATTCATAATTTATAAACACGTAAATAGTGGATTTATACAGCTCACTCAACAACCTTCCTGACCTGATATTTGGACTGGTTGTCCAGCATGATCTGAATGATGTCGTATAGGAACACGTCCTGCTCTTTGAACACCACTTTCCTGATTTGCTTCGCGAGCTGCATCGTTTGTTTTTCCGTTTGGTCCAGTTTGTTCAAGCTCTATAGATAAGTTATCGTTTGCTATTTTAGCTCCTGGGTTATTGGAACGTGCATGCACCTCATGAACTGTCTTTGGTAGTATTCTGATCCGTTTCCAGAGTGCAGCTCAACGATGGACCAGAACTTTTGAACTGTTTAACTGTTCAAGTTCTTGTACAGGAAAGCTACTATTTGCTTGTCCGTTTTGTCCTCGAGGTCTTTGTTGAACAGTGTTAGGATCGCGTACTTGAGGCCTTATGAGAACTTGGCTTGTGTTTGGACTGAGTTCTTGGAGGGGCTTGGTTGCGTTGTTGGAATTTATATAGCGCGTTCGGGTTGCTTTTCAGGGCTTTGAGGGCGGCGAGACAGATCAATTTCAAGTTGAATTTGTTGCTCGGGTTCGTCACAGCGTGTTTGAGGGATTTGGTTAGTTTGCTCAACTTTCTCTGGTTACTGGTCTTGTTTATCATTATGGCGCTAAATAGTATTGCTCTAAACTTCTGTTGCTTTCTCTAGTTCTGGGCTCTACACATCAGTTTGTTGTTAATATTAATCCTCTTCATGAAGTTAGTTGTCGTTCTACGAAACCTCTTTTGCACTTGGCTTTTACGTATTCTATTATTCTTTACTAAATTTAGGATTTGATAGTTAATTATTCTGCTTTAGGTTCTACACTGATGTATTAGAGAGAAGCTGCTATGAAATATATGGTTCCTTTGGTTGATTCGGCTAATCGTTCTATTCTGTGCTCAATATTTAGATTTTAGAATCTTGAGCTGAATTATTATTTTCTATTTGATTTACTTGTTAACTTCCAGGATTGGCTGTTTCATTAGTTTCTTTTTATTTAGTTTTAATTTTGTTTTAATACCACAGTTCATAAAATTTATAAACCTTATTAAATGTTTGCTATATCAGTTCTTAGTTGACTTATATTTGCTTCGTTAGTTCGTCCCACAAACTTTTCTTTTCTAGTTCATCCAAGGCTCTGACAATATTTAATGTATTGCCTAAAGTAGAAGTGCTGGCATCGATGTTAAGTATCTTTAAGCATGTTTTAATTATACTTAAACCGACTAATACCGCGTTTATATAATTATATTATAAGGAAAAATCCATTTAATGGTCGTTACGTACAGCACTTCAGTACAATAATTGTTGAAATGTTTAAAATATTTTAGGTTTTGGGCAGAGAAAAAATATGGTCGATTTGGAGTGACATAAATAAATTTATTAAAAATATTTCTTGTGCTATAATAATAATATTAATATTTTATTTCATACTTTATGTGTTTTCCTCCCACTTCAATCACCCTCTGATGATGTTACGCACTAGATAAAATACAAATAGTTAACATTATCTTGGTCCAAACTTTCTTAAATCTCAAAAGTCTCAGCAATGAACATTTATTTGGTATTTTATTCTTATTTTGATATCTTTTTCAATAACTTCCAAATGAACTTCTTTCAATAATAATCTTTGTTATCGTGGCTGAACTTCGAGTAATTACTCGATCTTGGACGCATATATGAACTTTACGGCACTTTAATGTGATCACCATTATTAAAACGGACTAAATTAGATTTAGGAAGTTCTCTTCAGTAGACCTGGACTGGAGTTTACAGTTGTTAGAACCAACCACCAACTTGAAATAATGTATTCCGAAAGTTTCAGTGCAAGTCTCCATACCAGCATTCTATTTTATATTTTAGCTCAGATGAATTAAAATTTGCTTTTATGATTACCAAAGTGTATGGGGAATAATGTTTTGAGTTGAATAAGTTAGCGCAGTTGAGCGTCCGCAAGGCTTGCGATTCAAGAAGTTCTTTTCATTATTTATCATTTTGGTCCAGCATCTATAACAACCTTGTTGTATTTAAATTTCAGATAGTTATCCATCGTTGAAATTGTCCTGTATGATGCTCTTATTAAGTAATTCTCACTTCTCTTCTTCAGTCAAGTGAATGCGGTTAAACTTTGGCATTGAAGCGGTAAAATAATTGAATATAAATTAATAATTTATAAATATAGTTAATTGGTAAAATAAAATTAATTCATCCCTTTTATGAATGGAATTAATACCAGTTTTAATGCCTTCTATTTATCACTTTTACTATGGCTCAATAAATGAAGTACTTAACATGTCAGGCAACAATCGTGTGATGTTGCGGCATATAGAATTAATTCTAAATAAATGCGGTATTAATCGGTTTAAGTATATGTTTATAAAAGATTTTACGTCAGACCAGCATGCCTGTGTCATAGCGTTATTGATGTCTTGTGAGGCGTTTAGTAAGCTTGTTTCCAAAGCATCGTTTATATTTTGAATCACTCTATAATAATTGCTTGTTTAGTTATCTTAAATTTATAGCTATACATTTTCTTGAATGCAATTAATATCTGTTGATAAAGATTGTTTAAATTACTACTATTTTTAAGAATTTCTAATTTGTTATTATTCTTGTTATTTATTATAACGTGAGTTATTAATAAGATGTTCTGGGGATTAGTTTATAATTCTAACCTAGTTACATGATGGATTTCCAATCGTTTACTACTATATTTATGGTTTCGTCTTTATTTTTTAACTTGATTTACTGTGCCGATAAAATTTAAGAACATAGTTTGGAGAGTATTTATCATTATAATAAGTTTAAACTAAGTGTTATTGCATGTTTAGTTAATTGCTCACGATATCCCACAACTACTATACCTAATTCCTCTCGAGATCAGTGATGAACTAACAAATTTGTTTTTGAGTTCTCTATTCTTTTTATTAGTTATTCGAGATTATATTGAGACCCATGTTCAATGCTTATGTGAATATTTCCTAAGTTAATTAGTTGTAATTTTACTTGAAAGGGCCTCTTTACAAAGTAACTGCGGGACATTTTTGTTGTTAGTTTCTTGAATCAGGAGGATTTGAAGACTATATTTCATTTCTAAGCTGTTATGTATTAATACTGGATTCAGTTGAACGAATATCAATAATTAATGAGTCACTGGTGTTTGTATTGTTGTATTGTTGTTAGTTTCTTGAATCAGGAGGATTTTTAGATGATATTTCCTTTTGTAACTGTTATCTATTAATATCCTTTCTAACATGAAATTCTTAATTAATTAAATCCTACACACATATACTAACCATATATTTAAAATTTAGAAAAGATTTTGAGTTTCTTAATTCATTCTGATACAATTCACGATTTGATTACTGTTATGAATTCGTAAGTAATGTATTGTCTTAAGTGACTTAAATTTGGTTTTAACGTTAAGCAAATTATGTTGGTTTTATAATATTATTGTTGTTAAGATTATATTATTAATCATATTATTACTTTAACTTTTCGAATATACTTTTTGCCAATTCAATTGTTGTTTGTTACAATAATGATAATTCCTTCCAAAAAATGTCAGCCATCTAGATATTCAAATTTTGTACTATCTACATAATTTCTAAAGTACGACAGTTAGTAGTGGTGTCAATATTTTGCCTGTTTAAACAAGTTCGTACCTAATCAATTAATTTCTTAATAAATGTCATAATTTTTTGCATATCCACTGACTTTAAGAACTAACAGTAGAAATTGTTTACTTTATCTGACTCATCAAGCTGATTATTTCTGGCATTAGTTGTTTCTACAGCTAGAGTTTATTATTCAATGTTTTGTGCGGTTGGTTAATATATTGGTTAATATATTTTTGAGTTATCTTAAGAGTTTTAGCTTTAGTTAGAGTGATGTGCGAGATATGTGTGTTAAAAGTAGTATTTAACAAATTTAGGTAGCAAAGTAAAAATATTTCCAACAATTTCCCACAGTTATTCCATTTAATTGATGCTTAATAATTTAATTGATTCATAAATTTATTCCGAGGTTCTAGATAACTGTTACGTAAGAATTGTATTCAGCCCTTAATTTAGAGAGTTGGCAAATGACTCTAAAGTCAGTTACTATTTTGGGGATTTCTGTGTTTAGCATTAATTTTGATCGCAATATGCATATGATTCTGTCTTTATTATTTATATAGATCCCTAGTTAATATTTTGATATAGCACATTCTATTTTTGGAGATTTTTAGAGAGCAAGTCATAGTTTTATTATTCTGAAATGTTCGACTTAGTTTGTGTTAAACTTTATATGTGTTCTGACATTGAAGTGGAATAAATATAATGTAAACGTGATAATAATTTATTTTTATCTCACTTTACATTTGAACCTAATTTTACTATTTATTTAGCGGTTTCACTTGTTTAATAATTTTAAAATTAAATCAGTTGACCAAGATGATGATGTATCAAAATTGATTTAAAGCGAAACAACTATAAGTGAGTTGACCTACACGCTAAACGAAATAGTACTTTTACAAGCAAGGTTATGTAGTATTATGTTTTATAATATCATTTAAACATATTATTATTCTTAATATTACTAGAATTCCTTAATTTTAATATTTAGATTATATATTTTTGGGAATAATTGATTTTAAGCAAAGACAACTTTAAACTCTTTGGTTGTGAGTAGTTCATTCAGTTTTTTATAAACACGTAAATAGTGGATTTATACAGCTCACTCAACAACCTTCCTGACCTGATATTTGGACTGGTTGTCCAGCATGATCTGAATGATGTCGTATAGGAACACGTCCTGCTCTTTGAACACCACTTTCCTGATCTGCTTCGCGAGCTGCATCGTTTGTTTTTCCGTTTGGTCCAGTTTGTTCAAGCTCTATAGATAAGTTATCGTTTGCTATTTTAGCTCCTGGGTTATTGAAACGTGCACGCACCTCATGAACTGTCTTTGGTAGTATTCTGATCCGTTTCCAGAGTGCAGCTCAACGATGGACCAGAACTTTTGAACCGTTTAACTGTTCAAGTTCTTGTACAGGAAAGCTACTATTTGCTTGTCCGTTTTGTCCTCGAGGTCTTTGTTGAACAGTGTTAGGATCGCGTACTTGAGGCCTTATGAGAACTTGGCTTGTGTTTGGACTGAGTTCTTGGAGGGGCTAGGTTGCGTTGTTGGAATTTATATAGCGCGTTCGGGTTGCTTTTCGGGGCTTTGAGAGTGGTGAGGTAGATCAATTTCAAGTTTAATATGTTAGTCGGGTTCGTTGCAGTGTGTTTGAGGTATTTGGTTAGCTTGCTCCACTTTCACAGATTGTGGATCTTGTATCTCATTATGGCGCTAAATAGTATTATTCTAAACCTCTGCTGCTTTCTCTAGTTCTGGGCTCTACACATCAGTTTGTTGTTAATATTAATCCTCTTCATGTTGTTAGTTGTTGTTCTTATCAACCTCTTCTGCACTTACTGGCTTTTAAGTATTTTACATTTCTGCGCTTAATTTAGGATTTGAGAGTTAAAAATACTACTCTGGGATCTACAATGGCGTGTTAGAGAGAAGCAGTTATAAATTAATATGTTCATTTGGATTTGGCTAATCGTTTTATTCTGTGTTCAATATTTAGATTTTAGAATCTCGAAATTGGGCTGGATTGTTATTTTCTATTTGTTACGATACTGACGAATAATTTGCTATTACGCGATGTATTCCAGAATTATTTAAATGATCTGATTGTGAACCAGTGTTACTATAGCGCATATCGGGAAGTGGGTCTTCTTTTTGAATTTGTATGTTGCAACCTGTATTTTGATTCTTCATTTATCGATTAGTATTTGGTTAAATATTTAACTATTTATATTATAATTCAAAGGCTTGTGATTCCTCATCAGACGACCAGGTAGAATCATCTTTTTATTACATATTTATTGTAGAGTTATCATTAATGAAATTATTTTTACTAATAAAGTCATTGAAACATATTTTGAATCGCGGTATGTAACTTTTCTCGGTTTCAATATTTAAACTTAATTAAGTTGATTTTTCGTTATGATTTTATTATATCTTAAATTAAATTGACTATGTATCAGTATCATATTATTCAGATTCTTTATTATTACTTATCATCATTTATTTATATTATTTTTGTGTAAATTGGTTTTCAGATATTGGGATTTTTGAGTCCTTTAATATTTTCTAATCATATGACATTGTTTAGTCAGTATTTTCGAATTCTAATTCATGTTGTAGTACGTCCTTTTGAATTTCTATTTAAGCTTCTCTTGATTTTGAGTTTTATCTTCCAGGATTAGCTTTAGTTTCATTAGTGTCTTTTTACTTTGTTGTTATTTAATGTTATTACCACAGCTCATAAAATTTATAAACCTTATCGAACGCTTGCAGTATCAGCTCTTAGTTGACTTAAGTTTGATTCTCTAGCTCGTCCCACAAACTTTTCTTTTCAAGTTCGTTCAAAGTTTTAACGGTATCCAATGTATTACCAAAAGTAGAAGTGCTGGCATCGATGTTAAGTATCTTTAAGTATGTTTTAATTAAGTTTATAAAAGATTTTACGTCAGACCAACATGTCTGTGTCATAGAGTCGTTGGTGTCGTGTGAGATGTTTTCTAAGTCCAAACAATCATTTATGTTTTGAATTACTTTGTGTTTTAACATTGTTGCATTATTTACAGAAAATATTTTGAAATAGTATGCTTTAACTTAATTTTACTACATATTCAAAATATTTCCAACATTAGCCCACAATTATTATTGTTATTTATAATTTAATTATATAAGGTGTTTGCAAATTTATTCTGGAGTTCTTAATTCTTTTTGTGTTTAAATATCAATACTGTAGTTCAACGCTTGAATAAAAGCAGCTTAAAAATTGAGGGTATGATGATTTGCACTATTTTATACAACTTAAGACTATAAATACTAATTTTAATTATTACTGTAATTATCAATTTATTCTGTAACCGTATTTGAACATTATTATACACATTTCTGTTAAATAATAGGATTTGAAATATAATCATATTGTGAAACAATATTTATATTTATCTCTTTATTAATTAATTCCATAATTTTCTCAAAAATATAGCATAAAGATTCAACTTTTGTTGATGTAAGCTATGATAGTTTATTCCACAACACTTCGTTTGTTTTGTTGTCTAGCGTTAAAACGATATTGATAACATCTAAATAATTGCCATTATCATTTGTACTTATATTTAATTGGATTAAACATATTTTTATTAATTTGACAAAATATTATATATAATAATTTTTCTTATTGTGATTTACTTGTTCACAAGTTTCGTCTAGTAATGTAACTAAAGAATTTAGATTTTCTATTATTTAATTGGAGTCATTAACTACTTGTTTATTTTCACAGTTATTATTTAGCTAAATCTATGTTTGATTAATTTTAAGATTACAATATTCATATAGTTGTTTAATCTTCTCAAATACAAGTTTTGTTTACTGGATTTTTGATTGCTATTGTTAACAGAATTCATTCCAAAACACTTCAGTCATCTAAGCATTCAAGTTTTGTATCAAATTGAATATACCTTTTGGACCACTATTAATATTTGTTGTATCTAAATTTAGTTAATTTAAACAGGTTTTTACCTGATCTAGGAATTATTTAATAAATTCCTTTAAATATTACTTATTTGCTAATATAATATTTCTGTTAAAATCATTTTCATTATATTGTTGATTAGCTTTCTTAAAAACTTTTGTGTTATTTTATTAGTGTTCAACTAATTCATCGGTTAAAAATGTTTCAATTAACTTAAAGTCATTAAAATCCTATTTTTTAACACTAGAATTAATTGTAACTTTGGGCTGTAAAATAGGTTCAGCTGTAATTGATTTATTTTCATTATTTGTGGTCAATGGTTTATTTATGGTATGTTTCAAATAAACTTTACTGCTTAATTTTTCAGTATACGTTAGTTTCTACTTTGTTTTCATTTGTTAGATTTAATTTGGATTTTAAGTATATAATTAATTATATTATTGGTTTAATTTATTTAATATACTTTTAGCTTTTTGAATTTTAGTTTATGACTATTAGCAAAGTTCGTTCCAGAATGCCTCAGTCATCTAAGCGTCTAAATTGTGTACTATTTATACAATATCCTTGGAATTACAGTTTATTGTATTTATGTGAAATTTATTCAAACATAGTTGCAGTTAATCAATAAATCTTGATATATATTCTTAAAATTATTTTTTATTTTATTTTATTTTTCTATTATTTTCTTGTATGGCACTTTAGTCGTGATTAGTATCAATTAATTTAACAGAACAGAATTAATTGACGGTTATTAATGTTTATTAGCTATTAATTGGTTTAATTTGACGACTTTAATCTAATTATTGAGTTTATACAAATGACTACGAATAATTCACATATTTTTCAAAGTATAATTTTTAAATAATGATCTGTTACTTACTAAGAATGCTTCCAACAGTATTCCATAGTGATTACAATTAATTTATATTCAACCATATAATAGAACTACAAATTTATTCAGGTGTTCTAGACAGTTATTGCTCAAGAAGTTTATTTAATCCATAATTTAGAGCGTTTGTTAGTTAATCCATTGTTATATATGAACTGGGTGCTTTTTATGTTTGACTTTAGTTTTGATAAATGAATTATTAGTGATTTAATGAAGTCTACGTTGGAAATATTGTTTAATTAGCTGTATTTCTTTGATACTCTGTTATTTTTCCAATTTATGTTTAACTGAATGTTTCTAACCATTAATCTATATTATTATATGACATTGAAGTGGAACAAAAATAATTTGTAGCGATATTGTATTGTAATATTTTTATATTGACTTTAGAAGTTAATAAAATTTGATCATTACATGTTAACGAATTGGTCCTTTTAAACAGCTACATGATTTGGATACACAGATGAAAATGAGATTATGATATTTTCGTTCTATATAGGTATTCATGATCATAATATATGCTATATTGTAATCACAAATGAAAAAATTGCGCCCGAACCCGTCAGGTCCGTTCCTCCACCTCATATGAATTGAGAGTTCCAGTTTAACTCAGAAATGAGATAGAGACACGCAAATTTATATAGTCGTTAGTCTAATTGCTTAAAAACTATCTATAACCCACGAATGCAATACCACGAGTTTGAAATAATTGATAGTTGAATAACTACTTAAGAAACGCAGGTGTGCACCTAGATCTTTGGGGTATTTATTCTTTTAGAACAACTATATAACGATATTTATTAAATTAATTTCTGTACATCCATTAATAAGAAAAATATTAAAATATATCACTTTTACGTTGTAACAATGTGGTGTGGATATTACTGCATATAATAAATATTTACTATTAAATATAGATAAATAGCTTTTAATAATCATTGGTCAAATTTTATAATATTTACTTATTTGACTACATTTATTGTGGATTCTTTCTATAAGTGAGTATTAGTAACATATATAAAATATATTTTCACTCCAATAGTATCTGCAAACAAACAATATTCCAACAAATATTATTAATATAAATGATCTAATATAGCTAAACACTATACACACATTATATAATTACATAAATTGTTATAATTTATGTTCTTTAGATTAAATATATATTAATAATATATATTATATAATATATATATATTGATACACCAGTATAACAAAACTATATCATTAGTCAACAAAAATCACTATTCACATTAATATTGTGTTAAACATTATTTACATTTGAAGTGGTACTAATAGACATACAATGTTACTTACATGATAATACGCAATAATTATTTTATAATTATTAATTCCAAACATTTATGTTCACATATGTGATTATATGTAATTATAAGCTATAATGTCAAAAGTTTAGATACAAAAAATGCCTCTTAATTCCTAAAATAACGAGTTTTAAAACGCTCAACTTTTTGTATGGTCCCCTGCTTGACGCTATGACCCACTAGTACTACACGTGGGTTAAATGCCGAAAACTTCTGTAGGAGAAAATAAAAATGGCTACAGAATCACTAAATCTAGTCACGAATTTGTTAACGAATAGCATCCAGGACTAAGTTTTAGCTGGAGTTTAGAAGCTATTTCACTATCAATTATTTATATATTGTACTGTTACATTTAAATATTGTAATTTTACTTTAATATAGTAATAAAAGAAAAATGATCTAATTTGGAATACATTATATTGTACAGTATTACAAAATTATATATTTAGCATTTCACTGGTTATTTTCCACAATTTGAGCAATATCGTGAATAAAAACGTTCTGTTCTTTAAAAAGCGCTTTCTTGATTTACTTCGCGATTTGCGCCGTTGATTTCTCGCCCAGTAATTCTTTTTGGTCGCTCAGGTAATTTTAAATCATTTGTTTTTACTGAACCGTTATTTGGTCGTAAAGGCACCTCATGAACTGTCTCTGGTAATAATCTGCCCCTTAATTCGTGTGCAGCTCAACGATGGACCAGAACTTTTGAACCGTTTAACTGTTCAAGTTCTTGTTCAGGAAAGTAATTAATTGCTTGTCCGTTTTGTCCTCGAGGTCTTTGTTGAACAGTGTTAGGATCGCGTACTTGAGGCCCTGTGAGAACTTGGCTTGTGTTTGGACTGAGTTCTTGGAGGGGCTTGGTTGCGTTGTTGGAATTTATATAGCGGGTTCGGGTTGCTTTTCGGGGCTTTGAGAGTGGTGAGGTAGATCAATTTCAAGTTTAATATGTTAGTCGGGTTCGTTGCAGTGTGTTTGAGGTATTTGGTTAGCTTGCTCCACTTTCACAGATTGTGGATCTTGTATCTCATTATGGCGCTAAATAGTATTGTTCTAAACCTCTGCTGCTTTCTCTGGTTCTGGGCTCTACACAGCATTCTAGTCCTATTTATGATAATTATTATTCTACTAAACATTATCAGCGGAGTTCGACAGAAGGTTTTGAAGTGGAATTGAAATTTGACTATTTAAATGTTTAATACTATAAACCATTAGATTTCTGTGAAATTTTAACTTCTAAATTTTATATGAATTTTTGTAAATTATGATTCTTCACTTTTTCTTATCAACCATACGTGCGAGTTTCCCTTAACGATTACCATTCTTTTTAGTCAATGACTTCACGTAACGACTGGATTCGCGATATAAAGGCACTGGGATGAATGTGTGTAAATCCAACATTTCCATAAATTCCATCAAATCATTTGTCAATTCCTGTTCTTCGCTTGCGTGCGCTTTACTGTTCAAAACTGCATTAACAGTTCTTTAAGCTAAATCAAAAGCCTTATCCTAATCTTCCTAGCTAATAATTACTTGTCCATCAATGTTTATTATATGTTGATATTGAGTTCGTCTAGAAAACGTATCAATGCCATGTTTTTGTGCTAATAACTCAATTAAATGAAATTTCTAGAGCACAGCTTCAGCCTTGATTGCGCTATTGTCGTTAAAACTTTAGTGACGCAATTTTCCGTTCATTTTCTCATTTCCGAACGTAGACAAACTATTTATGTCCGTATACTGATTTGCAGCTGTTTATTCGAACACAAAAGCACAGTAGACTATTATTTGTTCAAGTAATTCCATGCTAAGCACCGCTTTGAGTTCAATATCTTTTCCATTTTTGAAGCCAACATTTCTAGCACGTACTTAATTGGTCTCATACTCTTTGTAAAACCGCTATCTAATAATTCATAACCTTGGGCTGGATTCAACATTCTTATTGGCAAATAATCATTTAATTTTAAAACTGGATCTTCGTTAATGACATCTTCCTCCCAATTTAGCCCTGGAACGTCGTTAAATAACCTAATGATGTCGAATACGTTTCTCATTTCAACATCATTATCTTCTTTTAGTTCAAATACCAGCCAAGAGTTCAGCATGTACGCTCTGATTCGTTTTAATATATGATATCGGTCGATAAGAGCTTTCGGTTCAAACATATTAATTAAATTGTAAATACAATGTCTTCCAGGTCTCTTTTTGTCACCAAAAAACTTCTTTATTACACTTAAAGCTTGAGGTTTAACCATTTTAGATACATATTTCGGATCTGCGTCGCTACAAGAAGCAACATATTTAAGTTTGGTGTTTGAAATAGCTTCTTTGATGTTGGCTAGTATTTGTAAAGTATCATCAGAGGCGGAACCACATTTGGCGTAGTGCATATACAAAAGTTGTGGTTTTGTCTTTGTATCCACAAAGTTGAGTAAAAACAGAAATCCAGCTCTTTAAGCTTACGCTTTTACGGCTTCATCTTCATTGACTTCAGATTATGTCAAAACTCCTTTCAATGATAAAGTTCCATACGCATTCTTTTTAGTAATTTCCACCCGTTCAATAAAATATAAGGCATCTGTGGTTACAGTAACTTTTGCGTAACATTGGCTGTGCAACTTCTATCTTTCATATATGAGCGTTAGGTTTCCTTGAATTTATTCAACAGATGGAATGTCATTACCCATGAAGTTTTCATTATACTTTAGCTCCTTTAAATACTTTGCTTTGTAATCAAGGATGGTTGAAATCGCTGGAAGTCCCCAAAGTTTGAATGTTATTTTGGCACCGCTAAAGCTATTGAGTAGCAAATACAAACAGTAGTCCTTGAATATTGTGCTATATTATCGACTGTTAGGTTCCTTCTTTCTGTTCTTTGCTATTTCAGATGTAATTATTCTGTGAATACGGTCTAAGTTTTTTCTTTCTTCAGTTAATTCCAGCATTAATTTAGAGGAGGTGTGGAAATGGATCAAAATAGATTGACAATATTTTAACACAGAAATATATTCAATAGGTGACTATTAATTCCCCCATTCAAAAACATATAATTTCACTCCAAACCGTCTGTCGAACTCCGCTACATTATCTGTAGTTGGCTTTAGTGTATTTTACATTTCTGCACTTAATGTAGCATTTGAGAGTTAATTATGCTACTCTGGGTTCTACACTGATGTATTAGAGAGAAGTTGTTGAGAAAGTTATTTATTGTTGGATAATGATTTAGATTTATTGACTAACTGATACTATTTTTTATAACACTAATTTAGAGATTTTTGCTTGTATTTTTTATTTTGGTTTACGTTTAATTTCATATTAAGCTGTTCTTACGCATTTTATATGTTTTAATTAAGTGCCTCTACTTATTTTATTGTATAGAATTCGATAAGTTTCTTTTTAGTTTATTCATTCTAATCTAAAGGAGCTTACAGTATATCAACCTGTTATATAGATTCATCTTATTTTGAGATATGTCTACTAGAATCAGCTATACTAGAATCACTAATAATTTGAGTATTTATAAGATCATTGAGTGATACTTTGAATCGTGGAACTTCATTATCTTGCATTTAACTTATATTTTCATTTTAATTTGAAGCATTTTATAATTTTTCTTTATCTACCTTTGTACTATAGTTTTCTGATTAATATTATTACATTTATAATTCGAAATCCTTATTAAATACTGTATTTGTTAATTTGTATGCTTCTTCACTTGTTATATTTAATTTAAATCCAATAATAGACCATATTATATCCTTACTTGAAGAATTGTTTAAATATTCTTAAACTTCCTCTATCTTGTATTGTTGTCTATGTATTTGCTTTTATTATTAATTAATGATATTATTTATTATTCTCTTAAAATTTAATATAACTCTTGGTTTATGAGGTTAGTCGACTAATTTTTTATGATACAGTTTGTATTATTCAGAATGTTATATATTTTAGGTTTCTATATATTATTATGTAATATCTTTGTTATATGAGTTAATTGTGATTTATTTTGTTTCAATTTTTCTTTAAACAATGTTTTATAGTTTATGTTGTTCCCATATTTTACATACCTTGTCAAATGTCTTTTGAATTATTTCATTGTCAGTAAGAGTTAACTTAGCAAGTTCACTCCACAAAATATTTTAGTCAACTTCATTCAAACTTTGAACAATATTCAAAGTATCGCCAACAGTAGAATTGATATTTAATCTGTATTTTGTATTAGCATTTTGATTTAAACAAGTATTTGTTAAATTAATGAAGCATTTAATATAATATTATATTTCAGATCCAGTGACTGACGTAATATTTTGTTGCTCATCTAATATAATATTAATTCTTTGAATAATTGTACTATAACTCTATATCTAATTAGTTTCTTTTTTGTTTTGTTATTAAACAGATATTTTATTTGTAATAGTTTATTAGATAGAAGCTGTTTTCTATTTATAATTAGAATGCTTAAATGTTTATTCATGTTGATAAAATTATAATGTAAAGTTTTCAGAGTATTTTTTATAATAGAACTTTTTAACCAAATGTTATTAGATATTTAATAACTTGCCAACAGCATCCCACAATTACTACAGTTAATAATTATTTAACTTAGTAATACATTTACAAATTTGTTCTGGAGTTTGATAATCAGTCTATTAATTATTGAAAATAATATTGATACCTTAAATAAGTGCTTACGTGAATTTTTCCTTCGTCTATTAAGTATCTTTTAAATTTTACTTTTTTACTGATTAAACATTAGTTTAACTAAGATGTGTTAAGTTACTTATATCTGGAGGCTTTAAAGATAGTATTTCATTAAATTATTTTTAAATTTATGTTATTACTGTTTCTGATTTGTTGAAATTCATAATTTGTTATTAAAGTGGAAAATATAAAATATGACGAATCAACTTATATTCAACAGTTATTTTAAAATACTTTTACATTACATTTTACAATATATAATTCCAATCACACGCCCACCGACTCCAGTCTTTCGGCCAGGGCTTCAACGTCTTCTTCGTTGCTTTTCTTAATTTCTTTGATGAACTGGGAGATGTTTTTCATGACGTCCATTTGAAGGGCCTGCATGAGTTATTTCTGCTGTGTTTTTACTCCATCACTTTGCCCAGCATCTTCAAGATAGTAGTACTAATTGATGAACTATTGTTGCAGTTGGTAGATGTTGCTTATCATGCCCGTGAAAATATCGTTGAATAGAATTAGTTTGCACTGCTCGTTGAACATAGTAAATGCTTTTCTGGCCTGAATAACGAGATTTTCTTGTTGCTCGCTGATGATCTCGTTTATGTTCTTGCAAACCTGCTCCAGTTTAAGCTGTAGGTAGTTTGACATTACTTTTGTGAGCTGGTTCAGCTTGAATTGGATGAAGTTGAACTTTTTCGTGTGAATTTTCTTCTCGGTTAATAAATGGAGCTCGAGTTTCCTGAGGTTTACAATGGGCTTGAACACTTTTTGGAAGTTAAGAGCTGTTTCCTCGCTGATCACGCAGCTGAGTTCCTGCGGGTTGAACGTGATCAGGAACTCCTTTTTGAATACCTCTACTCCTATTTTGTTTAATATGTTCTTGTCGTAGTTGAAGCATGATTGCTTCAGTAGGTAGTCCAGATCGTTTTCGCACTGCGTTTTCGAGCTGATTTGCGTTTGTCCTTGGTTTAGCGCGCTAAATTAACTTATGAAGTCGGATTGGAACCCGAAGTACAGCTTCTTGATCATGTGCAGGTGCTGGTGCAGCGAGAACTCCTTAATCAGATGCTGGTTGATGAAATCGTTCGTGAACTTGTGGAATCCGGTCAGGTTCATGTCCTCTAGCATTATTTCGCTGTTTTCAAACTCACTTATCAATTACTAGTACCCCTTATAAGCGCCGAAGTCGATGAACTTCTTAAAGTAGTTCTGAGTGTAGAACTATATATTTTAATTCTTGTATTTTTATAATTTAGCCATATAATAGTATTAAACGATTTGACATACACAACAATAATAATAATAAAGCTATACAAATATTGTGATTGAGGTTTGATGCAGGAATGAGGTTTGAAGTACTAATGTTAAATTAATTTGCTCTGCAAACAATTTGATGGTTCATAATAATATTGAGAATTTTGTGAATATTTGTTCATTTTTGCATAAATAATACTGTTGAGTGAGTCATGTTATTAATAATACTGAGTTATGTATCATTATTACTAATTATTAAAAATTAGAGTACTTGTTAACAGTGTATTATTATAAAATGAAATGTATAATTGTAACTTTATCCTCAATAATATGGCTCAATTTAAATCATTCATCTTCATCTCAAAAATCAAGTCGCCTGGGTTTTAAAAGTAGATGGAGACGAACTATTATTTTAATCCCAACCTTAAGCTACCTTCTTATTTTTATACTTTGAAATTGTATGCTGTATATAAACTCTATTTTATGAAAAAGTCATTTCACATTTATTGTAATTATTCCTTAAATATACTAATGTGCAAAATGTCACAAATATTCAGCTATAAGTTATATAACCTAAATAGAAATGATTAAATGTATATTTCCTCAATTTTGTTGAAATGTACAGTATTAAATTAACGTATTGTTGTATATACAACACATCAGTTTGTGCTTTTTATAAATAGTCCTCACTCAGCATCCGAAATCCCCATTATATTATACTTTTTATAAATATAAGATCAACTATAACACTTATTGCTAATTGATATTACTATTTATCATATTATAGCTTGAAACTATTCTGACTTCATTAAAATTTAGTATGAAATTCAATACGTAACACTATGATTTTTTGACCTAGAATGAAAATCATTAAATTGATAGATTAATAGTATAAATAAACATTTGAAGTAGTAAACTGATTACTAAATATGATTAACGTAGATGAAAATATTTGCAAGAGGTACATGCTATGAGCTAAGTTAACTCTCAGTTACGAGTGTGGAAATCGGGATTTCGGATACTGAGTGAGGACTATTTATAGGTATAAAAACTAGGCAAACTTGGTCACAAATGCCTCTTGTTAAATCAAAACACAGAAGTAAAACAAAAAGTCATTCGAGTATAATGTCTAGCGAAATATAAGTCCGCAAGTGCATATAATCGCTGAAGTCGATAAATATGTTAGCGAATTAAGATGCTGTTTGGAAGAATTGTCCCAAAATAATATTAAGAATAACTCTGCTGTGAGCTGGAAGATGTGATAGGTATTTATGTTTAAGATCTCGTCGATTAGTAAGATTCAAAATAACTTAAGATTGATCGTAAAGTGGTATTATAAACGTAAACTCAATAACCCAACCTAACGCGAGATACTTCTATAAATTATAAAAGCGGGAAAGAAGTCTTAAACACTTTATGTGTTTTAAAACATGCGTCCCAATCTGCTTAGTTGGAAAAGAAATATAGTCAAAGCAATGTGAAAATAGCAAAGGAGTGACATATTTAGATTGATAATTCATTGAAGAATGAATATGAGACAGCATATTAAAGAAAAGGTGCACCCGTGAAAACTTATGCTTAGAATTTAGACTATACATGTATAAATGAAAGTTCAAGTGAGTGAGATATGTTTATAGGTGGGCTACTCCAAATGGGTCGATTTATAGTTGGGTTTAGCCGATGTATAGTTGCCATCACGTTGAAAGGGGATCATAAATATTTTGTATATCTAAATAGTTCTGGGTTAAATTGTTGTATCGCATGTTGTCTTCTATAATTATACATTACAAATAACTAACTTATAATTATTAGGTAATTTGTACGAGTAATATAATAATTAGTAATAATTATTATAATTATTGCTAGAAAGCAAATTAATTAAACAATGCAAAAGTTTAAAATAATATATATTTGACACAGAAATCAAGTAATATGCACATGTTTATTTATACTAATTCTACTCAGTAGTCCTAAATATCAATTTAATTAAATAGTGTAAAAACCAACTCATTTGCATTATTCGGAATTAATACTAATAATCAAACCGTTTACAATTCGATTCTAAATGTTACTCTAAAATTTGATGTGGTGACATGTGCTTTAGTATGTATAACATGCGACATACAAGCATTTGGTTCAACTTTCATATTTATTGCAGCAGCACATTAAGTTTCTGGAATAATTATAGAACCATACTATAGTATAAATTTAGAAAATATATTGATTCAATATAGGTTCTAAAGCAAATTGTCATCAGGAATAGTAAATTATATTTAAAATAAAATATATTTCTCAATAATAGATTGCAAATTAGCCGGATTTGACGAATAACAGAGTACAAATAATGGCTATATAGCTTCAAATATAATGATTGAAATTACACTATACGTTTAGAATCTTCATGTTTGTATTAACGATACATAACCGTTTGGTTAAAATAGTGTAGTTGATACAATTTAAAATTAACTGTATGATTGTGATCTTTGTGAAAATTAATTTGTAGTGTATGGTATTTGTAGAGATTCATTACATTTTGGGCACCTATAAAATGGGAAACTTTTGTGCATATTTCCATTTATTTATGAAGATGATGTTTGCATTTGTGCACCTGGATATTTGCTAAATGTAACAGAGTGTGTAGATATATTACAATAACTTTCATTATTATCTTTGGATGTTCATGGGGATGATATTGTATAACTCAAATAGAAATAGTAAAGCATATTTGATTAAATAGCTGTAATTGATTAAAATATTATATAAATTATGAATGATGTATAAAATAGTATTGCAGACAATTCGTCAAATTTAGAACGATATATAAAGTAAAATATCAGTAATTTAAATACAAGTATAAATATTAGTTTGAGTCTCAATAATTAAAGTATATATTCATACATCAATAAATAGTACAATGTCATGTCAGATATAATTTTATGTTTGAACGAATCTGTACAACAATATAATATGAACATATCTGATTAAATAATAGCTTTATAGAATAATGTACGAATTAATTCATCAAAACTAGAATAATATATAATTACAAATTTTTCAAAATAAGATTCAAATCTATAGTATAATACAACTGTTTTAGATTAACGAATATATGCTAATATATCAGCACTATAAGCAAATATTGCAACTAACTCATATAATTTATAATAATAAATATATTTAAATGTAAGTCTATTGAATAATTCAATTATATAATTGAATAATTCAGTGTTACAATAATAAAATGTAAGTTAGTAGTAGTAAGACTCTATTAAGTAACTTAATCAAAAACTAACTTGTATATAAAATGTTGGATACTAATTTGTTAATGGGTGGTGTGTTCAAGTTGCTTGTCCTATTTCTGGATAATATACGATTAACGGCATTTGTCAATGCGATATTGGATATTCTGTTGTAAACAATGAATGTATTTTAGCATCGCATATTATAAATTCAATAGAACTTAGTATGTGCTACTAACAAATATTTATTACCAGCTTTAATATATTATAGATAACGGATTCTGTAACTAGTTCATTAAATTTTAGCACGGGTTATGTATTTTAAACAAATTCTTTAATGCATGACATGTTTGTTGAGATTTAAAATAACGTGTATAATAATGTTATTTATCCACTTTTTAATAATTAATCTTAATTTATAAATATAAAAGTATAAATTGGAAATTAAATTGTTTAAAGTGGTTCAATATTAACAAATAGTAATTAGTTATCTATAAACTCGGTTAATATAATATCAAAAGAATCAAGTTAGATTGTCGTTGACACAGGATATATTAACATTTTACATATTTAATCGAATTTTTCAGATATATACAACCTTTTATTAAATATGACTATTTTAAATTCATTAGGAAATATAAGTTTAATATAAAATATAGTTGGAAAGTTAAATATTACTAGTTTTGAAGTATTAGGTAACTATTAAAGTTAGGGATGTGTCTCCTTATTAGGGTCAAAAATGACATGGGCTACTATTATTGCTTTCAATTTAAAATTTTAACCTACATCTTATTTAGTCGGAAATTACTCGTCGTTCTATTTCAGCATTATATAATACAGTTCTTTATAACTTAAAAATGTTGCTATAATTGTTGGCTCAGCAACAAAATATAATATTATTAATTCCGTAGAATCTTCTAATAATTATAAGTTTGGTGGAATTATTTATATTGTGAGTACAAGCAGCGTGGAAATGTATAAATTAATTTCAGATAGTTATATATCATTTACGAATTCTTTCACGTAGCAGAGTGGATATTTGATTGGATATTCTTCTTCCAATTAAAGTAAAATACAAATGCAGAATATTTGTCTTCGATAACTAATTAATGCCTAGCAAATTTCCGCTTTTGGTGTTATAGGATATACTGAAGGAAACATCATAATCTAATAATCATAGCTGAAAATTGAAATCTAGGGAACATATTTATAATATGTTGGTATTATAGGATTGTAAATGTTTTGTAATCTTACTGAATTAATTGATTTAAATACCATAATTTAATATAATTTGGTTGGAGTAAATTCATATGGTGATATTGGTGGGTTAATTGGTAATCAGAGAGCTCGATAATTAAATGTATTTAATATCAAAATAGTATTCACTAATTCTAACGCAAGTCATACTAGTATCGGAGCCATATCTGGATATACATGTTTAAGTAACATATCAATCACTAATATATTACTAATGAACAGCTCTCTAGCATCAATAACATGTGCTGGCGGATTAACGGGGCTGACATTAAATTGTTAGTATTATGTAAATAATACTATAATTCAACAAATAAATATTTCTTGTAATTCAAGTTATGGAATAGTATCAGGATTTAGTGCAGGAACGAACACATATTAAATTTTGTCGTCATCTTCAATTAATAATTACATTAATACTGTTTTGTAAGATAATTGTGCATAGTTAACTAATATATGGTCAGTAACATAGTGCTGATGTGTGAATTAATATTTTTTAATATTATAGTTATTATCCTACTAACTTAACTATCATTTATACTTACATGGTCTACGTTTCTTTCTTAGCGGGTGCTACTTCGTGTTGGAGAAGTGGTCTCATACCCAGTCGCCCATTTTCAACTTCTTCCTCGAGACGGCACAAACAGACTTCATTGAGACTCGAAAGTAAAGCAAAGGCTCTCGCACGCCAGTGTTTCCACTTTCAAAACGGGCTCAACTCAAAATAAATATTCATTTATGCCCACTCAGTAAAGACCCAACAAGGCCCATATATATATATATCTTTACTCCAGTAAGTGAGATATATACAAATATGCAAATAGTAGAAATTGAAAAATAAGTAAAAGTAACATAAATATAACATAATACATACAAACCTTTTCCATTACAATAAATGAAAATTATACATAAATTAAATTAACAATCTTTTTCATTCTTGAAATCATGATGCCAATTTGCAATTATCATTAACAACAGAATATCCAATATCGCATTGACAAATGCCGTTAATCGTATATTATCCAGAAATAGGACAAGCAACTTGAACACACCACCCATTAACAAATTAGTATCCAACATTTTATATACAAGTTAGTTTTTGATTAAGTTACTTAATAGAGTCTTACTACTACTAACTTACATTTTATTATTGTAACACTGAATTATTCAATTATATAATTGAATTATTCAATAGACTTACATTTAAATATATTTATTATTATAAATTATATGAGTTAGTTGCAATATTTGCTTATAGTGCTGATATATTAGCATATATTCGTTAATCTAAAACAGTTGTATTATACTATAGATTTGAATCTTATTTTGAAAAATTTGTAATTATATATTATTCTAGTTTTGATGAATTAATTCGTACATTATTCTATAAAGCTATTATTTAATCAGATATGTTCATATTATATTGTTGTACAGATTCGTTCAAACATAAAATTATATCTGACATGACATTGTACTATTTATTGATGTATGAATATATACTTTAATTATTGAGACTCAAACTAATATTTATACTTGTATTTAAATTACTGATATTTTACTTTATATATCGTTCTAAATTTGACGAATTGTCTGCAATACTATTTTATACATCATTCATAATTTATATAATATTTTAATCAATTACAGCTATTTAATCAAATATGCTTTACTATTTCTATTTGAGTTATACAATATCATCCCCATGAACATCCAAAGATAATAATGAAAGTTATTGTAATATATCTACACACTCTGTTACATTTAGCAAATATCCAGGTGCACAAATGCAAACATCATCTTCATAAATAAATGGAAATATGCACAAAAGTTTCCCATTTTATAGGTGCCCAAAATGTAATGAATCTCTACAAATACCATACACTACAAATTAATTTTCACAAAGATCACAATCATACAGTTAATTTTAAATTGTATCAACTACACTATTTTAACCAAACGGTTATGTATCGTTAATACAAACATGAAGATTCTAAACGTATAGTGTAATTTCAATCATTATATTTGAAGCTATATAGCCATTATTTGTACTCTGTTATTCGTCAAATCCGGCTAATTTGCAATCTATTATTGAGAAATATATTTTATTTTAAATATAATTTACTATTCCTGATGACAATTTGCTTTAGAACCTATATTGAATCAATATATTTTCTAAATTTATACTATAGTATGGTTCTATAATTATTCCAGAAACTTAATGTGCTGCTGCAATAAATATGAAAGTTGAACCAAATGCTTGTATGTCGCATGTTATACATACTAAAGCACATGTCACCACATCAAATTTTAGAGTAACATTTAGAATCGAATTGTAAACGGTTTGATTATTAGTATTAATTCCGAATAATGCAAATGAGTTGGTTTTTACACTATTTAATTAAATTGATATTTAGGACTACTGAGTAGAATTAGTATAAATAAACATGTGCATATTACTTGATTTCTGTGTCAAATATATATTATTTTAAACTTTTGCATTGTTTAATTAATTTGCTTTCTAGCAATAATTATAATAATTATTACTAATTATTATATTACTCGTACAAATTACCTAATAATTATAAGTTAGTTATTTGTAATGTATAATTATAGAAGACAACATGCGATACAACAATTTAACCCAGAACTATTTAGATATACAAAATATTTATGATCCCCTTTCAACGTGATGGCAACTATACATCGGCTAAACCCAACTATAAATCGACCCATTTGGAGTAGCCCACCTATAAACATATCTCACTCACTTGAACTTTCATTTATACATGTATAGTCTAAATTCTAAGCATAAGTTTTCACGGGTGCACCTTTTCTTTAATATGCTGTCTCATATTCATTCTTCAATGAATTATCAATCTAAATATGTCACTCCTTTGCTATTTTCACATTGCTTTGACTATATTTCTTTTCCAACTAAGCAGATTGGGACGCATGTTTTAAAACACATAAAGTGTTTAAGACTTCTTTCCCGCTTTTATAATTTATAGAAGTATCTCGCGTTAGGTTGGGTTATTGAGTTTACGTTTATAATACCACTTTACGATCAATCTTAAGTTATTTTGAATCTTACTAATCGACGAGATCTTAAACATAAATACCTATCACATCTTCCAGCTCACAGCAGAGTTATTCTTAATATTATTTTGGGACAATTCTTCCAAACAGCATCTTAATTCGCTAACATATTTATCGATTTCAGCGATTATATGCACTTGCGGACTTATATTTCGCTAGACATTATACTCGAATGACTTTTTGTTTTACTTCTGTGTTTTGATTTAACAAGAGGCATTTGTGACCAAGTTTGCCTAGTTTTTATACCTATAAATAGTCCTCACTCAGTATCCGAAATCCCGATTTCCACACTCGTAACTGAGAGTTAACTTAGCTCATAGCATGTACCTCTTGCAAATATTTTCATCTACGTTAATCATATTTAGTAATCAGTTTACTACTTCAAATGTTTATTTATACTATTAATCTATCAATTTAATGATTTTCATTCTAGGTCAAAAAATCATAGTGTTACGTATTGAATTTCATACTAAATTTTAATGAAGTCAGAATAGTTTCAAGCTATAATATGATAAATAGTAATATCAATTAGCAATAAGTGTTATAGTTGATCTTATATTTATAAAAAGTATAATATAATGGGGATTTCGGATGCTGAGTGAGGACTATTTATAAAAAGCACAAACTGATGTGTTGTATATACAACAATACGTTAATTTAATACTGTACATTTCAACAAAATTGAGGAAATATACATTTAATCATTTCTATTTTGGTTATATAACTTATAGCTGAATATTTGTGACATTTTGCACATTAGTATATTTAAGGAATAATTACAATAAATGTGAAATGACTTTTTCATAAAATAGAGTTTATATACAGCATACAATTTCAAAGTATAAAAATAAGAAGGTAGCTTAAGGTTGGGATTAAAATAATAGTTCGTCTCCATCTACTTTTAAAACCCAGGCGACTTGATTTTTGAGATGAAGATGAATGATTTAAATTGAGCCATATTATTGAGGATAAAGTTACAATTATACATTTCATTTTATAATAATACACTGTTAACAAGTACTCTAATTTTTAATAATTAGTAATAATGATACATAACTCAGTATTATTAATAACATGACTCACTCAACAGTATTATTTATGCAAAAATGAACAAATATTCACAAAATTCTCAATATTATTATGAACCATCAAATTGTTTGCAGAGCAAATTAATTTAACATTAGTACTTCAAACCTCATTCCTGCATCAAACCTCAATCACAATATTTGTATAGCTTTATTATTATTATTGTTGTGTATGTCAAATCGTTTAATACTATTATATGGCTAAATTATAAAAATACAAGAATTAAAATATATAGTTCTACACTCAGAACTACTTTAAGAAGTTCATCGACTTCGGCGCTTATAAGGGGTACTAGTAATTGATAAGTGAGTTTGAAAACAGCGAAATAATGCTAGAGGACATGAACCTGACCGGATTCCACAAGTTCACGAACGATTTCATCAACCAGCATCTGATTAAGGAGTTCTCGCTGCACCAGCACCTGCACATGATCAAGAAGCTGTACTTCGGGTTCCAATCAGACTTCATAAGTTAATTTAGCGCGCTAAACCAAGGACAAACGCAAATCAGCTCGAAAACGCAGTGCGAAAACGATCTGGACTACCTACTGAAGCAATCATGCTTCAACTACGACAAGAACATATTAAACAAAATAGGAGTAGAGGTATTCAAAAAGGAGTTCCTGATCACGTTCAACCCGCAGGAACTCAGCTGCGTGATCAGCGAGGAAACAGCTCTTAACTTCCAAAAAGTGTTCAAGCTCATTGTAAACCTCAGGAAACTCGAGCTCCATTTATTAACCGAGAAGAAAATTTATTTACTTTTATTTTTTCACTCGCTAATGTTCCAAGTCTTCAACTTATATTCAACAGTTATTTTAAAATATTTTAACATTACATTTTACAATATATAAAATGACTCACTTAACTGTAACCTTATCATCAGTACTAAGGCTCAATTCAATCATTCCATCTTCATCTCACAAACTAAACTCAGTTACACATAACGTTACCACACTAACTAATCTCAACATCATACCTCATCTTCTAGGATTGTCACTCTGAATAGCCTCCTCAGACAACCTAAGTTAGTTCAGCACTTGAACTAACATTGTTGACCTCGGAAGTTATCTTTGTAACTATCTTTGGGATGGCTGGTATGAATCTTGGAACTAGCGTATCAGCGGCAACGCGTAGTGCTTCTAAGTTTAGAGCAGGAAACAATGTCATAACTCTTTAATCAGTTTTTTCCTGTTCATGCTCATTTACTCTTGAAAGCGAAATCTCTGCAATATATTAACTGCATAAAGTCTGTGTTTGTGTTTTGTTGTTTTATAGTAAGTTCCATACGGACATTTTTACATTATATTTTACAATATATCCCACTCACTTAACTTTCATTTATACTTGCATGGTCTACGTTTCAAGCGCATGTCTTCGCGGGCAGCATACACAATGTTGGAGAATCAGCCTCATACCCAGTCATCGATGGAAATATCCATCTAATTCTGTAGCTTCTTGGCCTTCTTCTTTTCGCTTTGACTTTACTTATTTTCCTACTGGGCAGGTAGGGATGCCTGTTTCAGAACATCTTCAATGTTCTAGACTTATTACAGGGCTTTAATTTTCTATAGGAGTATCTCGCATTGGGGTCGGTTGATGAGTTTACGTTTATAAAACGCCTTTAAAATCAATATTAAGTTATTTTGAATCTTACTAATCGACGACTTTGGGTGGTCTTCAACGTAAATGTCAATAACTTCTACCAAATCGCAGCATACCTACTCCTAATATTCTTTCGGATCATCTTCCCAATGGCGTCTTAACTCGCTTGCTTGTGCTTCGACTTCAATAGTTATGTTGCACTCGCTGGCTTAGGTTCCGCTGGATACTGTACTCGATTAACTCGACGTTTCGCTTGTGTGTTTTGGTTTTACAAGTGGAATTTGCGACTGAGTTTTCTTGGTTTCTTGGGGTAAAGGCGCTTGTGGGGCTTCCTTTGGTTTCTGAACTGGGGTTTTGGTTTAAGAAACTTGCTTCGGTGCAGTTTGTTTGGGGTTTTGTTGATTCTAAGATTTTCTTGCGACTTCGCTCTTGTTGGTACTTTAGCTCTTTGATTAACCAGAAAGACTAGTGTTGCTGCAATTGAAATTGTTTACAACAACTTGTTTTTAAATATTGATAGCTCCTTGGTTCGTCTAGGTGTTATCAGTATTATGGGTGACCTAAGGTGGTTGAGTTTATGTGTTCATCTAGGCTTGGATCTCTTGGCTGTGTTGCACTTGAGATTTCTACCTAGGTTTCTTCTTAGGTCTTATGCTAGAATTCTGAGTTCCAGCGTTTGAGTTTGTTGTCTCATTGACTGGAATACTACTAAATTCCTCTGTTTGATCAATTTCCTATATGTTTAGTTCTGTTGGTTGATCTTGTGCTTTTCTAGTCTTTTTCCTGAAAATATAGTCTGTTTGTTCTCTGTAGTTGGACATTAGGATTCCAACTTACTGGTATAACCATAAATCTTCGATACCTACTTGTCGTAGTGCGGCTAATGATTCTGGATGGACTGTCGTATCTTTTCCGATAATAATTGGAGTGCAAGTAATAGGCTAGCCATTGACAGTTTCCGTTTGATAATGCTTTTGTTTCACAGCGAAGTATCTCTCGGTGTCCCAGGATATGCCTATGTCAAAGAACTGTTGTTTGCCATCTTTTATGAAAGATATGTCGGCTTTGTGTTTTTGGTCAGTTCTGTTGTTATTGTTCTTGCTAACTTCTTTGACTTCTCTAACTTTGTTGGCGTCGATCATTTTATCGGCCAGCTATCTAACAAAGTAATCATGTGTTAAGATGTGATTTCTTTGAAGCTTTTTACAATTAAGCTCGTGGTAGATGTCATTCTTGCAGTTGCAAAGATCACATTTTGTATCTAAGCTTACGTATTTTTGCTTTTTGTTGAATCTCATGTCAACTAAATATTAGAACCCTTTGTTTGTGATTTAGTAGAAGTTATCCAGGCAATGACCTAGTTTTACTTCTGAATTCACGTTAGTGGGGTATTATTTAGAATTGATGAATTCGTGTCTGTTTTGGAGAAGAAGTCTCTCGTTTCCTTATTTACTTTAGTCGGATCTTGGGACGCCATGTCCCTATTTTGAATCATTAGATCAAAATATGCTCCAGGGGTTATTAAGTCTAGGCCCCCGTCGTCCTTGCTGAGTAACATGACATCGAGTAGATCTTTGGTTGGTAGATCTGAATCGAGGATTTCTTCCATAGCTTCTGCTAGCATGATGTCGATGTAATCGTATTTATCTTTCGCATCAGCCAGTTGGGTTTCAGTTATGGAAGCTTCGAGGAAGGGACCGTAATTTGCTGAGGGGATAATGCATTGTTTGAAAATGAGATATTAGTAGAATTTGGGAATATCGTATTTTTATAATGCCTTAATCCTGGTTTGGAGTTATTTCTGAACTGCTATCGGTTCGGAGTTGATTCCGATATTTTGTCCAAGGAATTCAATAACACCTGTTGTGTTTCCTAAGCTAGGGTCGGTTCCTTCGCATTTGTCTTTGTTAATCACTAGTCCGATTTTTTGGAACATATTTGCGAGTAACTCAACAGTTTGATGATATTCTCCTCTTTTGTGAAGAACAGTCAAATCATCTGCGTACATTACGGCTCTGTATCATTTTTCGTCGAGTTCGAATAGTATTGGGTCTACGCATGCCAGAAATAGTTTTTAACTTATGACATCTCCAGTAGATACCCCTTACTTTACTCTTGGAATATCGTCCGCCCACCGTGACTAGAGGTGGTTGAAGATATATCGCCTGTCCTGTAAGCTTATTGCTGAGTTCTCTAGTGCTTACCTAATTTAATCATGGGGGAGTTCGTTGAACGCATTTTAAATATCTACTTTGACCACATCCCAGATAGTGTCGTCCTAAACTGAATTCTGAGTTGTGTCAGTTTAAGTGTCATCATTTTATGGTGCAAAGTGATTTTGATTGTTGTTCAGCATATGAGCAACTTGGAGTTTTGCACTTTGTAGTCCTGATTTTCTCCCGACATATTACCTGTGGTGATGAGTAATTTTGGTATTTAGCTGTCGTTCAAACAGTTTATGAAATACTTGTAGGACTGTTTCGCCTAGACAGATACTTCTATACCGTTTTTCCGTCCCCTTAGATTATTTAGGAATGTAAGCAACTTCGAATTTGAAAATGTTATGCCTTGTACAAGGTTATTCTCTCTTCTTTAACTCGTTGAATGCGTCTGTTAGCCATTAGACAAATGTTTCTGTAAGTGTTCTTGTGGCATACAGGATGTGCAGTGGGCCGGATGGTCCAGCCGCCTTAAACCATTACAGAGATTAGATTTGGTCTTTTACCTGTTTGGTTTATAAGTCCTCCGTAGCTGGTTTAAGCACTTTATCTTCGCTTGTAGTGAGTTGCTGCGATAGGTTTGTCTTGAGGGAAGTGAATTTTATTCTGTGTGACTCTTTCTTCCTCTGAGATCGGTTCATATCTTTCGCCTGTAGCGTCTCTGTTGATTTAGTCGCTTGCTCTACCAACAGCTCTAAAGGTTTCGATGTGTCTCACAACCATTCGTTCAGTGTACTGCTTCTATTTAGCAGGAGAGTACTCGTAAGTGTCGACCTTTGGGGTGTGCTTTTTTACAAACTACCCCAAAAACTGATTTAAGAAGTTTAGTGCATTATTTTTATTCTCCTTATATAGTTTACAGAAGTATTTTCCTTTTCTTTCTATCCAATACTTTTCTTCGTCGTTACACTAAAAAGTGTAACGACGATGTTCTACTCGTCTTAAGGTATTTTTTCAATATATAGGTATATTTTACAATATATAATTCCAATCACACGCCCACCGACTCCAGTCTTTCGGCCAGGGCTTCAACGTCTTCTTCGTTGCTTTTCTTAATTTCTTTGATGAACTGGGAGATGTTTTTCATGACGTCCATTTGAAGGGCCTGCATGAGTTATTTCTGCTGTGTTTTTACTCCATCACTTTGCCCAGCATCTTCAAGATAGTAGTACTAATTGATGAACTATTGTTGCAGTTGGTAGATGTTGCTTATCATGCCCGTGAAAATATCGTTGAATAGAATTAGTTTGCACTGCTCGTTGAACATAGTAAATGCTTTTCTGGCCTGAATAACGAGATTTTCTTGTTGCTCGCTGATGATCTCGTTTATGTTCTTGCAAACCTGCTCCAGTTTAAGCTGTAGGTAGTTTGACATTACTTTTGTGAGCTGGTTCAGCTTGAATTGGATGAAGTTGAACTTTTTCGTGTGAATTTTCTTCTCGGTTAATAAATGGAGCTCGAGTTTCCTGAGGTTTACAATGAGCTTGAACACTTTTTGGAAGTTAAGGGCCGTTTCCTCGCTGATCACGCAGCTGAGTTCCTGCGGGTTGAACGTGACCAGGAACTCCTTTTTGAATACCTCTACTCCTATTTTGTTTAATATGTTCTTGTCGTAGTTGAAGCATGATTGCTTCAGTAGGTAGTCCAGATCGTTTTCGCACTGCGTTTTCGAGCTGATTTGCGTTTGTCCTTGGTTTAGCGCGCTAAATTAACTTATGAAGTCTGATTGGAACCCGAAGTACAGCTTCTTGATCATGTGCAGGTGCTGGTGCAGCGAGAACTCCTTAATCAGATGCTGGTTGATGAAATCGTTCGTGAACTTGTGGAATCCGGTCAGGTTCATGTCCTCTAGCATTATTTCGCTGTTTTCAAACTCACTTATCAATTACTAGTACCCCTTATAAGCGCCGAAGTCGATGAACTTCTTAAAGTAATTCTGAGTGTAAAAATTAGTGCGTCCAATATCCAGAATTGTTTCTTATTAAAGTTCCTCGGCTTTAAAAGTGACAGTGAACATCTCGTCCCAGTCCGTTTTAACTGTTTTTTGAATGAAGAACTCAGCGTCAATTTTTGTTTCAAAGATGAACTGCTTCGTCATTTGCTTCAAAACGGCGTTAAAATGTGTTTTTAATTAAAAATACAGTTGAGTGTTGATCATTTAAAAATCCTTTGAGGCGAAAACTATTTGCATTCCAGAAAGGGAAGAAATAGATTCAGCAGTTAATGCGAGGAAGATCACAACTGGCTTGAGGTATTTTTGAACGAAGTTATAAATCTATAATTGGCCGAATCCGGTGCTAAATACAGATTCCTGGGTAATTAACGTGTTCAAATCGTTTAACTGCTTGAAATAATTTTTTTACAAAGTGGACTTTGCAAATGAAACGAACTCGCGCTTCAAAAGACTGCTCGACTGCTCCAAAGATTTTAACAGATTCATCAAACGGATGAACACACTACCACAGTCGGTTATCCCGTTAATTAAAGCTGCCTGACTCAACCCAATCGTTTACGAAGAAACTGCTTAGTACAAACCAGTTTGCGCGTTTATCTCCAACTTTAGCACCTAGCCGTCAATACCTTGCAGAAGATAAGTTAGATCCCTGTGAATTTACGTGTCAGTGATCGTTTCGTGCGATTTACGCTGCGTCTTGTGCTTCTCGGTCACCAACTCAGTCAGTTTATTTATTGACGGGATATTCGGAGAAATGCTCTGCTAATTCTGCGCTAACGGCTAGGGCTCCTCTTTTGGGATTTAGAAAGAAGAGAAATCGAAATAGGTTTCTTACTGCTTTACTTACACTTTTGACAACTCCAACAATATATAGAGAATAGAGGCCTTCTTATTCACCTTAGTATTTTAAAAAGCTTTCAATAACTAAGTGGCTTTCTATGAATTAGCAGGTTCAGTTACTTATTTTTATATTTGTTTTACTATTTCAGCTTAATTAGTAAGCTTTGGTTTTAACTGAGTTTGTAAAAGTGATACTAAATCTTTAAAATCAGTATCAGATGAACGATTGAAAGTTCTCAAAAAGTCATGTAAAGATTTTTCCATTCAAATTCTGGAGTGGTGTCTTATGATAGAAAATATTAGAGCGTTTATTGTCGATCAAAAAACACTTCACATTCAATGGATTAACTGAATAAATAAAAATAAGAATAATATTTTGATTTTTTGTTATTTGATAATGAAAAATGCGCTGTTTCAATGTAAACAAACGTAAAATAATTTGTCATTTCAATAAAAGCAAAAGTAAAATAACATTGTTTCGAAATCAATACAACTGGTAAAATTTCATACTCAAATAATTTCACAGATTGTTAGATATTTCCATAGAAAGTTATTAAAGTCAAGCACAATAATAACTTCTTTTAATTTGGAGAAGATGAAATTAAGTACAATTTTTCTTGGTGAAGATTTTAGATTGATACATAGATATAAATATTTTCATTCAAAATAACTAATTGGGTTTTCAGGATAATGAAGTTGTTTTAAAAGATTTTTACCAAAGTCTTTATTGAAATCATTATTTGTGTTCTATTGTTAGATATTTATTATATTTGGTTTGGTTTGATTAATATTTTAATATTATTCTTAGTTTGAATGATTAATTTTCATTGGGTTACTATTCTATGACTGCATTTTATTTTGCAGTAGTAATTTCAAATTCATTTAAAGTGGAAAATGTGATATTTAATATATAGTGAATAAGCTCACTTTTTGTCTCAATCATCTCATTCGATGATCATAAGAGGTATTATTTTTTGGAGTAATGGTTGTAATTGTAAACGTTTGCTCATAATTTATCCAGCCTTAAAAACGTAATTTACGTTTTAGAAAACCGGAAATTCGGAATATTATCCGAATTGTTAAATTACTTCTGGAACTGCATCAACAATAATAACGCTTTCACATTTATTTATATCTGAAATGAGCCCAAATACTGCCCATACATCCTTTGTTTCCCTTAATAGCTACATTTAATCTTTCAATCCAGTTAAATATTGAGGTGTGAGTTACTCGAAGCTTGTAACTTCAGAACTAAATATTTTCCCTCTTCCCTAACCAAATTATACATTTCTTTGTTCTCTGGAAATAACAGCATCGAAATCCCACTCTAATTTTATTTATTTGGAAAGTTATCTGCCAAATTCTTACATTTCGAGACCACATATTAAAGAAAGATATTATGCTGTTTTAGCATCTTCAACTGTTGTTCTAGGCGATTTTAATAATTATGTTGCACCAAGAATGCCTGCTAAAAGTAGACCTGCAATAGACACAGGCGGAACCACATTTCTTTCACTATAAATGTTAGCAACAATTGTTGATGTAGCCGCAGTTGGACGAATATAGTATTCTACTGGTTCACTTGTTTCATATCTACTAAGTTAGTGATTATCAATAATCGATTTTACTGTTACTCCTTATGCCTACAAACCTGGAATACAATTTAAATCGGCAGTCCCTATCAATGTGACATTTAAAATATTTTTAATCCCGACATCGTGTCTTGTTATAACATTAACCAGTTTCCCTTCTTTATCAACAATTGCACATCCTGGAAGGTCTTTTTATTAGTTTAGTTTACGTGCGATATCATCTAATTTTACATCTTAGTTAACGATTATAGAACTATCTGTACTCATATATCTTTTAACTGGAGTAGATTGCTTTATTAGAACTGTTGCCTCCGTTGTTCTTTTTGGTGTATAAATTACAGGAATAGCGCATTCATAATAACTTCTACCAGGAGACTAAGGTTTCATATAAAGCTCGTCAGAGTCAGATAATTCTTAAGAATTATGATCGAAATTAGGTTCATCAGAACAGACTATCAACATTCCAGCATTTTTATGCACAAGATACTCATTAATTTCTGGATTATCTGTTGATATAAAAATAGTCTTCTTAAACTAATCTTCAGTATAATTCTTAAATAATTCTTTAAAATGACCAAATGATGATGAAATAGTGTAAATTTCATATATTTTAAGCTCAGTGTCAGTCTATTATATTGGTGTTATTCCGCTCAATGTTTTAACAACTTAGGAAACATTTGTTTCTACCGAATTTAAATCACCTGAATCTAAAGGAGATATAAATGCAGATACGATATCATGAAATGTTACCATACCAACACAACAGTGATTATCATCAACACAAGGAAGTATACGCACTTTATACAATGAATATAATTCCATTGAACGAGCCAATGAGTCATTCTAATTTAAGTAAACCAACTATTCTCTTTTAATATCACTTGGACGAGGGTGTATATCAGACAAAACCTCTGGGTGTGGTATATTAAATTTATCTAACACATACTTAGTAGCTGGACGTAATTATCCTGTAACAACAGCTTTGCAACCGTTGTTCATGATGTGGCGTTATAAATAAGCGTATGATACAGCTGAACATACCGCGTCAGTTGTATTTTGCTTATTAGCTAAAGTTCTAAATTGTTGAGCAGAATGTAACATATCTGGTGAAGAGATGAAAATAAACATACTAGCATTTAAATCATAAATGTATGCTTTATTACATTTCATTTCAAAAATATGAATTATGATTTTTATTGTCTATTATGTAATCTTTAGTTTACAGATTCTTTAAGTTTTGCTAAGCATTAATAATCACATAAAATTTTGTAAGATAAACGTCCAACAATAGATGAAATTTAGACACTTATTGAAGAATAAGCTTAAATTTATGGTGATTAAGTAGTAAAGATGCTCAATAAAAAATGAAATATTATTCAGTATAAATGAATAAATATTGAGTGAATAAATCATTCTTGTGGTTCTTGTTCGTCTTGCTCATCCTCAAGCAAAATATTCATTTATTCTTTTGTAGTATCATTTCCCCATTTTTCAGCAAATATTTAAGCCTCTTCAAGCGCTTTTTCGGATTCTTCTACAAGTTCGCAAGCTTTATATAGCTATGACATTCTAACCATGGCTATACATCTTTATTCTCTTGTAAACATTGTGTTACCAGCTGCATGGAATCTCTTTAACAAAGATACTTTTTCATCTTCTGGTAAGCTAACTCCACATAATGTTGATGTTATCATTGTGAATGCTCCAATTTAATCATTGGAATTAGCAATCATTTCATATGATTTAATCATCATGCTTATGCACTTGTATAAATCTTCACTATCAAACTATTGGGCACATTCGTATTGACCATTTATAGATTTAGTTAAATAATCGGCACAATGAGCATAGAGAACAACTGAAAGTTATGGAGCTGGTTCTGTTAAAAACTGTACAGTTATGGGAGGTGGAATTGCTTTTTCTTGTTTACTATGTGAGTAATTATATATTAAAATATTTTGCCACTTCTAATGCGGATGACAAATTCCAATAAATAATCTCAAGTTGGAGATTATTCATGAACTACTCATTAACACAAGAGGGCCAAAAATATGATTTCGATCGTATTAGACCATAATCGACTATTCAAAGTCGGTATTTAATATTCCAAAAAGGAAAAATAGAAATTACCACATGCAATAAAAGGACGGCAATGACAAAAATAAACGCGGTAGAAGATGTTTAGGGAAGGTCAACTAATTCACTTAACAAACTTAGGCAGTTCTGAAGCGTTTGTATTCTCTTCATTTCTGGGTCCAACGGATGAATTCATAAAATATTGTACCAATCTGAACTAGTTATATCACTTGTTTAAGATGTCCCTGTGTAATTTCTACGTTTTAGTCAACAAAACTAATTTATGAAAGATTTTATCTCGAAAATATATGGTAGTTAAGCCTGATTGGAGAAAAGAATAAGAGGATCCAATGATTGGTATACGGACGCAATATGTAATTTATAACTAGTAGCGCAAGCACTGGACCTGCAGAGGACCTCGGTGTTCATCTTCAACTGGGTCAATCTGAACGATTTTAGGTATTTCTTAATCACGAAAAACAATGGAGGACTTTTTCTTTCAATCTCAACCGGGAGCTCAAGATGAAGTTTGGGTACATCGCTTAATTAGAATTATAATTCAGGTAGTTACAGTCGCTTTCATTCTCAAAATACAAATAATGAATGCCTTTTTGTTTCTTGAAGAATGGAATCAAGTGGGTTAGTCGGGCCCAGCATTAAATAATATATTGATGCTACTCTAAAACAACAGTTATTTTACTTATGATCTTCCACTTCCATTTCATAATGAGAAATCAATTTTCTTGATTGTTAAATTATACAACGTTAGGTAAAGTTGAAACTTATTATTGAAGTATATACAGAGTTATATACGTTAATTATTGTAGCACAGCTATCCAAGGCTCAACCAGGCCTTGATGTGATTGAAGCACTTTACAAATCAATAGTAAATAGAGTTAATGAGTGTATTGATGAGGAGGGAGAACACACTCATTATTGAGCCGGGCAGTGATATAAGTAAGATTCAAATAATAAACTTCATTCTTCTTCCTAATTCAAAAAAGCATTTCGAGGGCCCACCACTGTATGCACTCTAAAGCTTCGTGTAAATAACCATCTCTAACTAAGCCGTAAAACAATGCTGGAATAATATCTTGTCTTGCCTCGGCACAAATTAATGATTCACCCATTTTCTCAAATACATAAATAGGGTTATGCATGCAAGTGAGAGTCTAAGCAAATTCAAAGGAATTTTCATTTACTATTGTAAGAAGAGAATCTGTTATAGATTTAGCTTATTTTTCTGTTTCATCCTTTGTAGCAATATATTCTTCGTGAGTTTTCAATAATGGTTAGTTAACTATTTGGTTAGCTAAAAACGTGCAAAATTGAATGTCATAGTCTGAAGTGAAATGCTTTCTTAAAATTAATGTGGGAGATAGAAGTAAAAATTCTTCAAAGTACCAGGGGCTTAAATTAGTTAAAGGGGTAGCTAATACTTTTACTAAAGAATCTTCGTCTCTCTTGTTCAAAACCATTGGGTCATAATCTTCAAATTTAATTTTCTTTGGTGCGAATGCGTTTAGAATCTCTTCTTCCTTTTCTTCTTCTTCCTCTTCTTCTTGTCCTTCAGCATTGAGTTATTCTTCTTGGTTCATTAAAACGGCATTTGGATTTATATACTTTGCAATGGTGTCTATTTATCCATCCATGCCTGGGTATATTACTAAAACAATAGTTTCTAATGCAGCAGCAACTTTGGAAAGATCAGTTGGCCACAATTTCGCAGCTATAAGTAATAACTGATCGATAACAGCTAACCAAGCAGAAGAAATAGCGTCTTATTCAGTTGGAGCATAACCAATCTGTTTATCTAATTCTTCTTCTCCTGCGGAGCGTTGAACTTCAACCAAGGTTTTTGCGAGTTGCATACCATGTCTGCAGAGCTTTCTGTAGATTTTTTCAGTTACCATGCCATTATCTTAAAGTTTCTTGGCTATGGTGACAAATGCTTTGACGCCCGCTGGGAAGCTGCAGACTGGGGTCAATATTTTATCGCAGTTTCTGCAGATTTGATCAGCTGGCATGTTGGAAATTATTTGTTCCATGATTTCAATGCCTACGATTGGGTCGCCGCAGGATCTGATTCTTTTGAGGATGTCAATGACGACCGCGATTCTTTCTTCGTCTTCGGTGCAGTATCTGGATAGTTCGAGGAATCCTTTTTGGACGATTTCGCCGAGGTATTTTCTCTTTCTGTCTCTTCTGGCGATTTCGTTTTTGGTTCTGCCTACGTCGAATGCGGTTCTGCACCAGAGTCTGTTTGCTTCGGTGTATGATTCCATCATGAATCTGGAGCATTGGTCGAAGTCTTTTGCGGTTGCGATTGAGTCTTCGTCTTTGTGCAGGTCCAGGTACGGTTTTACCTGCGAGAACATGAATTCTCTGTAGAATATGTGTCTCGTTGGCGACTGAATTCCGGATGCCAACTCGTTGAGCTCGTCCAGTATTACCTTTCTCGAGGCCCTTATTTGGCCGAATGTTGAGGGCAAACCTTATTTTTCCAGCTTCTTCGAGTAGGCCGAGGAATTGTAAAGTTTGTTCCTGGAACTCCAAAGTTGTTGCAAGTAAACGCCCGAAGCGAGTGACTGCAAATATAAACGGGGGAGAACGTGGTTTATTTAAGTGGTCATCAAAAACAGATCTTTTTGGGTTATCATCTGAGTCTTTTGGGCGTCAAGCTGGGTAACTTTCACGAATATGTCCTTCACGTGCGTGGACAGGAAGGCGGTTGCCTGATTGAACAGTTTTTCGTACAAAGCGGGCTCGAGAATGTCATTCCTGAGGAACTCCAGAACGTCGGCTGCCTTGTCAATCGCCTGCGGTAAATCGTCAATCTCGTTCACGGTGAGCAATTTGTACTCGCCAATCTTGAAATTCATCTTCTCCATCTCAGACTCAAGCCACGTGGTCTGCATATCCTTGGACTCAACTTGAGCCACAAAATTCGGATCTATTTTAGTCTAAAACAAAGAAGCCATAAATGATTGAAGTGGGGACAATGCGGATCGGCTCGTATAATAAAATAAAATACAATAATTAATCATGTTATAAATGAATACAATAAATGTTGAAATAAAGCATTACCTTGCATATTATAACAATTTATATTCATAGAAATAAGTGCGGACACATAAAATAGATGCAATTTTTCTCATAGCTATAAAATTAAAATACAGAATAATAATAACATGACTCACTCAACAGCAACAATCCAACAATACATCTAAACGCAATATATAAATATATACTAGTTATTTTACCATATCCAAGTATAAATAATATATATTTTAATAATGAATAATAAGTCTAGAACAAATAGTGACACATTGAAATAATTAATACTATCACATATCCATCCGAATTGCTTTTTATTCTCTTCCAGCACTTCCACACCTTTTCAAAGCTGTTTTCTTTATATCGGCATTTAGCTCCAATTCAACTTGATCCATAATATTTTTGGGTTTTTATGCAACATATTCTGCTTCAATATTATCATTAAACTCGTATTCTTTAACTTTTTTAACACGCTTAACTTTTTTAACCTTTTTAACTCTGTGTGATTCTTCCATTGAATCATTCACTGTAGATGTTAAGTCATGTTTCTTTTCCATTGCAGGTGTACTCGTAAGTTCTTTAAGATTGTGTAAATCATCTAAATCTGATTTTTTAATTGGTGATTGAGGTTGTTTAACAGGTGATTTAACAGGAGGTAATACTACTTTAATTTCATTTTCTTATGGTTCATCAAAAATTTAATCATGGCAGTCTTGCTAATTTTGTTCTTCTTAAATCTTAGGATCAATAACAGGAATAAATTTAGGAAGTTTAGGTTTGCTCATGTTTGTTTAAACATTTTGTTTATCAGTTAAGTCATGACCGATCTTAGTTTATCCAGTTGTTGAATTATCGTTGGAAATTACGGTTTAATCGTTTATTTTATCTTACTATGAAGCCTAGCAACCCATTGCGGTTGAAGTGAAATTTAAATATTTATAGATTTCAATACAATATTTACAGTGAATTTTCACTCTTCATTTTAAAAACCTTTCCAACTCTTCTAATTTTTCTGCTGTACTTAGTTCCTATTGCTATCTTTTAAATAATTCATTGACATCTTTTGCAGCGTCAAATCTTACTACCAACGTCCTTTATTTGGCTGCTTTTTCACTGAGTAAATCAATTGCATCTTTTGTTTTTCTTCTAATTCTTTTTTCCATTTAGCCATTCACATGTTCATATTATTTATATATGAGTTCTTTAAATATTTTAACTGCTTTTTCTATCTCTGAAAGATATTCTTAGTCCACCCATATACTATACTTTTACTCTATGCATTCCATTGCTACTTTATAATATATGATTTTTGAACATACTTTTTAGTTGGGGTCGTTTTCAACTTTAAAAACAGCTACTTTCCCTAGGCTTGTATACATTGTTTTAGTTTCCCAACTATCTAATAAGTTTATTAAATCTGGGGGTACTTACTAATTCGAATTGTTTGTTAAAAACCTAGCAACCAACGATGACACCACTTATTTTTATTTAACAATAGTTTTAGAAATGTTTAAAATAACTGCATGAGGAAGATCATACTAAGTTTCACAAAACAATTCCAATAATGCTTTATTTAACATATTTTGAGTTTCATCAGCAGATTTATAAAAAGTAACTCTTCCTGTTGATTCTATGTATAATGGTTTATTGACAATTACTTAGTGCAGATTATAATTCTTTAAATAATTTAGTTAATCTATAGATGAATATTGTTATAAGGATAAAACATCTGATACAGCTAAGTATGTTTATGTTCCTTTCTGGATCATGTAAACTAGTCCTAGATTATGAAGGAAAAATAAAACATTTTGATGTAATTTTAAATAGTTAGGGTCTAAAATAACAGCTCTATGAACAGGGAAATTTATAATTTGTAAAATAAATTATAATTGTGCTAATTATTCAATTTACTAATCTTGTGAGTCTCTAACTGTAAGACCTTCAACTTCACCCACAATTTTATTGAATGATTTGTATAATTCTGAGTTTCCAAAAACTTTTATAAGTTATCCAATAATGATACGACATTACACAAAAGAGTCACCCAAAATAAATTTCTGAACTAACTATCCAGATTTTGATAATTAAATAAGTTCAATGAAATTTTTCAGTTAGTTCTATATTTTTTATTAACAAAATTTTGCTGGTTTAATGTTTAGTAATAAATATACAA
The DNA here is from genome assembly GCA_963988835.1 of Hexamita inflata. Taxonomy (NCBI): domain Eukaryota; phylum Fornicata; order Diplomonadida; family Hexamitidae; genus Hexamita; species Hexamita inflata. Next base: position 483,543 of record CAXDID010001186.1, read on the forward strand.
TACGTTAAAATCTAAAATCTTCAGATTCGATATTTAATTGCTCAAGTTCTTATTGCTCATCTTCATCAGAAGATCCTATAATATCATTTAATTCTTATAGCGAAATACTTTCTATATCTATAGGTTATGCAGTCATTAATTTTTGTTTACCGATCATTACCCTAGAAAAAATAGGTTATGTACGACACGATATCTAATCAAAGCCATTAAAAAATACAAAGTTTGGAGTTAAACTAGATTTGTAGTAAAACAGAATTCTAAAGGCTATTAAAATTTTCTTTTCATCTTCAGATAAGTCTTGCTCCAAATACTCATATGGTTTAACAATTATAGGCGGTTTTTCTATGTCTTTTTCATCAGGTACCTTTAATTATTAATGATATAGAGGAAGTAGATTAGCTGTCACCTGTCTAATAAAATATTATAGTAAAGGAGACAGCTGTTTATATACTACCATACAACATGCAGGTGTCGCATATAATTTTTCTAATTACTCAGAATCAAATTAAAGAAGGAATCCGTCCATTGAAGTGGTTACAATAAATTAAAGTGTGGTATTTTAAAATTATATTCAAATATAATACCTTTACAATCAATAACCTAACTTGTAAGTTTTATAATTCTTTACTAGATTTGTACTTAAATATATCACTAATTAATATTAATAGTTATCACTCAGCTCTACAGCCTTCACCACCTTCCTTAATATTTTGGGATCTAGCTCCTTTGGCAGCTTTTTCAAAAGCAATAATGCTTGGAGGTTTTTGATAAAATATAACTAGAGTGTTGTTAAATGATTTAAATTTGATAAAATTGTTAACCAGTTATATTTTTTACCAGTCTAAATCGGTAATAGTTAACTTTTTATAAAATTTTTTGTTTGCTGTTCTTACAACAAGTTAGTTATCTTCTGCTGTGACTTGATAGTTTGATTCTGGCCATGGCATTTAAGTAATTTTGAAAAGATAGTAGCCTTCTGAATCATGACGAGTTATAACAGGTTGGTTCGAAGCTGCGAACAAATCAGTTGTGACTTGTTTGGATTTGTCTTGTTACTATTGAGGTAGTTCACCTATTTCAAAGTCCCAGTCAGAAATGCGGCCTAGTTTATCAACTCTTCTCCATTTGCGTGCTACGCATATATTTTCTTTGATGTCGAATTCTTCAATGCATTCTGTTTAGTCCGGCATTATAGTGTGAATTCTCTGTATTCCCTCTTTGTACCAAGCTTATTTTTTACCTCCAGGTGGAATCAATGACATTGAAGTGGTAATTTTTGTGTAGTAAATATCATTTTTAATGTGTTAATATCATTATATAGAAATAAATATTTATTTTTGTGTCATTCATCATCAGTTTCAACTTGTGCTATGCTTTCTACGTCTTCTTCAAAATCTTGTCCTTGTTCAACTCCGATTCCTTCGATATCGTCTTCTTCGAACACTTCGACCTCGAATACTTTGTAGAATTGACCGAGTTTCGTCCAGTTTTCTTTGTTTATGAAGCAGAAGTCAATTTCTTTCTTGAGCCCCTTTTTGAGTTCGAAGCGGTTGAAAATGCGTTTTTCAGAGCACAAATCCGAGTTAACGATACCGAAGAAACGCTAGTCCTTGTTAAAGAGGTAGTTTTACCACTTCTGAACGAATTTCATGGACAAGACGAAGCTCTTCTCCTATTCGTTCGAAAAGATTTGGTCAAATAACTCCAGTTCCGAGTCAATATCCGTCTCAATGAGGGTCTCGTCGCACACTGAGGACTGTCCGAAAACGGCCTCTATGATTGCAAAGAGCTTACCACTCACCTGAACAGCTGGAGGCACCATGGCTGGTTAAACGGCGTACTTACCAGCTGCATCCGAAAACTTCTAGAACTAATGACCACCTGGCCACGGCATGGTTTATAAGCGGTAAATGAAATCGCCACTTATCGTGCACTTCTCAGGATAAATTTTGTAACTAGATTAAAGCTGCCTCTTTATGAAATCTTAAGCACACCTGTAAAACTCGAACACAGTATCAGCCATTTTAGTCTACACCCCACGTGATACCTCTGAATAAATTTCTGTGTACACAACCTGAATAATGGCTTCCTGAAGCGGATTCATTTACTTTTAATAAAATACCAAATACGGGCTTGGACTCTAAAAGTTCTTACCCACATCCTACAATTTATTTGCATCAAATATTTTCCATGTTTAATTGTCCTCCATGTTTATCGCAGCAGTGTAGTGGCCAGAACCCAGACCGCCAGAGTGTTAAACCACAGAAGTCAGCTTAAATTTAGGTTCACCGCACAACATTGCATCAATATCATACGCAATCTTATAATCCTTTGATAACTTAGCAAATAGTTTGGAACGCAATGTAGCAAAAAATTAAGTTGGTTTCCCTTATTTTATAAGTTAAAACTCTTGGTAAACTTATCTTAAGATCTGATATACTTTTTATCCTTAATCCACAACCTTAGATGATTTAGCTTTAAATTCTTTTAGTGTCTGCTCATATAATTCATAGAAAGAATTTGTTAAACTGCACATGGCCAAACATTCTGTTATAACAGAATAGTCAGATTTCGACAAATCCGTAACATTGTGTCTCTTAGCAAATGCATCCATAATATGTTTAGCCACCAAGAAGGAAACAGCTTGAGGAATAATCTTTTCAATTATAGTGTTAGCAGAACGTTCTGGCTAAACTGGAGTATTAGCATATTCCAAGAAGCGTCGGTGTGGAGATTCCATACTCAAAAATTATGTTAAATCCAGAATATCAGGTAACCTAACTTATTAACTAAGCTTTTAATCGGCATTATAACATTTAAAGCTTAAGCACAAAATAGGAGGTAAATACAAATAGTCGGTAGCTGATTTAAATTAAGCCTATTGGTGACATTAATCGCAAGATTTTTCAGCTATTTACAATTTTAGAGTGTTTTTCAAGCATTCTTCTAATGATATATCTCCTTATCCTTATAACTCTAAATTTTGACAAATAAAATCTTCTCTAGGTTACGAGCTGTTCTTACTACGACAGTTTTTGCATTCGCTTTCTCTTGTATTTATCATTATACCCTTAAAGCAATCGGAAATAATATCTCTATGTTAAAAAAAGAGTTTTTAAGGAAATATTGACATAGGATCTTTATACTCTCTTGCAGGACAAGAAAAGCTAAGCGGTTGTATAGTATATTTTGAAAACTAGTTCAACACTTTTTGAAGTATTTCAAACAAATGCAATAAAAATTCTTGTGCATCTTATTATTTGTTATTTAAATACATGGGATTGTGAGCTTATAATGCTCTATACAAGCTTTAAATATTAAGTCCCTCTTAATAAGTGGACGCTTCATTATTAGAATTAAATATTTACAAAGCTTAAAATGCTTGTGATGTAAAAATCGTAAATTATTATTCTAGGTGGTCTGATGCTTTTAGAGATTGAAGATAATTACCACATGTCCAAAACCACTTACCAAAATATTAAGTGTGTGCTAAAGCTTACAATACAGAGTCCATATAACATGTAGCAGCATTATTTACCACACCTAATTCTCCAAATCTTTGTGTTCTGAATATCTATTGCTAACTTTGTAAATATAACTCGGCCTACATTTACAAGTTTTACGTTTTGCTTATTGGGATTACGGGATTAGGTTTTTCATCTATATTTTGTTGTCTTTCTTTGACCCACTTATCATATTTTCTACTTGTTTTCATATTTTCAATGAAAAATGCAGCTGTTTTCTCTACGTGAACAAAATCATAACATGAATAGCACCAAACTTATTTATTCTCTATATTGACAAAATGATGATGTGATGTTGCCAAAAAATGGGCATTTACATGTTTGTTTTCGTTTTCTCCACAACCGATATATCCGCAGCTTAAGCAAAACCACAATTTATCTCTCTTATAAACACAGTTCGGCTCATTGCAACAAAGATTTAAATCTGTAATTTTATCGATATTCGAGTAAAGTAGATCAACGACGCACTTTTCAGTTAGTGTTGCCTTGTTTTCATATTATTGTAAGTGCGCACACGAACGTGCTAATGGGATTGGTAGGCTTGTCATTGTTGAGGAGTGGGTTAAAGTTTAAAATTACTGTCTATATTTATCGCTAATTGATAATATTTGATTATATTTAGTATTACGGATGAGAGAGTGATGGGATAACAATATTAATAATAAATATAGCAGTATTAACTAAAACGAAAACATATTATATAATCTATTCCATTTTATATAATCTAGTTTATAATTGAATCATTTTTTCACTTACAAGGCAATTTATTCATGTAAAACTCCTTATTAGAAATATACTTTTAAGAAAGATAAGATATACAAATTTAATGAGTTTCTCTTTATTGATCATTTTTTGAGTTAAAACCTATAACTCCCTTATAATAAATTATGAATCAAGAAACATTTCATTCAACATCCATTTTTACGAATGGAGCAAGTTCTTCAACTATGAATTTCTTATTGTGAATATTATGTAAGTGGTTATTGTGCGTTTTCCTCAACACAATTCTCCCGCCCTCGTTCATCGTTTTCAGCCCGAACAAATCTAATTAGTAAACGTCCCTCTCCTCCATTGAATAAACTTCAGAGTCCGAATTCTCCTTCCAGAACCCGAACTGAGCCGACTACCACGGCTCAATTATCCCGTCAGATTCAGAGCCGAACAGAATCATTTTGTCAACTGACATGAAATTGGTTTTGTATTGAGGATTGAATGTGCGCTCGTTGTCCAAATCAAGTAAGTACCTCCCGTTTTAATAATAAGCGTCAAGATTGTACGGATCGCGCCAGTAACTAGCGATGCTGAAGTGATCGTAGAAAATCTTGTTGAACTCAACGTTAAATATTAACTCATTGAGCCAATCCGGAAAATCGAGCAAAAACACGCACTTTGAATCAACACCGCAAAATTCACCAGCCAAAGGAGAGGATAACCCGATAAACCTAAGAACAGGGAACTTTTCGTGATTGTAACGCTCCAAATACCCTCTCAGCAACAAACCACCCTGAGAAAACCCCAAACCAATAAAACCACTCGATAACTGCGGATCATTGTTTATACAAATCACCAATTACTCAAGCTGATAGTCCAAAGACGTAAAAATCGACTACTCAAAGCCGATACCCAAATCACACACTTTGACATATAAATCTGGTATTTGCTGCTACATAATCAATTACATATCTTTCATCGCATCGCCATCTTCCATAACCCCGTGTATTAAAACTATTGGAGCTTACTTTTACAAAACCAGACCTGATAGGAACAACATTTAAAGTGAAATTAATATCTTAACCAAATTTAGTTAATTGATAAATAATTCAATGCTTTTTATATTTCTGTATTGTACATTTCAAGAGAGATACAGAATGTACAATTGTTGAATTTTAATCAAAAATTTATAGGCTTTGCCATGAAGTGTTTTAACATATAAACACGTAAAAATAATAATATTAAACAATTACTTTGAAAATTATACTATTTGACTTTTAATATATTGTGATACAGATTAATTATTAAATGTGTGTTGATGAAAGAGTATACTACGCGATTCTCTGAAGTCAATACTTCTTATACAGGTGTTCTCCCCCTTTCTGTTACAATTGAGACTTTAAAAAATTAAAGCTATGAATTTGAACTGTAAATCACCAACATTGTTCTTGAAATAAATGATTAAACGAATAACATATGTTAAAAATCACGGATACCAACCAGTGCTCGTCATATTACTAACGTATTTGACAAAATCTTGAGAGGCTTTAGTTTCTTCAGCAAATATTCGCTATACATCTTCTACAGATATTTCTTCTCCGTAGGGTATTATTTTTTGCACCTTTTCCTCGCTTTTCATAACAGCTTTTATTAATTACGTCCATCTTTTGATAATTAGTTTATTATCAAACATTTTCAAGCTTTCTCTTCCTTCATTTCCTTTTGTTCTTCTATATTCAACCGTGTTTAGTAGTTTATTAATTTCGTTTGACATGTTATCTATATCATTCTTTTCAACTTATATCACGCCTTATTTTGTAATTTCGCAATATTCCATTTTCATAAGAACGATTGGAATTCCATATGCTTTTGCTTCCGCAACAATCATTGGGAATCCTTCGAATTGACTTGTCATTATTAAAACTGAAGCGTTTTAAAGATATTTTTGAACGTCCTATTGGTATCCTAAAAACTGAACGTTATTTGTAACTCCACATTCTCTAGCTACCTTTTGGCAGAAGTTTTGATATTCTGGGTTCTGATTACCAAGTATTTGTAAAGTTGCGTTGTGTTTTCCCATTTCATTTACTTTTTGAAGTATTTGAATTGGAATATGCGATCTTTTTTGCACCAGATCGTATCTACCGATGAATAATATATTTTTGTGTTCGAGTGTAGCTGGCGTGATTTCTTTCGGGTCGAATGTGAGCAAGTTTGGCATGTAAAGTGCAGCTTTTGCTCTCACTACTTGCCAGATTTTCGCATCTGTGCGTGAAAGACAAATAACTGCGTCAGCCTCTTTGTAGGCTGCGATTGTTTTGTGTTTTAGTTCGTCTTTTTTGAAGTAAAGGTACATGAAGAACGAGTTGTGCTCGAATGCGATTACCTTCGCTTATTCCTTCTTTAATTCCCGAATCAGCTCTGTGTTTATGTCCCTCCAGTGGTCCTGGCACACGAAAATGTCAATTTAATATTATTTGTGTATTTTATTTATGTCTTCAACTGCATTTTACTCGTTTATATTAAGTACAGTAACGTTTTCATCAATAAAATTTGGTATTTAAGTCGTTGTGGTTACGATGAACAGCTCAAAACCATCCACTTTGCTCAGGTCTCTGGTGAGGAGTTCGGTCACACGTTCCATTCCACCGCCCACGAATTCCATTAAAACGAACGCAATTCGCGTTTTTGGAGCCTTTGCTTTTATTTGGGGCTGAAACTGAACTTGCGTTTGGAAACTTAAGAGTAAAATGGATATCATTGGAGTGGGGAAGATTATTAAATTATTATGGGAAATTTAGTGAATTTGTAATAATGGTGCTATATTTATTTATATATTTCTTTCAAATGAATAATTGAGTAGAAGACAACCTTCCTCGTTGTGTTTGCTTCTAACAGACCAATTTCATAAAAGATATTGAATGTACGATGTTGAATAATTACAAAATAACGTATAATTTTACATTAATATTACTTTATTAATGTTATTAAATACGTTTAAAATATTGTAATTGTTTAACACTTCAAACAAATAATGAAATAGTATATTGGAATTAGTATAGTAACTTACTACTTAATTAATGTGGTAAATTTAATAGAAAACTCTAACTTTAATGGCAAACATGAATTTTATTACTAAACACTAATAATTTCTCTATTAACTGCTATACTGTCAACTAAATTAAATTTAAACACAAAAAATCTTATATAAATGTTATATTCCTAGCAAATTGTTTAATTGATACATATTTTACTTCCAAATTAGACTTTAATTAAATATTTATTTTATTGTGCTAATATAATATTCTTGGTACCAGTCTTTGTTCGAGTACACTGACTAATTTGACATTTTCTTTGTTTCCTGCATCTTTATCTTAATTGGCTCTTTCTATAGTGCTTATTAAATTATCATTTTCATCAAAGTTTATTTTAGAGTTACATTACTGCATCATTTTTTCATATATATAACATCATTAGTGAAAATAAATATTCGAAGCAATCGATATGTTCAGATTTTTAAAATCATAACTTAAGAATTGAATAGGACTTGAAAATATTTTTTTAAACACTGTTAACTCCAAAATTAATAAGACTTATAACAAAGGATAAGTAATTATTATAAAATTGCGAAAAAGATATAGTGATGCTAGGAATAATAACGGTAAGAGCCGAGATGATGAGCATCGAAGACCTGGCTGTGAAACAGAAATATTTATACCAAATTCTGGACCAAGGGTGCCAGATGTTCGAAATCAACAAGATAAAGTCGATCACGGGAGAGTACATGTTCACGAGCGGCTTCAGTTAGTACTTCGGGACGTCCTTCAGAAACAAGAACAACGTCGTGGGCATGTGCAAGCTGTGCACCCTGGCGGTGGAGACGGCCGCTTTATTAGATATTTAAATATCCAGCTTGATAGTTCTGGACGAAGTGCTCATTGGATCGAATGGAGTTTCGACCAAAGCGGGACACGTTGACTGCTTCGGGCTGGCGATTCAGAAAATAAAATAAGACCTCCCACAACTAAAACCGGGAATTTATATTGATAAACCCATTCTGGACACTAACACGCTGAGCATGCAGGCGGCGAAGCAGCAGGTGTTCAACAACTACTACGTGGACGAGCTGGACGGCTACAACAAGCTGACGGCGAAGCCCTTCCTGCTGAAGAACATGGAGGAGCAGTTCACCGACGTGTTCAACGTGAGCTCCTACCAGGAGAAGCAGAGCTACATGGCCGTGAACCACCGGACCTCGTACGACAACAACTTCTCCATGAAGGGCAGCCGCCTGCTGTCCCAGGAGGTGTCCGACAACAGCAACCACAGCTTCGAGGCGGACCACCAGAACATCCACAACCTCATCGAGAAGTCCATCTTCCAGATCAAGCTCAAGCAGTCCTGGATGACCAAGATCTACAACATGTTCTTGATCGGCTTCCAGATGTCCGACCAGTTCCAGGCCAAGAACAACGACTACATCTACCAAAAGTACGCCCTCATCTTCATGACCTGGAGGGCGCTTCTCTTCAAGCTCGTGCTGTGTCTCATTGTACTAATAACTGACATCTAGCTCGAGCGAGAGAACAACGCAGTTTCAGAGTTTTTAGGATTGCACTTCAACTCCGGAGACATGTAGATTACTTCGCAGGTATTATTGTTTTGTTCGATTCTCATGAGCACTGTTTTCAGCTTGATCTTCTACGTCATCTTCAATAAGCAAAGAGTGTTCGACCTCCAAAGGGTGAACAAGAAGACCAAAGGCGTTCACCAGCTAATAATCGTGCAAGCCCAGATTTTGCAAATCTTCGAGATCTTCATCCAGTACTTCCAGTTTATCTCCATTTGCATCGACTACACCAAGAAGTCATACGACCCGATTTAGAAAGTGGCCATGCAACAAATTATCGTTTTGAAGTATATTTAAGTACAGATTCAAACGTACTTGCACATATCTCCGTTTTACAACTTCCTGCACAGCCTCAGCACGAGCCTCAAGTTCGCTTTGCTGGCACTCTGTAGTTTGACGTTTATCATTTTCCTGTTTCCAAAGACCTTGATTTATATCTTCGGTCTGATTCTGTCCAACTTTAATGTGATTTTCCACCAGGTCCAGTACTTCGAGAAGGTGCTTCTGGAGATCAACTCGCGCTACATGCTGGAGACCAAGTTCCAGACGAACCGCAAGAACATCGAGTCCGTGTTCGACGACATCAGCCTGGCGGCCTTGAGACAGCAGGAGACCTACCTCATCAACGAGAACGACTTCAAGATGGAGCTGGTGGACATCGACTACTCGTGGTGCGAGGCGATGCTGAAGGAGAAGAACATGCAGCTCCAGCTCATGTCCAAGACCTTGAACACGTCCCAGAAGGTCCCGATGTTCTTCCAGGTGTCCAGCCCGAGGTCGGTGTCCAGAAACACCAGCTTCGCTAACCTGAACCAAGATGCGGGTCTGAAGCTGCAGATCGCCATTCTGAAGGAGTTCACGCGGGTGGACAACAGGTACGTGAACGTGAAAAACATATGCAGACTCGGCGAGTGCGTCGTCGTGCTGTTCAAGGCCAAGAACGTGGAGGAGTTAACCGAGATCCACGACACAAATATTAGCAGATTTTTTGAAAAATTATAATTAGCAATGTATCCGCTCCTAAAAAATGACGTTGAAATGCATATGGTGAGGGTCACGTATGATACAGCATCCGTCCTAGTTCTTCCGAATCGCAACAAAAACGATATCTAAACACAACTTAAAAAAGGCTTCAACATAGCAATGGGTATGGTTAATATTATTGCATAAACCAGTGATTAGATAAATTTTGGAGCAGGCGTTGGAGTATCAGATGTTTGTCAAGTGCAGCTTGGAACCTATCTCTATAACTTCGAGTTCTTCGGACACGCGTTCCAAGAAGCGGAGAGAGCGGCTCTAAATTGTAAGCACAAATCCGTTTGTTTCAGCAAAAAGTTGTTCGAGTTCTACAATCCGAATTACTCTAAAGAGAATTTAGAAAATATTGAAACGCAGATGAGTACCGAATGGGTGATGATGTCTAAAATCAAGAAATGATATGAAATGAGTTATATTTAAAAAATCATTTATAAAACTCAAATACTTTACCATTTTCGTTTTCAAATAGTATCAGTTGATAAATTATATCAATTATTTTTTCTGCTTTTGTTTGAAATCAAAAAGTTAACACTTTAAGAACTCATCCGTGCAAATTATAACGATAGTATCTTCAATATTTTGAGAAATAGTAAGAGACGAGCAGTCTCTATTTATGTCGAGTCCTATTACATTCTTATATAAGTATATTGATATAAACTAGCCCTTTAGGGTTTTTATTTAAGTTGCAAAATATAGTTCCAATTCTCAAAGTGTTAAGTCAAATACATGGATTTAGAAAAATAATCATTCTTGTCATTCCCACGCGATTCCTTCGAAGAATTTCAGCCCTTTGAGGTCTTCCATGGTGATTCTCTCGCTGGGTTCCCATTGTAGCATTCTGACAATAATTTCAGCGAATTCCTTGGGGCTTCCTCTGAGCATTTGGTCAATTTTCCTCGTGCTTGCTTTGTGGTTCGTTCTCAGTTTTACGGTTGATTCGGACGCGTCCCAGAAGAACTCCTTCTTCCTCGGAGCCCTTTCAACGAACGTTCTGGGAGGGATTCCGAGCACTTCGACTATTTTTCCTATCTGGTCGAACTCGTTCTCTCCCTGGAAAATGGGGTACCCGGTGAAGAGCTCGAAGAAGACGCAGCCCATTGACCAGGTGTCGATCTCGGTTGAGTATGGCATGCCCATGATGACCTCAGGTGCGCGGTAGAACCTGGACTGGATGTACTGGTACAGGGTCTGGCCCACCATCGCGCCCGAGCCCCAGTCGATCACTTGAATCGCGTTCGACCCCTCGCGCTCGAGTAATATGTTCTCCGGCTTGATGTCCGCGTGAATTATGTTCAGCTTAAAAGAGTAGGCTAAAGCTTTCACGCACTGCACTGAAAATTCCTTTATTTGCTAAATCGGAAGGCCCTTGAGATCGTTCTTGGCCAGATACGCATAGAGATCCATTGAAAGGATGTCGAAAACCATGAACAAATGGCTTCGGAACTCACCTCTGTTAAGGAGAGTTATACACGCGTTTTTGTTCTCCGGATCGGATTGCCTGAGCTTTTCAAGCAGCTGAATCTCAACAAAACCCTGCTTTCTGAACTTCTTCTTGTTCTTCAACATCTTCAAGGCTACTAACCGCTTATGCTTGTGATCGAAAGCCCTATAGACCTTTCCAAACGAGCCCTACCCCAACAACTTTTAGAGTTCATAACGGTAGAATATATGATCACCAACCACTGGATTATAGTCGCCTTCCTTGTCATCATACCCATAATTTGGTTACATAGGATCGTAGGTCTTTTGAGCTTTACTACCAAAATAATAAACAGTTTCAAATTTCAAGATTTCTTCTTTCTCATACTCCATTAATTAGTGAGAGAAGTTCTACAGTATAAACTATGGAGATTGTACGTTTTAAACAACTGTTTATGGCATATTGGGTTATGTAACATTAAATATTCTATGGCGATTTGGTGACATATAAGCAGCGCCTAATTTTAAACCAGGACCTTAATATGGCTTAGATTATGGTTATGCTATCGAATTTGATTTTGGTTTTTCAGGTTATTTTGCAGCCACATAACGGCGGAATTTATTTTGCATTACTGAAGTGGTTACTATTTTTATATATTTAACAAATATTTGTGTAATATTAATTATTAAATTAATCTTTATGTTTAGCTAATCTTAATGTAATTTAAATTCTTGTTTGTGATTGATACGATATTCAATGTTGATAGATAAAATATTTATAGTAAGCTAAGATGTATAAATTGGAATGCATGAAGGCAGTTGATAGAGTGTCAAGCTGCCTGAAGAAAGGCGCCACCTCTGAGGGTATGGGAGCCTAAGGTTGGATTGGTTTTGCTCGAATTAACTGACATTTAATTAATTCTTGATAAATATTCAACAATTATTTATATCCTTTCCTATAATCAACTCCTCGTTTACACAATCATTTTGGCCATCGATTGAATCAAAATATATATCCCACTCACTTAACTTTCGTTTATACTAGTTCGGTCTTCTGTACAGGAACTGTAAGTTCACGCGAATGATCATTAGTTTTAGACACACCTATGTACGTTAGGCGCACCTCCGCAACCAAGGCAACCAACGACTCGGGTACAAGACTACACTGATTTGATTTGGTTAAATATTGATGGTTCTCAATTACTGATGCAGAAATGTTGTATTTACTGATGTTGAGGATCGGGATATATAAAAGCCTATCAGCACACATACAACTAAATAGATTATATATTTTCTATGGGTTTTCTAGGTGTCCAGATAATATGTTAATTTATATATAAATATCGCAAAAACACACAAAATTACCAATTTGTACTTATAATCTCATTTACCAATTTAAGACTACTCATTTCATGACTAACGCTATATAGTCTCAATTAAATAAATGTGTGTATAATCCCATTGAACACTTTTCAAATCTATATCTTTTCAAGATAATTTATATAAGTACTCAAGTAGTCACTAATCAGAAAATACAAATGCGTTCTAAAACGAATTTACGATCATGTTGTTCAGAACTACAGTTTCGCGGATCATTTGGTTCACGGACTCGACTTTGCTTTGAATATATTGCTAAATTAATTTAAATTTTATGCTTTTTGCATTCAGTTTGTGATTAAAAAGGAGTTTACTGGCGTTTTGCTAGAATTAGAACGAAAAGTAATATGATTTATGTTATTATATAGGTGGTTTATTGAATAACTTGTACACTGAGCGTTAATCATTGAAATCAAAAAACTCTGTTTATATCACAATTTATGAGTCTTGCATGTTTAAAAGCACTATGCTTTTCTGTCCCATGCGAGAAGAATTGAAAAATAATACTCCTGGTTAAAAGAATAACAACTAACCTTATCCAAGGTTATATATTGGTTGTAGTTGCAAATTGCGCTTTACTATATAAATTTTTTGCTCATCTGTTGCGTATACCTTACTGTGATATTAATAATAAGAAATGTTGAAGTGTTTTCGGTTCACGCACTTTAATTTCCCATTCTTTTGAATCTCGAATAACTTGCTGGATTTGTTGTGGCAATATAGTTTTTTGTTCTTTCTGAACATTTATCCGCCGTATGTTTCATATTTCGCTTATTTTACAAAATAATAGTAATTTGGAAGCTGGGCAACAAATTTCAGTTCAAAATTGTGAACTGTGAAAATAAAGTCGAATATGTTCACGAATATTTTTCCATAGCAATGAATTGGTTGGTAGAACTCAGTTTACTAAAAGAATAGTGACTTTTCAAACACTTTTGTTTGAAGGAAACGAGAGTCATTTATTTTATGACAGAAATTGTTGAAATACGAACCCTGGAAATTGTATGGAACCGACTATGAGTGCAAAACTGCGTCTTCAAACACTAATTGCACTTTAGATCTGGTTATTTACAGTTTAAGATCAAGGTAACCAACTGGTTTTAAATCAAATAATAATAGCTCTTATTTGGACTCTTCTATTAGTGTCAAGTCATCGTCTATCTGCGTTTATTACGCGTGCTAATTGTTTTGGGGTGCAAGCAACTACTTTAAGCGACTATTCTGATATTGCTTTATTTTGCAGTTGTTTAGAATTAACTGTATTGGGACAAATATTCCAAAAAATATGCAGCCTAGTGGGAACCAAATAGGCGATAGCACTATCACTGCCACTTTTTTACATAGTTATTTGCGCTTAACCATTTAAATTTTGAAGTGAAACACTTATTTATTCACTATTTAGTTATATAAAAAATATATAACATTTATTACAAGTACAGGTTAAGTCTAAAATATAATAACATGAAAAAGCTAAAGTATAGCTATTTATGTTTAGAATCTGCAAGGGAAAATATTTTATTATTAGGTTTTGAACATAAGACCAAGAATAAAAGAAACACGTATGCGAGGTTATTTCATCTGCATATCGTCAAAAACATGCGAATCTTTATAAAGATGTGCATGTTTTTACTAATCATAGATCTCAATCTCTCTTTTGGGGTTGTGCATATTATTAAAAATGCAGATATAATTTAATTTTTCCCACTCCCATCCTAAATCTGGGTAGAAAAAACGTATCAAATAAGAAATAACATATGTATACAATATAAATTCAGTAATTTTCATTTATCATAAATGAATCGTCTGTTTTGTCAATAAAAATAATCTTTATATCATACGCTTTTAAAATAGCAAATTTTGCATTTTAGTGGGTAGATACTATAATAATGAACCACTGTGTTCAATATAGATCGAATGATAAGTGTTATGCACATTTTTAATATAGAATTTGTTTTTAGTATATTATTGTTTTACAATTATCTTTTGGGATTTTAGAATTCAGTGAACATAAATTTTAATTCAAACATAAACTTAATACATGATTTTACACATATCTTGTGAATTTTTGATTAGTTTTAGGTAGGGTTGTTATATGGCACGCAGGACACGCAGAAATTTGTTTTTACGTGCGTATGGGACACGCAGAGGTTGCGTAAACAAATGAGTTTTGCGTATGAAATTACATGTTTTCCTTTTATTTCCTTTTATTAAAAAAATTATATTTTACGTTAATAAAATATATTATTAATCATTACGCTATTTAATGTCATAAATTCCACTACTACAACCACTGAGTTTCTCCCATTTCAATATATTTTGTTAGTAAAATATATATTACTTGTGTGTATACTCTTATTATCAATAAAAAACTAAAATATTGTACTTTAACAAATGTTTTATTCTGTTTCTGTTATTAAATTTGTTGTATAGTTTATGCAAAGTTAATATTTAACGAATTTTTGATTTTATATACTAAAATATTATATACTAAAATGGAAATAATTACGATATAACTGCGTAGCACAACTATTTTAATTTATTTCATTCTATTTAATATTAATTGCAAATAATTACCAGTAACTTACTTATAATTCTATTGAATTATTTGTTAACTATAATTTGAACAGATTTAGCTAAGATAATCTTTACACCAAAACACAAAGAACAATAGTGATCATTGCCCGGTGAAAATAATCAATTAAACTATGTCATTAAATAATAATTGATGCATAGTTAGAATAAATTTTCTAAAATCTTAGATTAATTGTATTGACGTGTTCTTAAATGTAATGATTCTTTTTATTTTTAATACTTATTCAATTATAAGCATTATTTGTTTGTTTCAGCTAAACTTGTACTAAATATTTCTATAATATTTCTATAATACACTAATAAACCCGCTAAAATTCACTTAAACTTACTTAAAATAATTTGTCCTACTATAAATAATATACAATCAATTTTATTTGAAAATTATTAATTTACTACTAGTAGTTATTGAAGATTCATTTTATGAAGTGGTGAAGTCAATAATATTATTTATATTTATACAAATGTAGTAATATTGATAAATATTTCCACTCAAAATTGAACCCCATACGCAGAAAATTGTTTTTACGTGTTTTAGCGTACGCACGCAGATTTTCGCGTTCACGTGTTTTTGCGTGCATATAACAACCCTAGTTTTAGGCTCAAGTTTCGATCACAGTAACAACTCTTAAAACACGAGATTGTACACATGTATGGAGTGAAGATATTCTGTAGATAATGTTTAATTTTTAATATATATTGTATTTGTAAAACAGTTAACAACGAACTCAACGCTAGATCTATAATTAGATTTTGCGCACAAAATCATTATTGTTATTACTATGTAAAAGAATTTATCTTAGCTTAGTTTAATTATTAAAAGAAGAAATATTCACTTAATAATCCAAGTTAAAACCAATTCTGATATTTATAGCTTTTTATATTTTGTAAATTCTAGAAGATACAGACAGTTCCACATTTCATAATTTATATAATATAGCCTCAATTAATCTATAAACAGTAAATATTATCGAAACTCTTTCTTTTTGATTATTATGACTCAAAAGAGTGGTGTGAATATAATATTATAAACATATCAATATAATATCTTAAATAATATCATAGCTATCACCCTGGACCCTATCCAACGTGTCTATGGGAGGAACGCAGATCTCAAATGGATGCAGATGTGTGGTGGATTCAGATCCTTTAAAACAATAAAATGCACATACACACGAACATGCACATCTATTTCAAATCTACAGATGGTCTATTATATTGTTATAATATTAATATATTTTATATTTATATTTTAAATATAGTATGTTTGTAAAGTACACCTCTTTTTGTAAAGTAAAAATGTTGCATCATTAAAAGACTAAATGGACTATTGAAGAGGACACACTGTTTTATAATCTTATAAATGAATAAAATTACACTTTTAAAGAGATGGTACCGTTTTTTATCGGTAGAACATACAATCAACTAAGAAGTCATTATTATAACAATGTTCGTAAATTAGATGAGTAAATTATATAATAAGACAGTAAAAATACAGCTGACTTACAGATTTTATATAAAACTTTGTGTATTACCAACTATTGTTCAGAAGCAACAAAATTAGAAATATCTTTAACAGAATATTCATAATTCACAACTATATTTGAGTGACCGTCCAGTTTATTAAGTAATAGTTATATTTTATATATAGAAGTTTTAGCCTAAAATGACTCACTTAACATGTAACCTTATCATCAGTACTAAGGCTCAATTCAATCATTCCATCTTCATCTCATAAATCATAACAATCCACAAATCCAAACTTAGTTACACAAAAACGCTACCTCAAGCTAATCTCAATATCTCATCATACCTCATTCTAGGATTGTCACTCTGAATAGCCTCCTCAGACAACCTAAGTTAGTTCGGTACTTGAATTAACATTGTTGATCTCGGAAGTTATCTTTATAACTATCTTTGGGATGGCTGGACTAAATCTTGGAACTAGCGTATCGTAGCGGCAACGCGTAGTGCTGAGGAGTGCGCCTTGAATTACTTTGTACGGAAATCCGGAATTTAAACAAACTTACTGAGCTCATAATTTTTCCAATACTAAAGTTTTCTTATTATTGTTACTTATAAAACTTAAAGTATTAATATTTTTATGAATCTATTTATGAATGTTAACATATTTGTTATTTATTCTATTTTCATTGGAAGTGGTGTTTCCACTTATGTCACATTTTCATATTTATAATTAGATAATTAAATTATAAAGGGCCACTTCATGTATGAAAAACCAAGATATCATTTTATAGAGGAAATGATTCTTAGATCCGGATGAATAGCACACAAGCCATCGAGAATACAAAGACTTTGATGAGTAAAGACTAACATGTTACCTGAACATACGTTTCTTTTGTATCTACAATATTGACAGCAATAACTCTTTTGATGATCATTAACAAAGGAATGATGAAGGGAGCAAAGACAATGAGCCAATATTACTATTTTGACTACGAAAATCAGTATACCACAATTAAATATTCACTGCTCAACAATTCCCAGCTTTGAGTGCTAAAAACTCTTTCTATTTTCAATGGGGACGCTTGACGTAAACATTATAAAGCATAAATGGACTAACAAGCTTGCACTGAGTGCCAATAGAGTAGTTGAAGATTTAGACCGAAAGATGATCATGTCTTCATGGATGATCAAGTTCTAACACTACTGTACAGAGTGTCTAGAAATTTGAGTCAGAATCTCTAATTAAAGGAATATTCTGGTCACACATAGAAGGTGGATCATATAGTTTAGGTCAATTATTGATTGAGTATCAAGATTCAACATGTAAATGTTAATATGATATACAATTTAGGTGGAAATTGTTATATCCTACACAATAAATGATAATTGAAGTGATTTTTGGTTGGAATAGATCTTACGGACATCCGTACAAAGTAATTCAAGGCGCACTCCTCCGTAGTGCTTCTATAAGTTTAGAGCAGGGAACAATGTCATAACTCTTTAATCAGTTTCTACCTGTTCAGGCTCATTTACTCTTGAAAGCGAAATCTCTGCAATATATTAACTGCATAAAATCTGTGTTTGTGTTTTGTTGTTTAGCCTTGAAATATATGATAGAGATGAATACTTTATATTTCTATTGATATTTTAGTGTTTTATTCGATTACTAGTATATAATATGAAATAGTTTCACTTCATTTTTTAGAATGTAAAACTTAATATAAATAAATGAGCAGTTAAAGAGCGCAACTGACTAAAGTATAGTCAAATTCTAAAAATCTTTAGAAGAAACGTAGTCG
The DNA here is from genome assembly GCA_963988835.1 of Hexamita inflata. Classification (NCBI taxonomy): domain Eukaryota; phylum Fornicata; order Diplomonadida; family Hexamitidae; genus Hexamita; species Hexamita inflata. Next base: position 502,097 of record CAXDID010001186.1, read on the forward strand.
GAAATGAATTTGATTATGCAGCGTCATTCAATTTAACCGGAAACTCTAACATAAATTTAGCAGTATAAGCAGGTGTTGAATGAATTTAACACTTTATACATGTCTTTGGCTAAGTCTAAGGATTTTACCAGGTTTCCTCTGATTCCTATTGAGCGTTTACAGGTTCCAGAGTCTTTTGAGTCAATTTCGCAGGCTTTTTAGAAGCGTGCATAAGTATTGCAGTAGAAGAACTAGAACAACGATTTATCTGGAATATTGGAATAACAATAGGAGCTTTTTGAGATGATTCAATAACTACTCTCCGAGTTGAAGGAGATCATCCTCGAATTCGTAACCGAGCACTAAGTATCCGATGAAGAGCTAGTCATCTTATTGCAGGACGATTTAATCAACTCAAAGCAACAACAACAGCCCTCAATGAACGCGTCTGAACTGCAAACTCAACAATTACTAGCCTTAGAGGCAATTATCGGATCTCGCGCGAATCTCTCCCTATCTTAGAGCAAGTGCGAGCTCTTCACCCGCTTTTTGGTCGACCAACTCCTCCAATTTGTTAAACTTCAAATTCCAGATTTATTGACCAAGGCGGGGCTCGAACCGGAGCCCGTGACCGCGTCATCTTACTAAAGGCTTGTTAATTTATTGGACTCAGTTATTTGCACTGAGAACAGAATGATCCACACAAACTCGAGTTAAACTCAAAAACATAAATTGAAGTTTATGAACGCGCGGGCTCAAAAAATATAATAGAAACAGCTAAAGAACAAAAATAACGAGCACATATACACACTGGTTTAAAAGGATCTTGTAAATGAACAGAAATACAGCGAGATGTTACAGTAACTAGGACAGGACGAGATCCCGCTACTGGATGTGATTGACCAGCACGTGCACGAATCGGAAGAATATAGGACCCAACTGTGCGCACTGGCTGCCTGGAAACAGTACATCAAAATATAAGGGCAAAATTAGGAAAAAATGTTAAGCGAATAAGAGATAAAAGAGCTGTGCTGCTAATAGTTACAGATTAAAATTGAATAATTCGAAAAATAAGAAGAAGCACTAATTGAATAAGCAACCGAGCACGAACTGGACAATAACACGGTTATCGACAAATTAAATCAATTATACGCCCAAAAACAAAAATACGTTCAAACTTATAAAGGTCTAGAAATACTCACGTGCTCACTCGAAGATCTTGAAAACTAACTTAACGTTCAAGAACAAAATATTGAAGCATACCGCTCAATTCTATTTTAATACTTAACAGAAGCCTCATAAAGACTCAGCAAAAAACTAGTTATATACAGCAGATTCTGCGAAAGCCCCGAAATGTACATTGATCAGAGATTGTTGGTACTTTAAAATTAGAATGACGCAAATGAGTTGAACGAAGAAATTAAGTTGTTGCAAAGATAAATTGATATAAAACCAGAATAAAAAGGAGATCTTGTAGATGAATTTCTTACATTCAAAGCGCAAATCAACACTTATAAAAAGCAAATACAATAAAATATGCTTAAGATGAAAATTATTCAGTAAATGATTAACGAAGATCCAAGCACAGATACCCAAGATTAAGCTCAAGTCGTATTTCAAGCAGAAAGTATGCAATATTAAATAACATAATAGCGCTTAGAATATCTTAAACCTATTTTGTTCCAAAGAATTAACAAACATATGACTATATTTATAGAATCGAAAGAATAACTTAAGATGATGTTTGAATAATTTTAAGACTAGATCCCTAGCTTACTGGAACAATTTAGAGGAGAAAGAGATTTCTAAAATTAACCGCAATTCATGGAAATACTGAAAGAATTTGATAGACAAGTTTTAACAACTGCTTAACAATGTGCAATAGATTTTGTGTAAAGATTTTTGATTAAGCATAACTAGATATTTAATGAATATAATTAAATGCACCAAGAAGATATTAATTCTCACTAAATGAGATTTTAAATTGTACAACAGCGTATTAAAGAACTGCAAAACTAAACTTTAAATTAAAGCAGAATGTCTATGAGAAGTTTCATGACTTCAACCTAAAATTTAACCTAGCTGGGTGCATTTGGTCAATCAAATTTTGAAACCATAAATCAGTTTTCTAGGTTGCAGGATCTTAACAAGTAATTATCGCAGATGTTGAGTGCGAATTAGATGTTATTGCGTCTTCAAGAAAAATTCGCTGGTATTGAGCAGTTATGCACATAACTAACTCAGTAGTTCAAACTACAGTGTTAATCGTTGCTTGAGAATTTTAGGGATGAGAAGTCAAATCAATTGATGTATCTGTATGAGTAGTATTTTACTCTCAAGTTATAATAAAAGCTCCGTGACTGGGATTCACAGGATGATGAGCAATTAAACGAAAAGCTGAGTGATATCCAGAACCAGATTAGCGAGATCTAATAAATTTGCCTGGTGATCCCGCAAACGAACACTTACGAGTCCGTTGATGCGATGCTTGACGAGTAAATCCGTTTACAGTAGCACTTGCAGCGCACAACCGACTTAAAATCCGAGTTCCACTCCGAATTCGCATAACTTGCAAGTTCCCAGATCCTCAAGGCCGAGGACCTCGTCCAACCAGATTACCTGAAGCCTCCCACCCCAACTCCCATTCCAGTTCAACCGATTTAGTCTCAACTTTAGACTTAAATACAAGAAAAGATACCATAAGATATCACTAAAAAGAGGACGAATTAAATAACCGCAACTGGTTTATTGAAGAAAACTTAACAATAAGATATTACATCAAATCAAATAATACAATTGAAAAACGCTTTCAAATTGACCTAAAACGCACTATCCGCTCACAGAATCCTCGGGAGTGGAATAAACGAGTGTACAATTTAACTAATATCACCGTTTTAAATCGTTTTGAAGCAGCTGAACAAACCAACGCAGTAAATCAAAACAAACCAAATCAAAACGGTCAGATTCAAAATAATTAATTTACTTGGAGTGGAAATGCACTGCTTCGAGATTTACCTCGAATCGGGGAAAAACGCCGTTTTCGGGTGCCCAGATCAAACCACAGCCAAATAATGGGTCACATGTCTCAGAGGAATAGTTGATAACGGACCGGAAACGTTCCAATAACTCGTCGAAGAATGAAAGTTGGAATATCCATTTTTAATTTAGTTACATTTTACTTAAAATATTTGTTTAATAAATTATTTAACGTTATATATAAGTTTTTTACTATCAAACATCTATTCAGATAAACAACTCAGAAATTATAAGATGTTTAATAATTTTCACATCAAAGATGACAGAAGAGCACAATACGTACACAAGGAAAATCAAAATTGATCACCCAGAAGTTCAACCATACCATCAACGAGTGAAAAAAGAATATAATTTAGAGTCATTTCTAAACTTTGGTCATCATCACCCATTCTGTGCTCATCTGCGTTTCAATATTTTCTAGATGTTCTTTCGAGTAGTTAGGGTTGTAGAACTCGAACAACTTTTTGCTGAAACAAACGGATTTGTGTTTACAATTTAGAGCCGCTCTCTCCGCTTCTTGGAACGCATTTCCGAAGAACTCGAAGTTGTATAGATATGTTCCAAGCTGAACTTAACACACGTCCGATACACCGACACCAGCTCCCAGATTAATTTGATCATCTGTATGTGTGATAGTATGGACTAAACTTATGGCGATATCTAAGCCTTTCTTTAGTTGTGTTTGGATGTCTTTTTTGTCTCGATTCGGGAGAACCAATACAGACGCCGTATCGTAAGTTACTCTTACCATGTGCATCTCAACGTCATTCTTAACCAGTGGGTACATGGCTTATTATAATTTTTCAAAGTACCGAGCGATATTTACGTCGTGGATCTCTGTTAACTCCTCCACGTTCTTGGCCTTGAACAGCACCACGACGCACTCGCCCAGCCTGCATATGTTTTTCACGTTCACGTACCTGTTGTCCACCCGCGTGAACTCCTTCAGAATGGCGATCTGCAGCTTCAGACCCGCATCTTGGTTCAGGTTAGCGAAGCTGGTGTTTCTGGACACCGCCCTCGGGCTGGACACCTGGAAGAACATCGGGACCTTCTAGGACGTGTTCAAGGTCTTGGACATGAGCTGGAGCTGCATGTTCTTCTCCTTCAGCATCGCCTCGCACCACGAGTAGTCGATGTCCACCAGCTCCATCTTGAAGTCGTTCTCGTTGATGAGGTAGGTCTCCTGCTACCTCAAGGCCGCCAGGCTGATGTCGTCGAACACTGACTCGATGTTCTTGCGGTTTGTCTGGAACTTGGTCTCCAGCATGTAGCGCGAGTTGATCTCCAGAAGCACCTTCTCGAAGTACTGGACCTGGTGGAATAATATATTAAAGTTAGATATTATTATTCCCATCATGTATACAAATATTTGCGGATATTTTATTGACATCAACAGCAACAAACACAAAATTGTCATAGATATTTTTAAACTGGAACTTAAACTAAATATGTAATTATAATATGGTGAAATGTGTAAATAGGTTTGAATTTACAGTTATAAATATTTAGTTATAATTATTTGTTACATGGCAACTTTTGGACTTGGATTATATGTTTTCTTTTGATAATCAAAACAAATTACAACGAGCACAAAATATTATACTATAATATCAATTAATTGTAATATTTTAATGATATTTATCAAAAGTACTTATAATTGTTAAGTTTTTTGTGATGATTATTTTTCATTAAGTATTCTGTGTTATTTTGAAGTTTTATAATAAACTAAACTTAACAATGTACTAAATATTGTTGATAATATTAGTATATATTAGCAACTCAACTACAGTTTATAAGATTTAATATTAATCCCAAGTAATAATGTTATAGCTTCATTATCTGACTCTAGATAAAAATCTACTAGTAGAACAACTAAATGAATAAATACTTTGACAAAAAGTGTTTTCCAGGTCATAAAGATGAGGGCGTACTTTTGGTAGATGTAGTCGTTGTTTTTGGCCTGGAACTGGTCGGACATCTGGAAGCCGATCAAGAACATGTTGTAGATCTTGGTCATCCAGGACTGCTTGAGCTTGATCTGGAAGATGGACTTCTCGATGAGGTTGTGGATGTTCTGGTGGTCCGCCTCGAAGCTGTGGTTGCTGTTGTCGGACACCTCCTGGGACAGCAGGCGGCTTCCCTTCATGGAGAAGTTGTTGTCGTAGGAGGTCCGGTGGTTCACGGCCATGTAGCTCTGCTTCTCCTGGTAGGAGCTCACGTTGAACACGTCGGTGAACTGCTCCTCCATGTTCTTCAGCAGGAAGGGCTTCGCCGTCAGCTTGTTGTAGCCGTCCAGCTCGTCCACGTAGTAGTTGTTGAACACCTGCTGCTTCGCCGCCTGCATGCTCAGCGTGTTCGTGTCCAGAATGCTCTTGTCGAGGTACACCCCTGGCTTTAATATTTTCATATCATTTATAATTCTTTGAATACCTAACCCAAAACAATCAACATGCCCAGCTTTTGTAAAAACACCATTCAATCCAACTAAAACTTCATCTTATACGATTATACTTTTTATTTCTATTTCTAACAATATGGCTGTTTCCACAGCAAGAGTGCACAATTAGCATATTCCTAAAATATTATTTTTATTTCGAAATGGAGTGCCTAAGTAATTACAGAAACCACTTGAGAAAACATATTCGTTATGAATTGATTTAATTTTATTAACTTCAAATAATTAACATCCTTAATCTAATACTTGATATAAATATTTTTATTTGATGGCCAAATCTTCTAAACTCATATTATTTGCTTACAAAGTTATTTATCCAACAAATGTTATATCCTTTGCACATTTATCTTGTTAAGCCTTTCCAGATTATATCATTTTAACTAAGTTAGGACTTAGTAAAGTTTATAGAAATAATTTCAAATCTGACTCTATTCTAGCACTAAATTTTTGAAAATTAGAACTCACATTTAAATTTCTATAAATATTTTCATGATATCTATTAACTACGTAAACAAATATTGTTATAAATTGAATTATAAGCATTATTTTGTAAGAATGAGATAATTAAACAAAAATTATACTCATAATCAATTGAGATTTGAAAATACTAAATATTTAATGAGGTAAATTTTAACTTTCGCCGTTATAACTTGATACAATGATGTTAAATAAACAACAAATTATAAATACTTGAGAATAGTCTAAGTTATATTTTTAAAGACCAAATATCGCACACTATAAATTAAATAAAATACTCAAATACATACGTTTGATAATTATTTGTTCATTTGCTTTAGACAGAACGAAGGTTAGAATCACAATAATTATTAACTAAAAGATAGTGTAGATATTATCATATCTAAATTATATTATACAATTCAAGACATTTAGAATATAAAAAAGTATCAAGCTCATACTAATTTAAGATTGGTTATTCATTCGATTGAAGTGGTATATTTAAATATTGATTATATGTTATTTTAATATTAATTGAACTAATATTACAATTTTGTTGTTTATCAAAATCACATTTTGAAAATAAAACTTGCATAACAATATGACTCACTCAATAAACAATGTAAACATTATTTTAACATTGTAAATATAATTTTTAGCTACTTTTAACTACTTGATTTGTGTTTACTTTCAAGCCTATACAAAACTTTTTTAACTAATAAGTTTGAAATATTCATTAAAATGTCTATTAAATCATTATCCATTCTTTAACTAATTGATAATGAATTTTAGTCAAGCTAGTCTATTTATAAACTGAAGAATAACTTTCAAACTAATTCTTTTTACAACAAAGACTTTTGTGAATACATTAATTCGCAGCTTTTTCTGCTTCCTAAAATCCGTTGCCAAAATAGTCAAATGTGTATAAATAACTTCCAAATTAAATAATAAATACGTCAGAAACACCGATTCCTGCACCCAACTATATTTAATCATTAGCTGTTGTTATTATTTCTATAAGTTTTAATCCTATTTCAAATGCTTTTTACAATTATTTTTGAATGTCTGTTTTATCTTAATTTGGAAGAACAATAATAGATGCTGTATCAAATGTAACTCTAACAATGTGAGTTTCTATATCATTTTTAACAACAGGATGCATTAGTTCTAAAAATTTGTCAAAATAGCTACAAATATTGACATCTTACAATTCTGTCAATTAATTAATATTTTTAGCTTTCAACAAAATGATAACGCATTTTCCTAATTTGCACATATTTTTAACATTAACATAACGAGAGTCTTCTCTACTAAATTCATTTAAGATGGCCATATGTAATTTTGCTTATGAATCTAATTATAAAAAGGCAAAGCTATTGTTTCTAGAAATTGCTCTAGACATTGAACCTTATGTTCTTGCCAACAAATTCTTTGATGACATGTTTGTTCCTTGAGTTTTCAAACGATATAGCATTCGTTTCTCTTACAACATAAGCTCGCACCACGAGTAGTCGATGTCCACCAGCTCCATCTTGAAGTCGTTCTCGTTGATGAGGTAGGTCTCCTGCTGTCTCAGGGCCGCCAGGCTGATGTCGTCGAACACAGACTCGATGTTCTTGCGGTTTGTCTGGAACTTGGTCTCCAGCATGTAGCGCGAGTTGATCTCCAGAAGCACCTTCTCGAAGTACTGGACCTGGTGGAAAATCACATTGAAGTTGGATAGAATCAAGCCAAAGATATAAATCAAGGTCTTTGGAAACAGGAAAATGATAAACGTCTAACTACAGAGTGCCAGCAAAGCGAACTTGAGGCTCGTGCTGAGGCTGTGCAGGAAGTTGTAAAAAGGTGAGATGTGCAAATACGTTTGAATCTGTACTTAAATATACTTCAAAACGATAATCTGCTGCATGGCCACTTTCTAAATCGGATCGTATGACTTCTTGGTATAGTCGATGCAAATGGAGATAAACTGGAAGTACTGAACTACAATCTCAAATATCTGTAAAATCTATGCAGCTACGGCTATGAGCTGGTGGACGCCTTTGGTCTTCTTGTTCACCTTTTGGAGGTCGAACACTCTTTGCTTATTGAAGACGACGTAGAAGATCAAGCTGAATATGGTGCTCATGAGAATCGAACAAAACAATAATACCTGCGACGTAATCTGCATGTCTCCAGAGTTGAAGTGCATTCCGAGAATCTCAGAAACCGCGTTGTTCTCTCGCTCGAGCTATATGTCAGTTATTAGTACAATGAGACACAACACGAGCTTGAAGAGAAGCGCCCTCCAGGTCATGAAGATGAGGGCGTACTTTTGGTAGATGTAGTCGTTGTTTTTGGCCTGGAACTGGTCGGACATCTGGAAGCCGATCAAGAACATGTTGTAGATCTTGGTCATCCAGGACTGCTTGAGCTTGATCTGGAAGATGGACTTCTCGATGAGGTTGTGGATGTTCTGGTGGTCCGCCTCGAAGCTGTGGTTGCTGTTGTCGGACACCTCCTGGGACAGCAGGCGGCTGCCCTTCATGGAGAAGTTGTTGTCGTAGGAGGTCCGGTGGTTCACGGCCATGTAGCTCTGCTTCTCCTGGTAGGAGCTCACGTTGAACACGTCGGTGAACTGCTCCTCCATGTTCTTCAGCAGGAAGGGCTTCGCCGTCAGCTTGTTGTAGCCGTCCAGCTCGTCCACGTAGTAGTTGTTGAACACCTGTTGCTTCGCCGCCTGCATGCTCAGCGTGTTCGTGTCCAGAATTGGCTTATCAATGTACACCCCCGGTTTTAGTTGCGGAAGCTCTTCTTTTATTTTCTGGATCGCGAGTCCGAAACAGTCCACGTGTCCCGCTTTGGTCGAAACTCCATTCGATCCAATCAGCACTTCGTCCAGAACTATCAAGCTGGATATTTAAATATCAAGCAAGGTGGCCGTCTCCACCGCCAGGGTGCACAGCTTGCACATGCCCACGACGTTGTTCTTGTTTCTGAACGACGTCCCGAAGTACTAGCTGAAGCCGCTCGTGAACATGTACTCTCCGGTGATCGACTTTATCTTGTTGATCTCATACATCTGGCACCCTTGGTCCAGGATTTAATACAGATATTTCTGCTTCACAGCCAGCTCTTCGATGCTCATCATCTCGGCTCTTACCGTTATTACACCTAGCATCACTATATCTTTTTCGCACTTTAACATCGATGCCTTACCCTATTTAATGAGTTTGACCAAGTTTGGTGTTAATAAAGTTTACAAAAATAATTTCAGATCATTTTCAGTTCGTTAGCTGTACTTCTAAAAGTTCATGCTCACATTCTGTTTTTAGTACTTTGACCCACTTCGAACATTCATATAAAAAAGTAAAGCTGAGAGAGCGCATATTATAATTATGAACGTGGAGCAGAATTAAAGTTACACTAAAATTAGAACAAGAGCTATTTGAGATTTTATAAGAGAGAATAAGTTCTGAATTATATTTGCACTTGTGCTCAGACTTGAAACTAGCACATTATAAGCGCAATACTAAGTAAAAATTTAAGTATAGTCAGTTTTAGAAGCAAGTAAAGCATACACAAAACAAGACACGTTGAAAAATACGCTAATATACGATCTTTTTATTGTAAAAGTATCATCAGATTTAAGCTGACATGATAATATAAGTGAGAGCATGAAAATTGTAAATATTTTGAAGGAATAAATATACATATTTGCAGTATTAAGGCTTACTACGTTATTGATGATGTTTAAAATGTAAAATATCGAGAGACTAATTCCAATTTATGCTTTATTTTCCTGGTTCATTTATATGTGGAGTGATTAAACTTCACTTATGTAATATAATAACTGTTGTAATAACATCATACCAAATATGGCAAAAACAAAATACACGAATTTAAAAAGTTGATCTATTTCAAATATATCGTTTCACACGTATGAGTTATCCATTTTGCTAATGTGCTGCTTGACCATGCGGATTACTTTCAAGTGGAGTTCTTGCTTGTACCCGGTGTAAGCTCCGAATGCGATTCCTCCGACAATAATAAGTTTGAACAGCGATTTGAAGAATCCTTTCTTTTCCTTTTATTATTTTTGTTTTGATTCCTTTTATTGTTTTAATTTATCTTTTTGCTCGTTTTGTTTTGGAACTTCTTTGTCCTTTTTGGCCGTTTCCTTCTTTGTCTCCGTTTTCGCTTCTTTCTTCTATTCGGTTTGCGCAGTCGAATCTACTATTTTGATTTACTTCATCGATTCGTCCTGATTGTGAACCAGAATATCAGCTCTAACGAGCTCAAAGTCGTTCATATCACACTGAGATTTATTTCCGAGGAAGTCCTTGCAAGTAAGTGCGATTCTGGACTACTTGGTCACTATCTGCTTCTAAAACAGAAGGCGCTTGTTATCCTTCGTGTACAGCAGGAAAGAAACGTGGAACGCGTTGCCCTTGCACTCGTTCTTGTTCTCGAGGTGAATAAGCGTGAATTTAGACGTCTTGTTCAAAACAGTGTTGTCCAAGCACTTGGACAGTAATGCTGATTGAAATAGAGCAATCATTAGAGGTGTAGAAAATAATCTATTAATAACAAAATAAATGTAAATACTCAGACTTTCACTTAGGTGTGTTATTTGCACATTTTATAACCTACAATGCACCCAATAACTTCACCATATCCGACAAAGCTAGCTAAAACATCAAAAACCCACTACTACATACCTCAAGACAATCTGGTCTGGTTTTGCCGTAACAGCAACAGCTTCCGAAACATAATCCAAGTCCGCAAACAAAATTCATGCATCCAACACATGTTTAACATTTCTCGAATTCGGGGGCTTCGCACATGCAAAATATGTCTTCACACCAAGTTACTTTTGGCTAATTAATAACAGTTGGGAAAACATTGACGATTTGATGATTAATAAGCGTTTATGACTTAACAACTGCACCAGATCTTATTTATTGAAGAGTAACAGGTTAGTCATTAATTTTTGCTTAAATTTGTCCATATACTTTTGATGATGTACTGGTACACCAAATAGTATTTGGAAGCATTGGAATAGCATTATAGTTAACCACGTCTTACATTTGTTATCCAGATATTATTATTGGAGTATCTCTATATGGTTAAACTTCTGGATGCTAAATGCTGATTTTACGGATATAACTGTTATGTTCTTATTACATAATGCAGATGGTCTACAAGAGGTGAAGATTATTTATGATTATATACGTAATATTCCATTTCCTGTTATTATGTATGAATTTACAACTTCAAGAGTTGAATCCGCTACATGATTTGATATATATTTATTTTAATTCTATATTATGTATACATGTTCTATTTATAAGGAAATTAATTCAATAGCGCATTTACATATTATTTGCACAATTTAGAACTGATACATATTTAAAAAGAAAAATTAGCATAAAAACATCATTAAAATAACGAAATGCGTGTAAATTTAAAGAATTCAAACCATTCTACATACCTGCAATCAGCACTAATTAAAAAATCATTTCTCAAAATTATAAAAATACTTTATAATACAAATAACACTACTCACTTTAAAATCAGATGTACAAAACTCTCTTGCCTTTCGACTTTGTTGCTTTTTTGCTTGCGAAGAGAATTCCGCAAACAAGTAGTGTCCCACCGGCCACGCTTGAGATGACGAGTGTTTTATTCGATTTAGTTTGTATTTCCTCTTTGTAAAGGGTTGGAACTTCTGGCGCTGCGTCCAATTTCGGCTCCTCGAGTGTTTGAATTTGTTCTGGTTCAACTGTTTCTTATGTTTGCTCAACAGTTGGCTCAGTTGGAATTGGATCAACGAGAGTTTCTTCTTGTTCGGTTTTAGTGTGAATTTCAGCTGGGCCAATGTTCGCGTATTCCTCATCGTCCTCGGTGAAGAATTCGGCCGAATCGTAGTTAAAGTTCATGGTACAGTCTTATTTACCGAGCAAATTGCTGCAGTTGTAGGCCACGACCTTGTTCCAGAGCTTCGCGTGCTTCTTGAACACGAACTCTGTCCCGTTGTATTCCAAGCGCAACTTTATGTCGAACTCCTGTTTAGCACAGTACTTGGTGCCCAAAAACAAGAATATGTGATGCGTGGCATTCGCAGTCAACTTTGAACCTTGTAGGCAATAGTTCTATAATGAAATTATGGCAAGCAGCATTGAAGTGGAAATTGATTTATTTATACGTTATATGCATTCAATAGCATTATAAAAATTATAAAAAGATTTGTGATTCTAAGATTCATTATTGTTTGTGATTTACTAATATATTGGGTTTTAACATAAAAGTAGCTGTTATATTAATAAAACCACTTTTAAAAGTCTAAATTGTAAAGTTTACCTTTCAGCCTTGAAAAGAAATAAATAAATTATCTATAACATAATATTGTTATTCTGTTATTAATTTATATATTAGACAACTATTATCATTGTTTAAGTTTAAATTTGATGTTAATACTAAGTAGTACTGTATTGAAGACTTTATAATCATTAATACAACATAAAATAAAGATGTTGTAGCGAAAAGTATCTGATATTAATATGCATTCAATTGAACCATTATAATAGTTTTAGCAAATATTACAGCTACAATTATTGTGGATACATAAAATTTTATAGATCTAGAATGCTGATAAAAAGATCTGTAGCAAATAGGGAATACACTTAGCACATTATTGTGCTACTAAACTTAAATATAGAGTCTGGTCATAACGTCTTATCATATTATTTACTTAAACGGTTATCAAACGGTATATAAATTGAGTAAAAGGTATAATACCATATATTATTAATATATATTATAGCTAAGTATTCAATGAAATAATGACGAATGATCTCCAAATATTTCTAAGATACATAAATATGTATACAAATAGATGCGCTTATGTAATTATGTGAATATACGTGTTAATATTTAATAATTTTAACCACTTCAAATGATCTTCATATTTCTAAGATTGGCTCTAGCCACTGAGGAAATAAAGGACGAAAAACTGAACAAACCTCCAAAAATCAAAGTAGCATTCATACTTTTGTAATTTGTTGGCGGTGGTATGGAGCGTGTGACCGAATTGCTTACTCGCGAGCTTTCTCTGAACGAGGATTTTGAGTTGTTTATAATAACCACAACGCGTCAGATTCCGAATGACATTAGCTCTCGTGTGAAGGTTCTCACGATTCCGACTAACACGACAGATGCGATCACCACACTAATCAAGATGAAGAAGAACTACGGGATTGACGTCTTCGTCTGCCAGGACCACTGGAGGGCGATTAATGTGTAATTCATTGACGTGCTCAAATCCATAGGCGCAAAGGTGATCGCCTTCGAGCACAACTCCTTCTACATGTACCTCTACTTCACAAAAGACGACCTCAAATACAGCACCATGCAGATTTACTCCAAAACGGACGCGGTCATCACACTGTCCAGAACGGACGCGAAGATCTGGTCCCTTCTGGGCGCGAAAGGAGCCATTTACATGCCAAACCTCCTCACATTCGAACCGGCCGAGTTCGAGGCCCAGAATTTGTAATATAAGAACATAATCTTCAACGGGAGATTCGACCTGGTGCAAAAGAGACCCCACATCGCGATTGAGGCCTTCGCCAAAGTCTTTCAATCTCACCCGGACGCGAGACTGCAAATACTCGGGAACCAGAACGAGGACTACCAGGCGTACTGCAAGAGGGTGGCCGCGCGCTTGAACGTGACCGAAGCGGTTGACTTCATGGGCTACTAGAAGGAAATACAACCAATTCTGAAGAACGCGTCCGCGATGATCATGACCAGCTAATTCGAGGGCTTCCCCATGGTCATCCCAGAGGCAAAGGCGTTCGGAATCCCAATCGTCATGATGAAGTTGGACTACTGCGAAGTCACCCAAGAAGGAGTGATCAACGTTGAAAAGAACGACGTCGAGGCCATGGCCGAGCAACTCACACTGTTATTGGACGACGTTGATTACAGAAGGGAGAAAGGACGCGAAGCCAAAGAAAGCCTGGCCAAGTTCAGCAACGCGGATATCGTAAGCAGGTGGGATAAGCTGATAAAGGCAGTAATGTAGGGAGATGATCAAATTAAAGAGTTGATCCAATCGCTATATGAAGAGATCTCGGACGAAAAAGTTGCCCAGATAAGCGAAGACGAGAAGAAGCACGCGACACTGTGGATGAAATTCCTTTCCACGTTCTACACTGAGAAGGGCGAATACCCATAATGAGTGAATGGAGTCTGATAATAAATAGCAATGTTTAACTAGTTGACCTGGTTACTCTTACTAACCTGAGGAAAGATTAAGAATTAAATATAATTAAAATGAATCCATCTGTCAATCATTAAAAGTCATTTTTATTTTAAACTTCTATTATCGAGAACAGTATTTTGACTGTATTTATCAATTTTAATCATTGTAAATTGCCATGACTTATGAGATGAAGAAGAAATGAGGAAAGTGAGCTTTATTATTGTTGATAAGGTTCAGTAAAGTGATCTATTTTATTTTCTAACCTAAAATTTCAGTATGAACTGCAACAATCATACATATAAATATATTAATAATAAGAAAGACAACAAATCAAAACCCACACTATTAGTATATACATCACTATCAGTATAAATTTTACTCAGTATAAAATACATTTAACATTTTGGGTATTATAGCGTATTGTATAATACATCAAGTGGTATTAGATGACTAAGACATACTATCGTTATAAAGCTATTTCCGCCACGTATATTGATTTTTAATCTCACGCTCCAAATACAGAATTTAGACCAAACGCCATTTTGGGCTAAATAATTTTTTTAAATATCTAAGAAGCTGTTAGATTACTATTTAAATTTTAAATTTTAATTCCTATTCATCTTTGTAACCTTACCTATATGAAATATTCAGGTGATATTGCATTTCGATACTGCTTCAACTTATAACTCGATAGGCTTACATGGGCCGTCAAAGAAGTGATGAAGTACCTCTTTATATTGCACTTTATATTTAAATTACGATATTGTTCCTTCCATCAAGTTTCTTGGTTTGATTGAAATCGAAATGAATATATTTAGAAGTGATTGAATTGGCTGGGCTATCTAGAATCATAGCTTTTATCAATTTATATTCATAACTCACTACACAACGGTAGTTGACGAAGTATCCAAATTAGAACGAATCAACAATGATGATTCGACTTTTAAAAGCGAGCAGTTGAGAATTCTAAAATTTTGTAAGAAGAAGCTTAACTCAACTTAGTACTGCTGAGATATAAATAAATTTCTTGTCAAGCAGAAAAATTAATTTTTATCGTATAGGTCATTATAACATTAATGAAGCAGGTCCAGCCGCCATTAATCCATCGTTGAAGAAGTTGTGCTACAATAACCTCTAAAATGAAATGAGGGAACAATAGAGTTTATTCAGGTTCTGTTCCAGAGTGATTTCATGTTTTGGTACTTTGGGGTTATGAAGCTATTTAGTAGAGAACTAAATGCGCTTAAGATCAGCTGTACTATTATGTGTATTGAATTCGGAACTTTTAGTTTAGCTTGTATTAAAATTCTACCAAAAAGTAAAATTCAAATTTTACTTGGTTAGAGGTGTCAACAACTTTAATAAATATTATTATTACGATCATAACCAAACTCAAGAATATATGGTTACAATCAAATTTTGATTTAAAATTTACTGAAAATATGAATTTTGAAAAGTACTACATTTCGGTTTTCGATTTCAAATAATTATCGTACTCAAATTTTAATAATATAATTAGTTTATTAAGTCAGAAATACTTCTCAAAATGGGTCGATACCAGCATGAATTAGTATCAGAATATGAGTTGTGTGATATTGATCAATTTAATAAGATTTTGTTAGTAATGATACATAGCGTTTATATTCGCTGTTCCCTGATCTAAGGAACTTGAAACTGAAATATAAACCTTTGCCATTGATTATTTCCAAAATGCCAGTGTCGAGCATCATCAACTTCATGGAGTGGAAAATTTATTTTTGGGTACGTTACCACCTATGTGTGTATAATATAATACAAGTACTCACTGGAAGTTCTCTTTGTGATTCGAGGGGCTCAACCCTCACTGTAAGTGTTAAGAAACATTTTCATAATACTATAGTAATATAATATGTAACATTTATCAATTATATCAGTACTAAATTCAAATTTAGTACAATTGCAAAAAGATGTAAAGTGATGGGCAAAGTAAATGTTAAACCCCCTTATTACCCTCTAAAGACTCTGACTAGTGAGCACAATTATGTTACAACTGATTTAAAGAATCACTTGAAAGCTTCACCACCAGCTATGAGACATTTTAATACTGTTCTAAATATCGAGTCCACTAATTGTTTACATTTTACTTGAATGAACCACTTCAAACATCATTGAGTTCTTGATTTAATTCGTTCAGTGTTTTACTGATCATCGTCCAGCTAGTTATTGAGCGAAAATATTTAATAATTTTGTACAACCCGAAATCTTTCAATAAGTCTAACAGATGTCACGCAATGTGTGTTGTTCCCTAAAATATAGAGTGGATAAAGTTCATAGTAACCTGTGTTGTGACAGTAAATAATAATTTGTTTCAAACAACGACTTTTAACGAACTCAATTTTCTAACAGGATTTTCCCAAATAGAAAACGTTTTAATATCCTTAGCTTTAATTAATAGGTCGCCTCTGACACAATAAAAAGTATCGCCAAACATTGTCGACAAAAGTTTACCCTGTTGTAGATAACTAGTAAAATGCTCAAGATTTATAGGTTTGCTTGAGATTAATCGTTCTTGATGCTTGATATTGCCGAGATAATTCATCCTTAACTCGTATACGAACATCATATAGAGCCAATAATCCCAATTCATTGAGATAAAAATTCGTTCAAATCTTCAATAAATATAAAAACGGGAGGTCGCTTAAAAACTTCAAACATAAATAAGTTGATAAGAAACGCTTGTCTGGTCAATTCAACAATTTAGCTTACAAATTTATTTCTGAGAAGTAGAATAGAGCCTGCTGAAAACCAGTTGTATTAATCATCTCTGTGAGCCATAAAAACAAAAAAATATAAACCACATCACTCCTTTCCCTGGCCATTTAACATTTACTGATTTACCTAAAGCCGGTATTTCAGTAGTGACTCTTCAGTTGGACGTTGAGTGATTGTTCGCCTAGTATATTATTTCAGGCAGTGAATATATTATTTCATACATATTACATAATATTTTGCAAATGATATCTTCTATTATTATATTTTAAGCGTTGCAATACTACAATAACAATGTTTGTTAAAATAACATATAAGTGAATAACAATTAGTATAATTTTTGTTTAAAACAATTGCAATTAATCAAAATGAAAGTAAACAGTAATATATTTATAACACAATAGTCCAAAAACTTACATATGTTTATTTACTCTAATATTACTTAAGACACTTAAATAAATATCAGATATAGTAGTATTAACACAAACTCTTTTGCACTTTTCGGCTTCAGTATAAATAATTAAATAATTAAGGACTCCACTTTGCGCACAGAATTAAAATTTGAAGTTATGGTAGGAGCTTTGATTTGTATTAATTGAGATATTAATATACTAAACACTAACTTAGAATTTAAAGCTCAAGGACAATAAATTTCAGGAATTATTATTAAACCATTTACATGTATTTATATACAAGAATCTTATGTTTAATACAGATTTTACAGCTTAAACTCATCTGGTATGGTAAACTTAATTAATAGCAGTTTGAGCAATTTTTCTATTAATAATTGTAAACTATAAGGATACAATATGTTGTTAAGTACAAGTAATGGATATATTTCATCAAATGTTATTATTATCATCACTATTTCGATTACTAATTTATAAGTATGTGTTGATTTAAATACATAATAATTTGGAATATATAGTGTTTACGTTAATTTATCATAATAAGATACAATTAATTGTGATATGTGTACAACTGAGCAAAAGAGTGTATATGGTATTTGTATTTTTGATTTGATAAATGGATTATTAGAAAATGGATAATATATTTGCAAATTTCCATTTGAGTTCATTGATGAATAATGTATTTGCTCATTGGGATACGTTTTAAATTAATCTATTTGCGTTAATATATTAGATGCTATAAATGATTAATATTCTATATCTAATAATTTAACATTAATGATATAATAGAATAATGGGTTGCTGACAAATTAATTGAATTCGATAAATGAAAGTCTTACATAAAATATTTTTTAAACACGTGTTTACTTATAATAAACAATGAGTAATTTAGACTTATCAATGTAAAATAATATTTCACTATTAAATTCAAGTTTAGTACAATTGCAAAAAGATGTAGTTTCATTAACTACTTCTGATTTATCTTTCAATATTATAATTCAATAAATGTAAAATAGAATCAATTGCGAGAGCGTATTTGGCTACAAATATATTAATGAATCATGTGTCTTAGAAAAATGTGAAATTTTCGGATAAATAGTTATTAATGGTTCGTGTTAATGTTCCGACGTTAATTCATTTATTTCAGAAAATTAATGTATTTGCCCTTATGGTTCTAATATGATTAATAACATTTGTGTTTGTAATGTTGCAGGTTAATCTATTGTTAATGGGAAATGCTAATGTTAAACGTAAAATGCTTTCGTAGAAAATAATATTTGTACTTGTGGTATAAACAGCGTTAACAATTCTAATATCTGTAGTTGCCCTACGAATTCGATATTTATTGAAAATTAGTGTATTTGCTAGATTTCAGGGTAGATATTTCAATCTAAAATATGCGTTTGCCCTTATGGACAATCTTTAATAAACAATATTTGTCAGTATACAGTTTATTTTCTAAATAACTCTATCATGTGTCAATAGTAACTATTTTCATATTCTGTAATAGATGTGTATACCTTTAACTAAATAGTTAGTTCTAATAATTTTAGCAGCGGGTATGTATTTAGTTCTTCTTCATTAATTAATAACATACTGATAAATGTATTAGACAGTGCATATTCTTTGATAATATAACCACTATTTTAAATATAGAGTAATTTTACAAATATTAAGATAATTATTGGGAAGTAAAATGTACAAAATGGAGCGATGTTAACTAATAGCAAGCAAATAAGTATTAATCAACTATATATTGTATCTAGTAGTGCAATGACTGTAGCTGCTGGATAAATCAGTATTATATCAGTTAAATCAAATAATACAAATATTAATAATATGTTATTAAATTTAACATTTGCAAGCTCAATAGGCAATATTACGTTAGTATAAAATTTATAATATGTTGCAAATATTCAAAATTACTAAATTATGGGATATTATTATAGTTAAGGTACGGTTGCTCTATTAGGAGCCAATGTTAATGCAACAACTTTAATTATAACTAGTATAAATTTTAAACCAGTAACATTTAATGTTGGTAATTAATCTTCATATTTAGTATGTCTTGTGGTTTTCAGCACTGTTCAAATAAAAGATACGTCAATAATAATGGGAAGTTCAAGTTAAAGATTAATTACAAATTAAATAATATCTAATTCTACAAATCCGTATAATTTCGGGGGATTATTTACAAATATAATTTCTACATCAATATATATTGTTTAATTAATAGGTGATTCATACTAAACGCATAGTACTAATTATATGACGTCTTCTGGTTATTTAATAGGTCAATCTCAAGTTTAAAGTAATATTATAATTATGAATATGTGTTATTCGATTAATGATATTATATAATAAGATGAAAATTTTGGTATAATAGGTTATGCTTAAGGGAATGTTCAGTTAACATAAATATAGTTATATATGTCACTGTAAAGTACATATTTTAAGCGTGTTGGTATTATTGGTTTTACCTCTACAAGTGTCATGCTAATTCATGTGAGTAACATGTAATCAACAATTAATTTAAATTTAGTTGGATAATCATCATACGGTGATGTGGGAACATTTGGTTTAATTTAATCACAAAATTTTTAAATATTTGATTCAATCTTAGAATATAACAATAATAATTACTCTTCTGTTAGTTCTGGAGGACTATCGGGATATTTAGGAAAGAGTATAGTTAAAGTATAAAATATCGTTGTTTTGAATAGTAATATTTAATCACAAAAATATTGTGGAGGGTTCGTTGGTTATTTAATCTATTCAAATATTTCAATTATTTCATCAGCAGTATTATAAGTTCACATAACGTCTATAGAGCTTACATACGGTATTATTGCAGGAAATAATATTGATACAGTTTACAATATACAGTAGTCAAAATCTGTAGCAAATTATTTAAATAATGTATTGTAAACTGATTGCTTAAATATAATTAACACATGGTCGGTAACACAGTGTTGAGTGATAGATAATTGACTGTTTAACACTTTCATAAATTGGTAAAAGTATTTCACATTGTCGATAGATAGACAAATAACTTATAAATATAATATAATACTTTATTATTATAATAAAAAGACGAAAATTGAACAAACCTCCAAAATCAAAGTAGCGTTACCAAAGTCTTTCAATCTCACCCGGACGCGAGACTGCAGATACTCGGGAACCAGAACGAGGACTACCAGGCGTACTGCAAGAGAGTGGCCGCACGCTTGAACGTGACCGAAGCGGTTGACTTCATGGGCTACTAGAAGGAAATACAACCAATTCTGAAGAACGCGTCCGCGATGATCATGACCAGCTAATTCGAGGGCTTCCCCATGGTCATCCCAGAGGCAAAGGCGTTCGAAATCCCAATCGTCATGATGAAGCTGGACTACTGCGAAGTAACCCAAGAAGGAGTGATTAACGTTGAAAAGAACGACGTCGAGGCCATGGCCGAGCAACTCACACTGTTATTGGACGACGTTGATTACAGAAGGGAGAAAGGACGCGAAGCCAAAGAAAGCCTGGCCAAGTTCAGCAACGCGGATATCGTAAGCAGGTGGGATAAGCTGATAAAGGCAGTAATGTAGGGAGATGATCAAATTAAAGAGTTGATCCAATCGCTATATGAAGAGATCTCGGACGAAAAAGTTGCCCAGATAAGCGAAGACGAGAAGAAGCACGCGACACTGTGGATGAAATTCCTTTCCACGTTCTACACTGAGAAGGGCGAATACCCATAATGAGTGAATGGAGTCTGATAATAAATAGCAATGTTTAACTAGTTGACCTGGTTACTCTTACTAACCTGAGGAAAGATTAAGAATTAAATATAATTAAAATGAATCCATCTGTCAATCATTAAAAGTCATTTTTATTTTAAACTTCTATTATCGAGAACAGTATTTTGACTGTATTTATCAATTTTAATCATTGTAAATTGCCATGACTTATGAGATGAAGAAGAAATGAGGAAAGTGAGCTTTATTATTGTTGATAAGGTTCAGTAAAGTGATCTATTTTATTTTCTAACCTAAAATTTCAGTATGAACTGCAACAATCATACATATAAATATATTAATAAGAAGAAAGACAACAAATCAATATCCACAAAGTTAGTATACATCACTATCAGTATAAATTTTACTCAGTAGTTTTCATAAACTATAATAAGTTGATTATACTAAAACGTGGCTCATAATAAATTTACTTTTTATATATTTTATCATTATTGTAAAAGAATACACAATTTCTTTTTTACAGAGTTGAATACTTTGTGATTTCTAAATACTTTATCATCATTGAATACTGTTTTTAGATTATTGCAATTCTTATTTTCTTAATTCTTAAGAATAGTTCAGTGAAACTATTTATGTAATCATATTTTCAAAATTAGTGCTGTCTATCGCCTATTAGTTATGTTTTAAACTTCAATTCACCAATGTAATTGTAATGCCTTCAAAACATAATTATCAAGTATCTTCTTCTCTGCCATTCTTAATTCATTGGTTTATTGTGTAATTTAATCGTGAATTTTAATTTAGCGGATTCTTGTTTAAAACAGTTCATAGCTACCAGAATTTTCAAACTGGTTAACATTTCCATTAGATTAAATGAGTTAACTAATATTGATATCTAAACATGAACAATTAGTTTCATATACGTTCAATGTATTTTCTTAATTGTTTGTTCCTTGAATGTTGGAATATTAGTCATTGAAATCTCTGACTGTGCAAGGATTGTTGGAATTCGAATCGTGGTTTCCTGAAATTCGAATATAGCAATACGTGTGTTATTTTTTGTACTCGTATATCGGGAAAATCTTTGAGTCCTCATTCATTACATACATAATATTCTTGTAATCGTTCTTATGTTTATAGTAACTACCTGGGCACTTTTGAAATGAAGGCTTTGGAGTCCGCTCATTTTAGGAAATAATCACGTATGGTCCAGTTTCATTGAAGTGAAATATAACAAAACATTTGGTTTTTTCATTTTCGAGAAACTTTGTGTCTCATTTCTGCTTCACATTTGCGCTTACATTTGAAAACTGTTAAATTTTAACACTTCAGTGATTTAATATTTGGAAACTGCCACTCCAATGAAACGAAAGCCTCCATAAAAATAGACCAATCGCGTGTTAAAACACTATTAAACCACGTTGTGTATGATATATATATATAGTACTTATAGTATGTTGTTCCCTTAACGCGTTCAATTCCAGCGCGTCTTGTACAATCGTTTTTTGTGCATTCTTATTTTTCAGAAGTCTCTTTGACCCTCTAGGACTAAGTAATATAAGTTTTGTGGTGATTACACCAATACGCATGAGCGTGAGTAATTTTTATAGTAGTAACAAAGAACAGTGTTTTTAACGCCAATTCTTCATTATAAAAGAAGATTTTTTATATTGTTTCTTCATGGGCTAATAATTATTCTTGACTATTTTACTCCATTGTTGTGGTGCGATTATTTTACAAAAATATTGAAATAGTTTCAATCGAAACAACAAATAAATAGCTGAAAGAAGCAGCATATTGTTAGCAGATGGGACAAGCTGATAAAGGCGGTGATGTAGGGAGACTACCAGATAAAAGAGCTGATCCAGTCGTTAAACTAAGATATCTCTGATGAAAAAGTTGCCCAGATAAGCGAAGACGAGTAGAAGCATGCACTTTTGTGGGCAGAGTTCCACCAAACACTATTCGACGAGGCCGGTGAGTACATTGACTGAAACGTATTTGTAAGTTTCTTATGTATTGCATTATATTTTCAGTACTTGAGTTACTATTTTAATTTATAAAGTTTAAAGTTGTAATGTGACTTGAACCACCTATTATATTTAAATTTAAAAGCATTGCTATATTTATTTGCGTTCGATAGTCTTATATCGAACAAAGAAGGTGTATTCTTGTGTTAGCAGAAATGTGTCCCAAACACAAAGCAAAAAGTAATTTCCGGCAAAACTAGCTGCTTTTGTACCACTGCACCAAAATTAATACCCTGCAAAATCGACCTCAGAAATGCAGTCGGAAGCCGCGCTTCTGAATTTTCTAATTTTTTGTCGTGGAGAGGTGGAAATTTCGCATCGCTGCATTCTTCACTATTAACGCGAAACATTTCAAAAAGTGCTGCCAAATATTTATAATTAGTTTGGCCATAAACATCATCAAATATGAATAATGTAAAATTCGAGAAAAATGTTCTACAAATAAAACGCAAATTAGAGTGGAGACAGGATACAAGAAAACGGCCATCAAAAATTAAATCAAATCAAGAGTCACAATAACAAATAGCAAAAAGTGCTTTTCTGGCTGCAGACAGCTAAGACGACAAATTTATTTGAAATTCCCCACTCTCCAAAATCAATCATGGCTCAGGTCTCCAGACGGCTGACGGCTGAAGAAAGAAAAGTCCTGGAGTACATCTGGGAGGTGGGACCCCAGAACCGCCGGACCAAAGACTACATGGCGCGGTACATGAAGGTCTCCATCCAAACCGTGAACCACTTCGTGAAGCGCCTGCGGGAAACCGGCAGCTGCCAGGTCCAGCGCGCCGCCTACAACGCCAAGAAGTACGGGCACGCGGAGGTCCTGGCGCTGGCGGAGGTCGTGCGGACCCACCGATTCCAGACGCGCGAGTTCGTGGCCCGCGAGTTCAAAAAGGCAACTGGGAAGAAGATCTCGATGAGCAGCCTCACGAGACTCCTGCAAAAGCACGCGGACGGCTACAACATGTACACTGATTTCTAGTTTTCCTGGTGAAATGGTGCTATTCTCTATATTCTTCTGCTGGCGGTGTCCGTATAAATAGATATATGAGATATATAAGTATTTGAATTATTTGACGCGTGGATAAAAGTAAATCCATTTAACGAGAAGGCCAACTCCTGGCTAACTTTATTGAGTATCGAGATGATTTCTGGAGAGAGGTAGAATGCTATCCCGTCAGTTGGCTGCCTTCCTCCAACTCGGTATCAAAGGCTTTGGAGTGAATTAGAATAAATTGCATTTGAAGACGGAATATACGCGATTGTCTTGAATTACACTTGAAATATGAAATATCAAATTTGTATTTGTTTGTCGTCCATTTCTAAAATGAATGGCTGCTTGTTATTAACTTTTAGACACCGAATGGTGCTAATTGAGAATAGCGAATCAACATGTTTTTCATTTCAATTCCACTCTAGAGTAGTTTGAATTATAACCTGTGATCTATCATTCGGAAGTAAAGGTAGCTATTAATCAACAAATATTTATCGTATCGCTATTAGAAGCTTGAGCCAGAAGTTCTAGATATTCGAGTTGAACTACAGGAAATTCTGTTGTGTTTTCAAACAATACCGCGATTACGTGATTGAGCACACAGATATTAACTATCTCAGCTATAAGAACACTGAAAATATATTTACTTCTCAAACATAATCGTCATTCATCCAGAAGAAGCTGATTAGAAAGTTATAATATTTTAGAAATTTGATCGTCAGTGAAGCTGCATGCGAAATACACTTATGACTATTTATAACCAATGAATAGATCAATGCTTCGTTTCAAACTATAACAGCCTAAATGATAAAAGCTCAGCGACCTTTCAAACCACATCACTATTCTCTCGGGCGCTGTTCTCCTTAATCGAGAGCAGCTGGTTCGTCGGCAGCTTCATCACCTCGAACCTGTCTTCGAGGCTCTCCGACACCTCCGCGGAACAGAACTTGAAGTTCAGGTCCAGCCGCTGGAACAGCTCTTCGCAGGACTCGTCCAGGCTCGTTCTGGACTGGTTTCTGGTCAGCACGAGGCAGTTCGGAATCCCGTGCATTGAGATCTAGGAACCTGCGTTGGAACGCAAAACTGACATTCTGAGGTGTGGATAAATGGTCAACTACAAATATAAACGCGAAGAATAGTGTTTGCCAACATATCTATCTAAACACTAAACAATTTGTTTATTGTGATATACACAAATAATATTTTCCATTTGATACACCGATTATTGAATTAATGGATTATCGAACAATAAATGTGTTTGAAAACACTAATATAAGTTGAAACCTGAAATTAGATAGAATTGAAAGATATGATCTATATATTATTATCATAGATTATTTAATATTTATAACTACATCAACAGTAGAACTGAATTCCAAACAACAAAATGTAATGATGTATTATACTGATAATATTGATAATCAATAATTATAATCATAAAATTCTTACTCAAACACGGAATCTATTCTCAACCTTAATATATCGGCTCACTCTTTTGGTACATCTCAAAAACATCCACTCAATAATCGATTACTTCAATCACAGGAACATTTTAAAATGATATTTTCATTTTAATGCGTTCTTTACTTCTGTAACTATGTACATAAAGGACTCTATATTTTTAGTGTTAATTTTTCTATATTTTTAGTGTTAATTTTTTGAGATGCCTTAAAATTATATCAATTCACAATTTCTCAACCTTTATCATTACATAGAATACAGAAAATATGATAACTATGCGTCAAAATTGATATATTTTTGGTATTGATATATTTTACTATCTCTATCATTTTCTACTGTTAAAACATTATAACATTCGTAATATACGGGGTGTCAAACCTCCTTATAGACTCCATTAGCTCTTTCGGGCTAATGGAGAGATCTTTTGTTTTGGAACCTTTTTGATAATTATAATTTTCAAGAAGATAAATGTATATACAGATAACGTATATTTTTATTGATAAATAGGTTTTCACTTCAATTATAGAAATCAAATGAAATCAATGAAATCTAACTTAGCGGCAGCTAATGTATAGAGAGCTAAGAATATGGAACACAAAAATTAAAAGAAATAACTACTGGAAACCGTAAATTTAAAGGAAAGAGTTGAATACCTATAAAATAAACTTAATTAATTTGAGTAAATGTAATATAACTATTTCAGTAGGTAAATCTAAGGTTTTGGGCCAATTATGAATTTGATGATGAAAAGATTTTAACATAAAGCAGAAACTGGCAACAATAAATAAATGGACGATATAGAAATTTAATTTTGGATTATTATAAAAATATAATCTCCCATGATTTACAATTTATTACGGGAATAATTTAACTTATACCACGCGGATACCATTGATAAATTCAAATACGCTTAAAATCTTATTAAGTAATCAAATGATGAAGAGAAAAATGCAGCTAACTAAATATTTCTGCATAAGCTAGCTAAAATTTAACACAAAATTTAAATTAAGACGGAAAATAAAATTGTGGTTCATTACATTGAAAACTTAGGTCAATTTGCTTGGTGAGTAGTTTTAATATTACAGTTGTTTTTATTATAGGTACATCTAACAGTGATCATACTAAAGAAAACCATTCATATTGAGCCCTCCAAAAATCTCATAACCTTTTATGAATGACTAACCTCACTTCTATGTTATTGTTAATCATATTTGCTGAAAATAACATTAATATAAGCTATTTATGAAGGGCGTTTAAAAAATTGCATTCATTTATATTGGTTGTTGTCCAAAATCATTAGCCAACCAAAGCGAATTTCTAGAATGAATTTCTGTACATATAATATTATATTGTATAGTCATATATTATCATACAATAGTTCTTCATGCAGTAGTGATTCTTGAACTTGTTAGGAGTTGTAACAATTACTTTTGGACCATTTTGTCATAATTTATCAAATTATAACTAAAATTAATTAAATATGAGTTAAATGAAATAGAATATATATGTTTAAAATCATTTGATAATTTGTATGGAGTTTGAACTATTGACTTTAGTCGGTTTATGGTATTTAACACTTAGTTATATAAGTGCAATAAATATGAAATTTACATAGTAGTATTTCAAACTTTCCACACCCATAATGGAAAACAGTGCTTCATTAGCTTTGGATAATATAATTGAATCGACAGTCGATAGCTAAAATCAAGTGTATGCCACGCCAACAAAAGAACACACAGATATCTACGAAAACAGGAACTAATGGTGTGTGGTTTCCTGGATAAGTGCTATATTGGTTATTACTTCTGGAGTAAGCATATACTTCATTATCAAAAGCTTGAATGACTATTACAATCAGTATTGGTGTCTAGGTCTGTCTATGGGTATCTTGGTGTTGGTACTAGCTCTTACAGGAATTGTGTTTTCTGTTTACGCTTGCATTAAAGTGAAGTCGTTCAAAGCAATAATGATACCGTGCTATGAAATAGATGAATTTAGTATGTAGTGATAGATATATTTTAACTTATATTAGTTTCCTCTTGTATTTAAGAAATAACATATTGATAAATATTTATACCGGGTTATAAATTCTCTGATATAATTGAGACTAATATTTTAAAATATTAATGTGTATTAATAGTATATAACATAGTTATATTTTATTCATTTTTTAATGTTTAATTGTTTCGCTTCATTCACCGATATTTTTCACTACATTTCTTGAAATTCACTATTAATTCAGTTGAAAGATCTGGTGCGATAAAGCTTTAATTATATCCACTAGAGAATATTCTATAAATATTTCTAGACCAGAGCTTTTATATATTTTTCCTTATTAAACAACAAATTGTTACTAAATGTTAAGAAATAATTAAACATTTCCTGGACGGAGTTTTAAATTTATTCACTATTTGTTTGGGCATCTATATTTATTCTGTAGTTATAAATATTAACATTAGCTCACATAGCAATTCATTCTCCTTGAGTATTTTAGGTCTACAATTATAGAGTATTATATCACCAAGTATTTATAGTTAATACAGAAGCCAAGCTATAACGAAGATAATTTCTTCATTTCTCCAGATTTCTAAAAAGACTAAAACTATGGCCACTTTCTAGCTTTAGTTAGCAAATCAATTATCGGAATTTATCGTAAGAGTACTAAGCTATTTCTCAGGTTATATTAAATTTAACCATATTAATCTTGTCATAAATAGTTTATCAATTTTTTATTTCCAGAACTCTAAAACTCTAAAACTACAACAGTTTAAGTATATTTTAAGAGTCACTATGATACAGTTTCTCACTTGATAATTACAGCTAGTTCAAATTACAAAATAATTTCAATGTTAACTTATTTGGTTGTTTATTTAAATCCACTTCAGAGTATTATATATATTATATATATATTTATAATATATATATAATACATATATATATATATAATATATATATATATATATATTATATATTATATATAGTATTGAAATACTACTATGTAAATTTCATATTTATTGCACTTATATAACTAAGTGTTAAATACCATAAACCGACTAAAGTCAATAGTTCAAACTCCATACAAATTATCAAATGATTTTAAACATATATATTCTATTTCATTTAACTCATATTTAATTAATTTTAGTTATAATTTGATAAATTATGACAAAATGGTCCAAAAGTAATTGTTACAACTCCTAACAAGTTCAAGAATCACTACTGCATGAAGAACTATTGTATGATAATATATGACTATACAATATAATATTATATGTACAGAAATTCATTCTAGAAATTCGCTTTGGTTGGCTAATGATTTTGGACAACAACCAATATAAATGAATGCAATTTTTTAAACGCCCTTCATAAATAGCTTATATTAATGTTATTTTCAGCAAATATGATTAACAATAACATAGAAGTGAGGTTAGTCATTCATAAAAGGTTATGAGATTTTTGGAGGGCTCAATATGAATGGTTTTCTTTAGTATGATCACTGTTAGATGTACCTATAATAAAAACAACTGTAATATTAAAACTACTCACCAAGCAAATTGACCTAAGTTTTCAATGTAATGAACCACAATTTTATTTTCCGTCTTAATTTAAATTTTGTGTTAAATTTTAGCTAGCTTATGCAGAAATATTTAGTTAGCTGCATTTTTCTCTTCATCATTTGATTACTTAATAAGATTTTAAGCGTATTTGAATTTATCAATGGTATCCGCGTGGTATAAGTTAAATTATTCCCGTAATAAATTGTAAATCATGGGAGATTATATTTTTATAATAATCCAAAATTAAATTTCTATATCGTCCATTTATTTATTGTTGCCAGTTTCTGCTTTATGTTAAAATCTTTTCATCATCAAATTCATAATTGGCCCAAAACCTTAGATTTACCTACTGAAATAGTTATTTTACATTTACTCAAATTAATTAAGTTTATTTTATAGGTATTCAACTCTTTCCTTTAAATTTACGGTTTCCAGTAGTTATTTCTTTTAATTTTTGTGTTCCATATTCTTAGCTCTCTATACATTAGCTGCCGCTAAGTTAGATTTCATTGATTTCATTTGATTTCTATAATTGAAGTGAAAACCTATTTATCAATAAAAATATACGTTATCTGTATATACATTTATCTTCTTGAAAATTATAATTATCAAAAAGGTTCCAAAACAAAAGATCTCTCCGAAAATACGACCTTCTGAGTGAGGTTATGAAGTAATAAGTCTGATTTAATTATTACAATATAATTTAAACAAATTAATTTAGTTCTTCTTGTTTTGGTTTTTTTTGGGAGCCTTTTGGTATATTTTTTCCGTGTTGCTCTTGTTGTTTTGTTCAGTTTGTTTTTGTGATCTGAACGATTGGTTGTTTTGTTTGACCGGTTTCTTCATTGAGTTTGAGCATGATTAGATCAGCGATGATTAATTATATACTTTAGTATTATTTCATTATTTACACTATCTCATAAAAATAAATAATATGATTATCATTTATATATTTAAATAATCGCTTTATTATTTTATCACACAATAACTGAGTATATAAGTTGTGACAGTATAGGAATATTAATTAAATTCCTTCATTTCATTAGTCTATATATTATCATGAAAATATTGTTACTATTATATACTATAACTATCGAGTTATCTTACTGAGTTCTATTGTATAACTGCATAGAACCGAGTGAAGAAAATCACATATTATGACTGAAATTATCTTTAAAAAAAGGTTTAAAAGTATCTTACTTTCCACTTTATTTTATTATATTTATGATTGCTTTTGCTTTTACACAATCAATGATCTATAACCATACTTTTATAGAAATGTTATAGAATATTCCAGATTTAAGTTGGACACCTGGTGTTTCAGAGTACTTCCTGGATAAGTAAATTTAGCTTAGTCAATCACGTTATGTAAATATGCTTTCCTAAAAGACTAGATATGTTGGAGTTCCACCAACTTATTTTAGTTGGTTGGATGAAAAGCCTGAATGCATTTAAGTTGATGACATACAGAGTTGTGGTGCTAATTGGGCATTCTCTTCTGTAGGCTAATTTTCTGAGAATAGATGTATTTCTGGAAAAGATTTAACTCGTGTAGCTTATTCTGAACAATATATGATATCATGCGATTCAAAAAGTCATGGATGTAGAGGAACTGCCTCAATGTTTAACCCTTAAAATTTTCTGAAAATTACTGGTGTTCCAACTAAAAAATGTGTTTCTTATAAGTCGGGTTCAAATGGACAACAATAGAAGTGTGCAATTTCATGCGACGATGGTTCAAAGATTAATACATTCAAGTCATAGTCTTTTGAAGATGTGTGCACTGGCGAAGAATCAATTTAAAATGCTCTTACTAATGGTACAATTCAGACCCAGTTTGACGTGTACACAGATTTCTTTTATTATACGAATGGAATTTACTAGCACGTATCAGGTAATAGAGAAGGGTCAGAGATGGCCACAATTGTTGGTTTTGGAGAAGAAAACAACATCAAGTTTTGGACCGTCCGTAATTCTTGGGGGAAAGCTTGGGGTGAAAATGGATACTTCAGAATCGTGCGTGGAGAAAACCACTGTCAAATCGAACAACAGTGTTTCCTTACTGTTGTTTGAGTGATTCACTCAAAAATCTACTATTGATCACTTCAATATATAATTATTCTATTCTTTGAAAGTCCATTGATTTTTATCTAGGTTTTTAAAAAATTTCTTGACAATTATTTCATAAGTTTGAAGCGCATGCCTTCGCGATCTATTTTAGTGCGTTAAACGATAATCTTGTGTGATTTTTAGAAACTATTATTAATTTTTTGAAGAAGTTCCGCTTTATCTAAACTTGAAAATATGAAATATTGAATTTTTATAACGAATATATATATATATATATATATATATATACAGTAATATTTTCAAACTTTTTTTGGAATTTAGGAGTGAAATTTTATAGATGTAACGTATTATGTACCCTTCGAAATATTAAAGTAAAATAATTTCATTTGTTATATTTCTTCATACTCCATTTTTACAAGCTGATTTTGACCTTATTTTGATATTCACTGCTACTAGGAATAGCACTCCTTTCGGTCTAGATCCCAAAGCAATTACTGTATATATATAATGAACTATTCAATGAGGAATATTATCAAATACAGTGGTGGGCCCTCGAAATGCTTTTTTGAATTAGGAAGAAGAATGAAGTTTATTATTTGAATCTTACTTATATCACTGCCCGGCTCAATAATGAGTGTGTTCTCCCTCCTCATCAATACACTCATTAACTCTATTTACTATTGATTTGTAAAGTGCTTCAATCACATCAAGGCCTGGTTGGGCCTTGGATAGCTGTGCTACAATAATTAACGTATATAACTCTGTATATACTTCAATAATAAGTTTCAACTTTACCTAACGTTGTATAATTTAACAATCAAGAAAATTGATTTCTCATTATGAAATGGAAGTGGAAGATCATAAGTAAAATAACTGTTGTTTTAGAGTAGCATCAATATATTATTTAATGCTGGGCCCGACTAACCCACTTGATTCCATTCTTCAAGAAACAAAAATGCATTCATTATTTGAATATTGAGAATGAAAGCGACTGTAACTACCTGAATTATAATTCTAATTAAGCGAAGTACCAATACTTCATCTTGAGCTCCCAGTTGAGATTGAAAGAAAAAGTCCTCCATTGTTTTTCGTGATTAAGAAATACCTAAAATCGTTCAGATTGACCCAGTTGAAGATGAACACCGAGGTCCTCTGCGGTCCAGTGCTTGCGCTACTAGTTATAAATTACATATTGCGTCCGTATACCAATCATTGGATCCTCTTATTCTTTTCTCCAATCAGGCTTAACTACCATATATTTTCGAGATAAAATCTTTCATAAATTAGTTTTGTTGACTAAAACGTAGAAATTACACAGGGACATCTTAAACAAGTGATATAACTGGTTCAGATTGGTACAATATTTTATGAATTCATCCGTTGGACCCAGAAATGAAGAGAATACAAACGCTTCAGAACTGCCTAAGTTTGTTAAGTGAATTAGTTGACCTTCCCTAAACATCTTCTACCGCGTTTATTTTTGTCATTGCCGTCCTTTTATTGCATGTGGTAATTTCTATTTTTCCTTTTTGGAATATTAAATACCGACTTTGAATAGTCGATTATGGTCTAATACGATCGAAATCATATTTTTGGCCCTCTTGTGTTAATGAGTAGTTCATGAATAATCTCCAACTTGAGATTATTTATTGGAATTTGTCATCCGCATTAGAAGTGGCAAAATATTTTAATATATAATTACTCACATAGTAAACAAGAAAAAGCAATTCCACCTCCCATAACTGTAGTGATAATATTAAAACCATTCAAATAAAAAGAATATTTCAATAAATCAATTGTTCACTGTTCGTTGAAACGAATTTCATTTTCGATTTGGAATCTTTTATTAAAAATGTCTTCAAAAACTGGTCATTTGGTAAATTATGTTAAGAATCGGTAATACCCCCTTCTCTCCCTTATTATTTACCTATATAATCCTATATATGTGCTATATTTTTAATTTCACACCTCAATTTTAATGAAAGCGGATTAAAAGCGTTAAATGAAGTGATAACAATAAAATCATTTCATTTTTGAAATAATTATGTTAATTTTAAGAATTTATGAACTAAATTACTGGTTATTATAGTTTATTGTAATGTCAATTCATTCTATCAATTATGGAGTAAATGACTGGGGTGAAACCGATTCAACTAGTAGCCATAGTTAAGATATGGCAAATTCTGTATTTTAATACATATATTTAATATTTTGTAGATCAGTTTTTCCTTACTCGGTATATAGCCTTTTATAAAGCTATTTTTTGTTCATTTATTTTCAGAGTGAAAAATGAAGTGTCTCAATTAATTCAATTTTCTAGTTATTGATATATTATATAACAATTACGTGCAATTAAACATCACATTGACTAATACTAACATATAAATATTAATTATTACTTATTAAATATTTGAATTTTATTGTGTCATTATGGCTTAATAGTTAGTGCGTTGGTATAAAGTACCTGTGCTCTGGGGTTCAATTCCTATAGGGACTATATTTTACTGTATTTGTATATAATAACTAATACATCAATATGTGGAATTAAACCTATTATTACATCTATATACATTGTAACTAACATCATATATTAATATTATATGTATTAATACTTATCAAATCTAAACTAAATCTGATCAGGTATCTTAATATATCTCACCCCAGTCTTTGTATCCATCAATTATTTCGTCTAAATAATAAAACGCGAAAATGCTCATAAAAATGATATTATTTAACAATATATATAACAAATAGATGATTATTTAACAAATTAGAGTGTTTAATATTTTCAAAATTAATAATTTCAACAAAAAGGTAGTCAATAATGAAAAGAACGATAATATCGAAATTTAGGTATATTTCAATCATCTTCTATTAAGTTATTATTATATTCCTCAATATTGGATATTTCAGTACTATAACAGTTATTTAATCCAGCTCGATACCGATTTCCTTTATTTAAATCCAAAAGTAATTCAAATATACTTTTATATATTATAATATATTATAATATATTATATTATACCCAAGGATTACAAAATTATTTTAAACTAAATTTGCTTGTGTACAGCTACTATTAACTAATTATTTAAGATTTCTTTCTTATTATCTAGAATAACGAGGAGTTAACACTCAGTTATGTAAATATTATTTATTATTAAGTACGTCAATGAAGCTGGGAACTGCTAATTGAATGAAGTTGCTAAAGGTGATTGAATAATTTATATCTAGTATTATAAAACTATATAATCTGTAAATAATGCAGAAAACGTTCGTGGAGGTGAACGAGCGACGGAAGCGGCTGCTGTAACCGGGATCATGATGGTGTTCGCGATGGTTTAAGAGGAAGAACCAGTTGAAGTAAATTGATGTAAATTGTAATCGCCCGTTCTGGTTCTTGCTGAAGGGGAAAGGAGGTGGTTTTTGTTATATCAGCGTTGTGGACTGAGATTTGATTAATTATTTAGCATTCTAATATTATGGGTTTGAGATAACCAAAGTAGTTTCAAATCAAATTTAAAAATTTGAATTTAGTTCCTACAAGTAATCATGATAAATCTATTACATTCATGCATCCAACATTAAGCAATAATATTTCTAGAAACTACCACACTCTTAATCAACAATTTGTAGTCTAGTTTTGATTACGATATTAATAAGTTACAAAATTGACGCTGTTTACTGTAACATCTTGAATATATGTATTTATTCCAAATTACTATATTCATGTCAAGGTACCGTTTCAATCTTAAATTAGTTTTAGTACAACATTATGAATATGTGTTTACAATTGATTAAAATTATTGTTACGCCATTCAAAGAATTAAAATCCGTTAAATTAGGCAAAATTAACGGCTTCATCGATAGAAATCACAGGTTTAGCAGAACCATAAGCATTTCCATGACTGTTTATCATTAAATTTGAACAACATCAAAACAATTTTAGTATTTTTATAATAATAACTAAATGTATCAGCACCTGGTGTATCTAAGATCTATAACATACCACCTATTAATTTACCGTTAATTTTGTCGCATTAAAGAAAGTTTTGTAATTCTATTGTACTAATATCTAAACCTACTGTTTGCTAATACTTGTATTCGCTTCCAGATATTTATGCTCCTAAATACGATTTTCCTGAAGATTCATCTCCAATTATTAACAATTTTACACACTATTCCATTGGCTTGTTCATATTTGATGCGGATTAAATTATGATGTATTAATAATAGACTACTTTTGATTTATAATACATACACTTTAATAATGTTCAAGTTGAAAAATGTTCCTTTGATAGAAGTAATTGTACCAAAAGAGTGAGCCAATATATATTTCACACATAAATTGTTCCTTTCCCTGCTCTACTTGGAAGTACTACGCATTACCTGATACGCGTGTACAAATCAAAGTAAAGTTAATAGTTTATATTTTATTATATTTACAATGATAATATAACATACTAACATACTTGATAACAAATGATAACATATTCATTTTATTCTAATTTCAAGCCTATATACGCTGCTGATGTTGCTGTGCTTATCAAAACCATCATCTTATTTCAGAATCTAAAATTATTCAAAACTAATAGTATTCCATGAATTTTTGAGCACCAGATTTTTTCTGATTTTGGGCTGTTTTGGCCTAAATTTAATTTAAATATACAACTAATGTAAAACCAAACTTTTCTACAAAAAAGATCTAAAATGTCTTTTAAAAAATAATAGTAAAAACTAATTAATCCATTAATAATAAAATTAATATAACGTATATAACGTATATATGTTCACTCTATGATTAAATAGCATACACCATAAGATAAAGTAAAATAGTTACTTGATATTAAAAAGATGTTAAATCACACATAGAACTAAATACATTAATGTTGTTACATAAATTAAGAAGCATAATCACTTAGATTCAAACAAAGATGAAAACCATTTAAATTAACTTAAAAATTATTAACCACAAGAATTATTAAAATATTTATTATTTTTACTTGGATATGGTAAAATAACTAGTATATATTTATATATTGCGTTTAGATGTATTGTTGGATTGTTGCTGTTGAGTGAGTCATGTTATTAAAATCGTCAATAAATTTACAAATTTATTTCACTCCAAATGAGCTCCGAAATTAATTCTAATTGATATTGAAACCCACAGTATGATGATTTATGTTTAACTCAATATGTTACATAACGTGTGATTATTATTTTGTTTTAACAAAAATCGATAATTAAACATTATAGTTTCAGCAAAATTTAATAATTCACTTAATTTTATTGGTATAATTTTATTATATTTACATGTTAATATAACATATTTATTTTATTGTTATTTCAAACCAATATGCTGATGTTGCTGTTGAGTGTCTCTCTTATCAAAACCATTTTATTTCAGAATCTAAAATTATTCAAAACTAAGAATAATTACAAAAATTAATAAACTAATTGAATTAAAATAAATCGATTCACTTATCCCCTTCAAAAATCCATTTTAACGAACGGCGCAAGCTCTTCAACGATAAACTTTTGGTTGTGAACGTTGTGCAGGTAATTATTGTTCGTCTTTCTCAGAACTATTTTACGTTATTTGTTTATCGTTTTCAGATTTAACGAATTATATTTATAAACGTTTCGTTTTATGTCCGTTTTAGGAAGTTGGAGTGGTCTACCATTAAGTTTAAATTTAAGGTCAGTACTTTCTAAATTAAAATATTATAAAATAGAACAGTTATTTTTTAAAGTTATATAGCAAAATAAACAACTTTAGAAATTTAAACTTCAATTCTATTTTTAATTTAATCCCTATTTTGATTAATTGAGTAAACAGATAAGCGATTTATTGTAACAATTCTTAATATTAAATTGTAATATTTACCACTTCAATATGTTTCTTAAAAATTAGTATAATAATAAACAAAATCCTACTTGTAAGTTAGGTTAAATTATCACAAATTAAATAATAGCTAAATTTATTAAATTAATACCTAAAATTAGTATAATTACATTTACAAATATACTACAGTATTATTGAATAGCATTATTGAATATCAATAAAGATAACTATAATTATACTTAATAAAATTAATCATCCTTCAAAAGTCCATTTTGACGAACGGCGCGAGCTCTTCAACAATAAACTTTTGGTTGTGAACGTTGTTAAGGTGATTGTTGTTCGTATTCTTCAGAACTATTTTTCCTTACTCGTTAAGTGTTTTAAGACCAAACAAATCTTATTTATAAACGTCCCTCTCCTCCATCAGCTCAACATCTGAGTCACCGCCCTCCTTCCACATTCCAAACCAAGAGGACTACCACGGCTGAATCACTCCGTCATGCTCAGAGCCGAAAAGAATCATCTTATCAACTGAAACGAAATTCTGCTTGTAAACTGGATTAAAAGTTTTTTGGTTGTCCAAATCCAATAAATACCTGCCAATTTGGAAATACTCCTACAAATGATAGGGATCACGCCAGTAAGAGGAGATGCTGAAGTGCTCGAACATAAAATCGCTCAAGAACACGTTGTGCACCAACTCATTCAACCAATCAGACGGATACAACGCAAACAAGCACAAAGAATCATAACCACAGAACTCACCAGCTAATGGAGAAGATAAACCGATAAATCGCAACATTGGGAACTTAATGTGATTGTAACGCTACAGATACCCACGAATTACAAGGCCGCCCTGAGAAAAACCCATTCCTATAAAACCATCCTTCAGTAAAGGATCATCGTTGACACAAATCACAAATTACTCCAACTAGTACTCCAATGAAGTAAAAATAGACTCCTCTTTTCCCATACCAACATCACAAATCCTAACATGCAAGTCAGGCACTTCCTGTTATAACCACTTAGCTACATCATTCATTGCACTGCCATCTTCTAGAACACCGTGCATTAAAACGATGGGTACTTACTTTTAAATACAAAGATTGAGTAATATCATAATTGATTGGAGCGCGAAAAATAATATAATATACTAAGAGTTATTTATGATATAAAGACTATATATTATCATCTTTTTTGGATTCCAGTATTTGTACATTGTGTATCTTTAAAAATCTATAAAATAACTAAAAATATAACTTTTTAGTTTTTGTTAATATATTAAAAAATCAACACTAGTTAATATTTTCATTAAACTCAAGTCACTTTTATTAATCCGTAGTTGTATGTTGAGTGAGTCATGTTGTATCACCTGTACATGTGAACTAAAACTTTATTACAGTTGAAGAAAGGTAAAATTATGGGAAATTACCAAAAGTACAATTATAATTTTAAAGTTTCACTTTACACGCAAAACTCCTGAAATTTTTTAATAAACTATTACATATATATTAATCTCATTAATTTAATCCAAGCAGGACCAATCAGGGAAGCAAAAGATAAATATAATTCTTTCTTTACGTATCTCTATTACAACACGTGAGCTATCTTTGAAAGAGAATTTGGAGTTGTTTATAATAACCACAACGCGTGAGATTTCGAATAATATTAGTCCTCGTGTTAAGATCATTATAATTCCAACTAATACAACTGATGCAATATAAACTCTTATCAATATAAAGAAGAACTACGGTATTGATATATTTGTATGTTAGGACTATTGGAAAGCAATAAATGCACAATTTATCGATATACTTAAGTCCTTCGGAGCTAAAGTCATCGCCTTTGAACATAATTCTTTCTTTACGTATCTCTATTACGAGGGAACTGAAAGAAGTGACCTAAAATACAGAATGATGAAAGCATATTCCAAGGCTGATGCACTAATTTGCCTCTCCAGAACGGACGCTAGAATATGGTCACTTCTTGGTGCACGGAGGGCTATTTATATACCAAACTTATTAACTTTTGAACCTTCAAAATTTAAAGCGTAACTTCTTACACACAAAAATGTTCTATTTAATGGTCGTTTCGACCTTGTTTAAAAAAGACCTCATGTGGCCATTGAAGTGTTCGCTAAAGTCTATTAGCATCATCCGGATGCACGATTGTAAATTTTAGGAAATTAGGACGAACAATACAAATCATATTGCTAGAGATTAACCACACGTTTAAACGTAACTTAAGCAGTGGACTTTATAGGTTATCAGAAGGAAATATAGCCAATTCTTAAGAATTCAGCAGTGATGATCATGACCAGCCAGTTCGAGGGTTTCCCCATGGTCATCCCAGAGGCAAAGGCGTTCGGAATCCCAATCGTCATGATGAAGCTGGACTACTGCGAAGTTACCCAAGAAGGAGTGATTAACGTTGAAAAGAACGACGTCGAGGCCATGGCCGAACAACTCAAACTCCTGCTGGACGATGTGAGCTACAGAAGGAAGAAGGGTCGCGAAGCCAAAGAAAGCCTAGCCAAGTTCAGCAACGCGGATATCGTCAGCAGATGGGACAAGCTGATTAAAGCAGTTATGTAAGGAGATGACCAGATTAAAGAGCTGATCCAGTCGTTAAACTAAGAAATATCGGACGAAATAGTTGCCCAGATAAGCGAAGACGAGTAGAAGCACGCGCTTTTGTGGGCAGAGTTCCACTCAACGCTCTTCGACGAGAACGGCGAGTACATCGACTGAAACGTGTTTTTTTGTTTCTTATGTAATCTGTTTAAGTATTTGTTCTTGAGTTCTTATTATATGAAATCTAAAGGTGTAATAGGACTTGAACCAACGATTATATTTTGAATTTAAATGATTGATATATTTATTTGCGCTCAGTAGTCTTATATCTTTCAAAGAAAGTGTTTTATTGTGTTCGCAGAAATGTGTCTCAAACACAAAGCAAATAGTAATTTCCGGCAAAACTAGCTGCTTCTGTACCGTTGCACCAAAATTAATACCCTGCAAAATCGACCTCAGAAATGTAGTCGGAAGCCGCGCTTCTGAATTTTCTAATTTTTTGTCGTGGAGAGGTGGAAATTTCGCATCGCTGCATTCTTCACTATTAACGCGAAACATTTCAAAAAGTGCTGCCAAAAATTTATAATTGTTTGGTCATAAACATCATCAAATATGAATAATGTAAAATTCGAGAAAAATGTTCTACAAATAAAACGCAAATTAGAGTGGAGACAGGATACAAGAAAACGCCTTCCAAAATTAAATTAAATCAAGAGTCACAATAACAAATAGCAAAAAGTGCTTTTCTGGCTGCAGACAGCTAAGACGACAAATTTATTTGAAATTCCCCACTCTCCTAAAATCAATCATGACCCAGGTCTCCAGACGGCTGACTGCTGAAGAAAGGAAAGTCCTGGAGTACATCTGGGAGGTGGGACCACAGAACCGCCGGACCAAAGACTACATGGCGCGGTACATGAAGGTCTCCATCCAAACCGTGAACCACTTCGTGAAGCGCCTGCGGGAAACCGGCAGCTGCCAGGTCCAGCGCGCCGCCTACAACGCCAAGAAGTACGGGCACGCGGAGGTCCTGGCGCTGGCGGAGATCGTGCGGACCCACCGATTCCAGACGCGCGAGTTCGTGGCCCGCGAGTTCAAAAAGGCAACTGGGAAGAAGATCTCGATGAGCAGCCTTACGAGACTCCTGCAAAAGCACGCGGACGGCTACAACATGTACACTGATTTCTAGTTTTCCTGGTGAAATGGTGCTATTCTCTATATTCTTCTGCTGACGGTGTCCGTATAAATAGATATATGAGATATATAAGTATTTGAATTATTTTGCGCGTGGATAATAATAAATACATTTAACGAGAAGGCCAACTCCTGGCTGGCTGCGTCGAGTATCGAGATGATTTCTGGAGAGAGGCAGAATGCGATCCAGTCGGTTGGCTGCCTTCTTCCAACTCAGTATCAAAGGCTTTGGAGTGATTTAGATTAAATTGCATTTGAAGACGGAATATACGCGATTGTCTTGAATTACACTTGAAATATGAAATATCAAATTTGTATTTGTTTGTCGTCCATTTCTAAAATGAATGGCTGCTTGTTTCTTACTTTTAGACACCGAATAGTGCTAATCGAGAATAGCGAATCAACGCATTTTTCATTTCAATTCCACTCTAGAGTAGTTTGAATTATAACCTGTGATCTATCATTTGGAAGTAAAAGTTGCTATTAATC
The DNA here is from genome assembly GCA_963988835.1 of Hexamita inflata. Classification (NCBI taxonomy): domain Eukaryota; phylum Fornicata; order Diplomonadida; family Hexamitidae; genus Hexamita; species Hexamita inflata. The sequence continues at coordinate 543,382 of CAXDID010001186.1, forward strand.
GATAAATATTTATCGTATCGCTATTAGAAGCTTGGGCCAGAAGTTCTAGATTTTCGAGTTGAACTACAGAAAATTCTGTTGTGTTTTCAAACAATACACGATTATGTGATTGAGCACACAGATATCAACTATCTCAGCTATAAGAACACTGACAAAATATGGGCTGGTTAGAAAGCTATAATATTTTAGAAATTTAAGCGTTAGTGAAGCTGCGTACGAAATACGCTAATGACTATTTATAACCAATGAATAGATCAATGCTTCGTGTCAAACTATAACAGTCTAAATGATAAAAACTCAGCGACCTTTCAAACCACATCACTATTCTCTCGGACGCTGTTCTCCTTGATCGAGAGCAGCAGCTGCTGGTTCGGCAGCTTCATCACCTCGAACCTGTCTTCGAGGCTCTCCGACACCTCCGCGGAACAGAACTTGAAGTTCAGGTCCAGCCGCTGGAACAGCTCTTCGCAGGACTCGTCCAGGCTCGTTCTTGACTGGTTTCTGGTCAGCACGAGGCAGTTCGGAATCCCGTGCAACTATTTGACATTTTAGAAGAGAATTGCATCTGAATGAAAAATATAACATAAAATTTACTTTACTTTTAAAATTTAAGGTAAAATTTAACATCATATACGTTTATAATATTAATTAAAACTTTATCCACTTCAAATGATGATCATATTTCTTACATTGCTAGCTGATTAAGAAATAAAAGACGAAAAATTTAACAACACATAAAAAACCAAAGTAGCGTTCATTCTTTTGGAATTTTTGGGAGGAGGTTCAGAGCGTGTAACTGAATTGCTAACACGTGAGCTATCTTTGAAAGAGAATTTGGAGTTGTTTATAATAACCACAACGCGTGAGATTTCGAATAATATTAGTCCTCGTGTTAAGATCATTATAATTCCAACTAATACAACTGATGCAATATAAACTCTTATCAATATAAAGAAGAACTACGGTATTGATATATTTGTATGTTAGGACTATTGGAAAGCAATAAATGCACAATTTATCGATATACTTAAGTCCTTCGGAGCTAAAGTCATCGCCTTTGAACATAATTCTTTCTTTACGTATCTCTATTACGAGGGAACTGAAAGAAGTGACCTAAAATACAGAATGATGAAAGCATATTCCAAGGCTGATGCACTAATTTGCCTCTCCAGAACGGACGCTAGAATATGGTCACTTCTTGGTGCACGGAGGGCTATTTATATACCAAACTTATTAACTTTTGAACCTTCAAAATTTAAAGCGTAACTTCTTACACACAAAAATGTTCTATTTAATGGTCGTTTCGACCTTGTTTAAAAAAGACCTCATGTGGCCATTGAAGTGTTCGCTAAAGTCTATTAGCATCATCCGGATGCACGATTGTAAATTTTAGGAAATTAGGACGAACAATACAAATCATATTGCTAGAGATTAACCACACGTTTAAACGTAACTTAAGCAGTGGACTTTATAGGTTATCAGAAGGAAATATAGCCAATTCTTAAGAATTCAGCAGTGATGATCATGACCAGCCAGTTCGAGGGTTTCCCCATGGTCATCCCAGAGGCAAAGGCGTTCGGAATCCCAATCGTCATGATGAAGCTGGACTACTGCGAAGTTACCCAAGAAGGAGTGATTAACGTTGAAAAGAACGACGTCGAGGCCATGGCCGAACAACTCAAACTCCTGCTGGACGATGTGAGCTACAGAAGGAAGAAGGGTCGCGAAGCCAAAGAAAGCCTAGCCAAGTTCAGCAACGCGGATATCGTCAGCAGATGGGACAAGCTGATTAAAGCAGTTATGTAAGGAGATGACCAGATTAAAGAGCTGATCCAGTCGTTAAACTAAGAAATATCGGACGAAATAGTTGCCCAGATAAGCGAAGACGAGTAGAAGCACGCGCTTTTGTGGGCAGAGTTCCACTCAACGCTCTTCGACGAGAACGGCGAGTACATCGACTGAAACGTGTTTTTTTGTTTCTTATGTAATCTGTTTAAGTATTTGTTCTTGAGTTCTTATTATATGAAATCTAAAGGTGTAATAGGACTTGAACCAACGATTATATTTTGAATTTAAATGATTGATATATTTATTTGCGCTCAGTAGTCTTATATCTTTCAAAGAAAGTGTTTTATTGTGTTCGCAGAAATGTGTCTCAAACACAAAGCAAATAGTAATTTCCGGCAAAACTAGCTGCTTCTGTACCGTTGCACCAAAATTAATACCCTGCAAAATCGACCTCAGAAATGTAGTCGGAAGCCGCGCTTCTGAATTTTCTAATTTTTTGTCGTGGAGAGGTGGAAATTTCGCATCGCTGCATTCTTCACTATTAACGCGAAACATTTCAAAAAGTGCTGCCAAAAATTTATAATTGTTTGGTCATAAACATCATCAAATATGAATAATGTAAAATTCGAGAAAAATGTTCTACAAATAAAACGCAAATTAGAGTGGAGACAGGATACAAGAAAACGCCTTCCAAAATTAAATCAAATCAAGAGTCACAATAACAAATAGCAAAAAGTGCTTTTCTGGCTGCAGACAGCTAAGACGACAAATTTATTTGAAATTCCCCACTCTCCAAAATCAATCATGACCCAGGTCTCCAGACGGCTGACTGCTGAAGAAAGAAAAGTCCTGGAGTACATCTGGGAGGTGGGACCCCAGAACCGCCGGACCAAAGACTACATGGCGCGGTACATGAAGGTCTCCATCCAAACCGTGAACCACTTCGTGAAGCGCCTGCGGGAAACCGGCAGCTGCCAGGTCCAGCGCGCCGCCTACAACGCCAAGAAGTACGGGCACGCGGAGGTTCTGGCGCTGGCGGAGATCGTGCGGACCCACCGATTCCAGACGCGCGAGTTCGTGGCCCGCGAGTTCAAAAAGGCAACTGGGAAGAAGATCTCGATGAGCAGCCTTACGAGACTCCTGCAAAAGCACGCGGACGGCTACAACATGTACACTGATTTCTAGTTTTCCTGGTGAAATGGTGCTATTCTCTATATTCTTCTGCTGACGGTGTCCGTATAAATAGATATATGAGATATATAAGTATTTGAATTATTTTGCGCGTGGATAATAATAAATACATTTAACGAGAAGGCCAACTCCTGGCTGGCTGCGTCGAGTATCGAGATGATTTCTGGAGAGAGGCAGAATGCGATCCAGTCGGTTGGCTGCCTTCTTCCAACTCAGTATCAAAGGCTTTGGAGTGATTTAGATTAAATTGCATTTGAAGACGGAATATACGCGATTGTCTTGAATTACACTTGAAATATGAAATATCAAATTTGTATTTGTTTGTCGTCCATTTCTAAAATGAATGGCTGCTTGTTTCTTACTTTTAGACACCGAATAGTGCTAATCGAGAATAGCGAATCAACGCATTTTTCATTTCAATTCCACTCTAGAGTAGTTTGAATTATAACCTGTGATCTATCATTTGGGAGTAAAAGTTGCTATTAATCGATAAATATTTATCGTATCGCTATTAGAAGCTTGGGCCAGAAGTTCTAGATTTTCGAGTTGAACTACAGAAAATTCTGTTGTGTTTTCAAACAATACACGATTATGTGATTGAGCACACAGATATCAACTATCTCAGCTATAAGAACACTGACAAAATATGGGCTGGTTAGAAAGCTATAATATTTTAGAAATTTAAGCGTTAGTGAAGCTGCGTACGAAATACGCTAATGACTATTTATAACCAATGAATAGATCAATGCTTCGTGTCAAACTATAACAGTCTAAATGATAAAAACTCAGCGACCTTTCAAACCACATCACTATTCTCTCGGACGCTGTTCTCCTTGATCGAGAGCAGCAGCTGCTGGTTCGGCAGCTTCATCACCTCGAACCTGTCTTCGAGGCTCTCCGACACCTCCGCGGAACAGAACTTGAAGTTCAGGTCCAGCCGCTGGAACAGCTCTTCGCAGGACTCGTCCAGGCTTGTTCTTGACTGGTTTCTGGTCAGCACGAGGCAGTTCGGAATCCCGTGCAACTATTTGACATTTTAGAAGAGAATTGCATCTGAATGAAAAATATAACATAAAATTTACTTTACTTTTAAAATTTAAGGTAAAATTTAACATCATATACGTTTATAATATTAATTAAAACTTTATCCACTTCAAATGATGATCATATTTCTTACATTGCTAGCTGATTAAGAAATAAAAGACGAAAAATTTAACAACACATAAAAAACCAAAGTAGCGTTCATTCTTTTGGAATTTTTGGGAGGAGGTTCAGAGCGTGTAACTGAATTGCTAACACGTGAGCTATCTTTGAAAGAGAATTTGGAGTTGTTTATAATAACCACAACGCGTGAGATTTCGAATAATATTAGTCCTCGTGTTAAGATCATTATAATTCCAACTAATACAACTGATGCAATATAAACTCTTATCAATATAAAGAAGAACTACGGTATTGATATATTTGTATGTTAGGACTATTGGAAAGCAATAAATGCACAATTTATCGATATACTTAAGTCCTTCGGAGCTAAAGTCATCGCCTTTGAACATAATTCTTTCTTTACGTATCTCTATTACGAGGGAACTGAAAGAAGTGACCTAAAATACAGAATGATGAAAGCATATTCCAAGGCTGATGCACTAATTTGCCTCTCCAGAACGGACGCTAGAATATGGTCACTTCTTGGTGCACGGAGGGCTATTTATATACCAAACTTATTAACTTTTGAACCTTCAAAATTTAAAGCGTAACTTCTTACACACAAAAATGTTCTATTTAATGGTCGTTTCGACCTTGTTTAAAAAAGACCTCATGTGGCCATTGAAGTGTTCGCTAAAGTCTATTAGCATCATCCGGATGCACGATTGTAAATTTTAGGAAATTAGGACGAACAATACAAATCATATTGCTAGAGATTAACCACACGTTTAAACGTAACTTAAGCAGTGGACTTTATAGGTTATCAGAAGGAAATATAGCCAATTCTTAAGAATTCAGCAGTGATGATCATGACCAGCCAGTTCGAGGGTTTCCCCATGGTCATCCCAGAGGCAAAGGCGTTCGGAATCCCAATCGTCATGATGAAGCTGGACTACTGCGAAGTTACCCAAGAAGGAGTGATTAACGTTGAAAAGAACGACGTCGAGGCCATGGCCGAACAACTCAAACTCCTGCTGGACGATGTGAGCTACAGAAGGAAGAAGGGTCGCGAAGCCAAAGAAAGCCTAGCCAAGTTCAGCAACGCGGATATCGTCAGCAGATGGGACAAGCTGATTAAAGCAGTTATGTAAGGAGATGACCAGATTAAAGAGCTGATCCAGTCGTTAAACTAAGAAATATCGGACGAAATAGTTGCCCAGATAAGCGAAGACGAGTAGAAGCACGCGCTTTTGTGGGCAGAGTTCCACTCAACGCTCTTCGACGAGAACGGCGAGTACATCGACTGAAACGTGTTTTTTTGTTTCTTATGTAATCTGTTTAAGTATTTGTTCTTGAGTTCTTATTATATGAAATCTAAAGGTGTAATAGGACTTGAACCAACGATTATATTTTGAATTTAAATGATTGATATATTTATTTGCGCTCAGTAGTCTTATATCTTTCAAAGAAAGTGTTTTATTGTGTTCGCAGAAATGTGTCTCAAACACAAAGCAAATAGTAATTTCCGGCAAAACTAGCTGCTTCTGTACCGTTGCACCAAAATTAATACCCTGCAAAATCGACCTCAGAAATGTAGTCGGAAGCCGCGCTTCTGAATTTTCTAATTTTTTGTCGTGGAGAGGTGGAAATTTCGCATCGCTGCATTCTTCACTATTAACGCGAAACATTTCAAAAAGTGCTGCCAAAAATTTATAATTGTTTGGTCATAAACATCATCAAATATGAATAATGTAAAATTCGAGAAAAATGTTCTACAAATAAAACGCAAATTAGAGTGGAGACAGGATACAAGAAAACGCCTTCCAAAATTAAATTAAATCAAGAGTCACAATAACAAATAGCAAAAAGTGCTTTTCTGGCTGCAGACAGCTAAGACGACAAATTTATTTGAAATTCCCCACTCTCCAAAATCAATCATGACCCAGGTCTCCAGACGGCTGACTGCTGAAGAAAGAAAAGTCCTGGAGTACATCTGGGAGGTGGGACCCCAGAACCGCCGGACCAAAGACTACATGGCGCGGTACATGAAGGTCTCCATCCAAACCGTGAACCACTTCGTGAAGCGCCTGCGGGAAACCGGCAGCTGCCAGGTCCAGCGCGCCGCCTACAACGCCAAGAAGTACGGGCACGCGGAGGTCCTGGCGCTGGCGGAGATCGTGCGGACCCACCGATTCCAGACGCGCGAGTTCGTGGCCCGCGAGTTCAAAAAGGCAACTGGGAAGAAGATCTCGATGAGCAGCCTTACGAGACTCCTGCAAAAGCACGCGGACGGCTACAACATGTACACTGATTTCTAGTTTTCCTGGTGAAATGGTGCTATTCTCTATATTCTTCTGCTGGCGGTGTCCGTATAAATAGATATATGAGATATATAAGTATTTGAATTATTTTGCGCGTGGATAATAATAAATACATTTAACGAGAAGGCCAACTCCTGGCTGGCTGCGTCGAGTATCGAGATGATTTCTGGAGAGAGGCAGAATGCGATCCAGTCGGTTGGCTGCCTTCTTCCAACTCAGTATCAAAGGCTTTGGAGTGATTTAGATTAAATTGCATTTGAAGACGGAATATACGCGATTGTCTTGAATTACACTTGAAATATGAAATATCAAATTTGTATTTGTTTGTCGTCCATTTCTAAAATGAATGGCTGCTTGTTTCTTACTTTTAGACACCGAATAGTGCTAATCGAGAATAGCGAATCAACGCATTTTTCATTTCAATTCCACTCTAGAGTAGTTTGAATTATAACCTGTGATCTATCATTTGGGAGTAAAAGTTGCTATTAATCGATAAATATTTATCGTATCGCTATTAGAAGCTTGGGCCAGAAGTTCTAGATTTTCGAGTTGAACTACAGAAAATTCTGTTGTGTTTTCAAACAATACACGATTATGTGATTGAGCACACAGATATCAACTATCTCAGCTATAAGAACACTGACAAAATATGGGCTGGTTAGAAAGCTATAATATTTTAGAAATTTAAGCGTTAGTGAAGCTGCGTACGAAATACGCTAATGACTATTTATAACCAATGAATAGATCAATGCTTCGTGTCAAACTATAACAGTCTAAATGATAAAAACTCAGCGACCTTTCAAACCACATCACTATTCTCTCGGGCGCTGTTCTCCTTGATCGAGAGCAGCAGCTGCTGGTTCGGCAGCTTCATCACCTCGAACCTGTCTTCGAGGCTCTCCGACACCTCCGCGGAACAGAACTTGAAGTTCAGGTCCAGCCGCTAGAACAACTCTTCGCAGGACTCGTCCAGGCTTGTTCTTGACTGGTTTCTGGTCAGCACGAGGCAGTTCGGAATCCCGTGCATTGAGATCTAGGAACCTGCGTTGGAACGCAAAACTGACATTCTGAGGTGTGGATAGCTGGCCAACTACAAATATAAGCGCGAAGAATAATGATTACATGTATATCTATCTAAACACTAAACAATTTGTTTATTAAGATATACACAAATAATATTTGTCCATTTGATACACCGATGATTGAATTAATGGATTATCGAACAATAAATGTGTTTGAAAACACTAATATAAGTTGAAACCTGAAATTAACTAGAATAGAAAGATACAGTATGATTATTAACCAATATAATCTATTATATAGATTCTATATATTATTATGATATAAAATTATCATATATTATTTAATATAATAACCACATCAACAAATGAACTTCAAACAACAAAATGTAATGAATTAAATGAAATATAATGAAGAGATTCTGAGCTAAATTTTCTTTTACAGCAAAGAACTAGCTAGATAAGCTTTAAAATGTTGCACAATAATCAAGAATTCGCATGGAAACTAGCTTTGGTGCAAACATTACAAAGACGAAACTTTAGAGAAACCAAAAACACGCAAATTAATTCAAAAGAAGAATGGATGTTCACGTAGAGCTGGTATTGCTATGTTAAAAGGTTCAACGTATGCTTAACATAAAGGTAAATATAATAAATTTTTCTACATTATGAATGAGGAAATGTTAATGTTTCCAGTAGACTAATTCTAAAAAGAACATACATATTTCTATATATCTTTGCGAGGTTAACACGATTCAGAAGCAGAATTTCCATGCTAAGACGATAAAATTTTGCAATATAATTTCTTAGAAAACTTAAGTGATACAAAGGAAGGTAGTTATTCAGAGTTTTAGAAAAGAATCCGTCAAATTAGTACAATTGATTAAAATTAATACGAAAATTACAAAGGCAAGAGTCATCCAAATTAGATTAATATTTCATTGATTTAAGAGAAGAAAATAATTGAAAATTTCGTTGCAACTCATGCCTAATTCAATTGGTGAATACAATATTACGCATCACATCCGTAAATTTTACTTTCTAACCTGACTGTGATAAAATATAACAGTTCGATTAACTTTGTTAGCTGATCTGTGATAATTTTCCCGTTTTGTTGCTACTGAGTATGTTTCGATTAGAACAAAAATAATAATAACATAATATTTTTAATACGGAATTAAACTATAAGACTAAAATATGTATGTATTTTTGATAGGGTTACAGTGAAGTGAGTTTCAGATTATTAGAGAATAATTAATTTATTATTATTGAATAACCATAATTACAACCTTTTACTCCACTCCTTTCCATTATACTCCATTTCCCATACTCAAACCATTTACCCCACTCCACGATAAATGAACCCATTTCCGGAAGGAGAAATGCAGCCAAAAAAGGGAATGATGTTCGCCCCGAAGGCCGTCAACCGCCTCTCCACGCAAAAACCGGAGGAACCAAAACCGGTTCAACCTCAAGCGAGAACTGAAAGTTTTAAACCAAAACCAGCTGGATAAAATGCGGTTAAATCTAAACAACCACAGTTTGATATGGGCCACTACTAAAATAATGCTGAGGGGCAACTGGGTGATTTGGTGGTTTAACAGGTTAAAGCACAGGCAACACTGATGGACTGCTACCCGATAAATCTGCCATTCTAACAACATTAAACGTAATTGTCAATATAATCGGATTAGCCTGTGGTTGAGCGCCCATAGCAAGATCCGGCGATTACCTCACTCACACTCATTCAAATGCCGCAAATCCTCCCGCTGAAAGCACATTTACAGCGCGAGCTGCAAGTTGAAGGACGAATCGGTAAATTGTAATAGTTTAAGTCAGGCAAAATGAAAATCGTACTCGAAAACGGAATAGAATACGAAGTATTTGCCGGACAAACACCAGACTTCTACCAATAAATAGTTGCAGTCGACACAAAAACTCAAGTAGTTCAAAATGTCGGTAAAGTTGACGGGAAAGTAGTCGCAGCATTGTCATTTGAGTGAAGTATTGATTTTATAAAGAATTTATACATGAAATTAGTATTCAAAATTATTTTATTAACTATTGTTTTTACAGTAAACATATATATATATATATATATATGTGTGTGTGTGAGGAAGTGAGATATATATATATATATATATATATATATATATATATATATATATCACTTCCTCGAGACAGACTTCATTGAGTACTTTCGAAAGTAAAACATAGGCTCTCGCATGCCCATATTTCCACTTTCAAAACGGGCTCAACCCTTCATTTATGCCCACTCAGTAAAGACCCAACAGGGCCCTCACGGAGTCGTCAGCGGACCAGTTTTACTGTGGTCGCCAAGCCAACTTTGATTTCAAAAAATACTAACTATTTCAAAACTATTTTTTGTATTAATTTTAACTATATATTAACTCAATGTTTAGTAGCGTCTCCTTTCTATTTTATTACTTCTTCTAACCTTTTGGGCATAGAGTCAATCAAATGATTGATGATATCTAACGAGATTTACTCCAACGCCCTCTTTACTTCTTCATTTAATAAGTCATATGTGGTACATTCTTCAGGGGAAATGTTTGACTTCAGTGGATTCCAGCAGTGAAAAAGTGGATTAAGTCTGGACTCATTACTGGAAAGCGATAGAGCTCAATGTTGTTAGCAGTATAAAAGTTTTTCATATACTTACTAAAATGTGTCGGGGCGTTATCTTGTTGCAACTTCAAGTTATGCTATTAAGTGATGGAAGTGTAACTTGTCTGAGAACTTAAGAATTGACAATTGAATTCATGGTCGTACCGCACGGCATAAACCATAATGGACCCTTATATCTATAGCTAATCGTACTATAGATCATGCAGAAAACAGTCCATATTTTACACTTCGAGAAAATACTTCGGATTCCACTCGTCTTTAGGTGTTCTGAGCACTCTACTCGCTCGTTTGCATAGCATTTGAGCGATACTCATCGGTATACTAAAAAGTTCTCCAATATTCAATTGGTTGTTTCAGGTTCATTCGAGCAAAGTTCAAACTTTCCAATTTATGCTTTTCGGTAAGTTTTGGCTTTATCTTAGCAACATAGAAGCTTAACTGAATTTGGCCAGGAGACGAGATACCGTTGTTAGAGACATGGAAATTCCACGAAGGGCTTAGTATTTTTCAGCTATGATTCGTCGAGTTCGAATCTATGGCTCTGGCGATATTTAACAACGCGAAAATCTCAGCTTAGTCAAATTTTCTGACACTATTATCGGCATGAGAAGCTTCTAGCTTGCCTGTAACTTCAAAGTGCTAAAAATGGAATAAACAGTTTGGAGACTACATTGAAGGCAACAAGCAATGTATTTCTTGGTTGCAACAGTTTGTGATTCTGTTTCTCACATTCTCATCATTATGCGACGCTCTTGTATTGTGATCCGTCGGCTTCGTGTGTGCTTCGTCATTTGAAGGATGAAGTGAAAAAGAAATGAACCGCAGAATTAATTGAATATGTTATAATTAGCATAAATACAGTGATTTAATTTTCAAGCGCAATTATTACATAAACATTTGTTAAAATCAAAGTTGGCTCGGACACCACAGTACCTGATTCGCTAACTTAATTTTCAGAAACTGGTTCTCGCGTCTCAGTTTCTCTTTGCTCGTTATTTCCTTCGGCTTGAACGGGAGGTTGTACTATATATATCCCACTCACTTAACTTTCATTTATACTTGCATGGTCTACGTTTCAAGCGCATGTCTTCGCGGGCAACATACTCAATGTTGGGGAACCGGCCTCATACCCAGTCGTCGATGGAAATATCCATCTAATTCTGTCGCTTCTTGGCCTTCTTCTTTTCGCTTTGACTTTACTTATTTTCCTACTGGGCAGGTAGGGATGCCTGTTTCAGAACATCTTCAATGTTCTAGACTTATTACAGGGCTTTAATTTTCTATAGGAGTATCTCGCATTGGGATCGGTTGATGAGTTTACGTTTGTAGAACGCCTTTAAGATCAATATTAAGTTGGATTGAATCTTACTAATCGGCGACTTTGGGTGGTCTTCAACGTAAATGTCAATAACTTCTACCAAATCGCAGCATACCTACTCCTAATATTCTTTCGGATCAACATCTTCCCAATGGCGTCTTAACTCGCTTGCTTGTGCTTCGACTTCAATAGTTATGTTGCACTCGCTGGCTTAGGTTCCGCTGGATACTGTACTCGATTAACTCGACGCTTCGCTTGTGTGCTTTGATTTTACAAGCGGAATTTGCGACTGGGTTTTCTTGGTTTCTTGGGGTAAAGGCGCTTGTGGGGCTTCCTTTGGTTTCTGAACTGGGGTTTTGGTTTAAGAAACTTGCTTCGGTGCAGTTTGTTTGGGGTTTTGTTGATTCTAAGATTTTCTTGCGACTTCGCTCTTGTTGGTACTTTGGCTCTTTGATTAACCAGAAAGACTAGTGTTGCTGCAGTTGAAATTGTTTACAACAACTTGTTTTTAAATATTGATAGCTCCTTGGTTCGTCTAGGTGTTATCAGTATTATGGGTGACCTAAGGTGGTTGAGTTTATGTGTTCATCTAGGCTTGGATCTCTTGGCTGTGTTGCACTTGAGATTTCTACCTAGGTTTCTTCTTAGGTCTTATGCTAGAATTCTGAGTTCCAGCGTTTGAGTTTGTTGTCTCATTGACTGGAATACTACTAAATTCCTCTGTTTGATCAATTTCTTGAATGTTTAGTTCTGTTGGTTGATCTTGTGCTTTTCTAGTCTTTTTCCTGAAAACATAGTCTGTTTGTTCTCTGTAGTTGGACATTAGGATTCCAACTTACTGGTATAACCATGAATCTTCGATACCCACTTGTCGAAGTGCGGCTAATGATTCTGGATTGACCGTCGTATCTTTTCCGATAATAATTGGGGTGCAAGTAATAGGCTAGCCATTGACAGTTTCCGTTTGATAATGCTTTTGTTTCACAGCGAAATATCTCTCGGTGTCCCAGGATATGCCTATGTCAAAGAACTGTTGCTTGCCATCTTTTATGAAAGATATGTCAGCTTTGTGTTTTTGGTCAGTTCTGTTGTTATTATTCTTGCTAACTTCTTTGACTTCTCTAACTTTGTTGGCGTCGATCATTTTATCGGCCAGCTATCTAACAAAGTAATCATGTGTTAAGATGTGATTTCTTCGAAGCTTTTTACAATTAAGCTCGTGGTAGATGTCATGTACAAACTAACAAATTTAAAGTTGGATGAAACGACGCACGTAACAGCAAAACCTAAACTTCTGGAAATATCTTCTTTTTGTTTTCATTGATACGTATTATCAACATTTTACAGGTTGCGTTAAAATAACTATAGAGTTAAAATGGTTGGAATAAATTTGAATATTTACGTTCAATTGTATATATTCAAAATAGGTTGTAAAGTTTTAAATTCTAAATGCAATCATCCTTCATTATAAATATGGTTATTATCTATTACCTGTAGTAATTAACTATCTTTTAATTTCTTTCTATACTAGATCTGTTAATTTGAATTGCTTAATATAATAGCGAGACATTATTTCTAGTTCTATTACAAGAAACAGAAATGTATAAGCATTTAAGAAGTAGATACCCTAAAACTTCTATTTGTCGTTCATTATCAGCTTAAGTGTTGAGACGTTGAATTATAGGAATTCCTTATTAAATCATGTGTGAAAAGTTGTTAAAAGTGCATTCGACAGAACTGAATTTTTTGGTTGTTGGGTCCCAATCCTAATTTAAGACTTTTCGCAGCCATCTATTCATACATACAAGTGCATTTTAATAATATTACACCTCAATGTGAAAAGGAGTAAACTCAGATAATTTCCATAAACGATAAATATTAGACGGTTCGTTTGTAAATTTAAACATATTATAATTATTCGGCATTAAAAGGTTGTTTATTACATTATATTTTCGCTTTATGAATGATAAAAGCGTAATGTTATGATTCAAGTATTAGTTCTGGGCGACAATAAAATAGCCAATCTGCTAAAACATTATAATATTCTGCACTCGCATATAAACAATGTAATAACAAGACCAAGCACACAAATAACTCCACCGAAATCTATAACCCATTTGTGCATTTTACTATAAGGGCCAGACACATTTGCGACTCGACCGATTAGCTATATTTCAACCTAGCTAAATAGGATAGGTGTTGAGTACACTGCACAAATATCATCGTAAATGCGGCATTTAATGGACATAGGAAACTATCTGCACATGTATTTTCGTAAAAGAATTGATAGAATGTAATACTGCACGGGTCTGGTCCAAATGGAACTGAACGAAAGGTTAAGAACAGGAGGGTATGTAGGTTTGCGCGGGCTTCTGAAATTAGGCTATAAATAGATTTTGATCTTTTGTATACTGTAATGTATATAATAATATATACTATATTTAATAAAGTTAAACTGCACAGACTGCGAAACTGCACGCATTCTCGCGTTTTACAAACATCTTTACATTTTATATAATCTGGAAAACGGCTGAGTATTTGTCTGGGAGTTTCTAAAAATAGAATCTCAGAAAACGGACGGGCTGGTTTCAATCGTGCGGCCAATATTAAGTAGTCTCAAGCGAAGTAAATATTGAATGTATCAATCAAGTGATATGTGTTATTATATAATTTAGATTAATTTAGCTACATTTAATCGTGTTATTTCGTAACCTCAGCTATTTTTTAAAGGTAAAATCTCATCACCAGCGTATTCGTTTCCACAAGCCTCAGGAGTAAACGCAAAAGTAACCGGTTTTGAATTCTCTGTATTTTGGAATTAAACGTAGTGAATTTCAGGTGAGTGTGATCTTAAAATGAAATAGTTGGTTAAAATCCTTTCTAAATCTTTATTGATATTCTAAAATATAAATATAATTTTGAACGATTAGGCTTGGCGTTTCGACATTAGAGCTGAAGAGGCATTGCTGAAACGTACGTAGGTGTGTCTAAAACTAATGATTATTCGCGTGAACTTACAGTTCCTGTACAGAAGACCGAACTAGTATAAACGAAAGCTAAGTGAGTGGGATATATAAATATAATTTTGTTATAATGAGAAAGAGGGAATAAATAATTTTATTTGCCTGGAATAATTGATATTGTAGCGTCTTAATTTATAAAGTAATAACATCACTTATTTAAAGCTGCTACTTCGTTCTATTATTAAATTAAGTTTGAGTTTAGTTATAAAGTTGTATGTTGTAGTGGGGTTCAATAAGTAGAAGTATATATGATACAAAATTGATGGGCATCGTAATTATTTTTGTGGTCAAAAATAAGTTGAGTTGAGAGACATAAAAAATTATAAATAATCAGCGGGGAACATTTATTTTATAATATGTTATATATGAGCAAATATGTGCGAAGTAAATTAATTTAACATTTTCACTTCTTAACCCAAGATTCGACTATGATACTTTTTGAAGAAAGTCGATTTCAGAAGGAGAATGAATTTAGAAATTCTAACTATATTTTTGGAGGATATAGACCTCTACTATTGTTGATGAAATATAAAAATTTACCACATCACAAATGATGAATAAAATGCTGGTCGCCAAAAACCAAGTAAAATTAATTTCGAACGCGCATTGTTTAATATCTATCATTTAGTGATTTTTGTAGTAATCTGGAGGATTATGGCCGCTTCAGCTCTAACCAACTAAGAATATTTCTAAAATTATAGACTGTTGAAATAGCTGAAATAAATCAATTTTGGCTCAGATTCCAGTGTTTAATACACAAATGAACGAATTGATACAGTTGTATAAAATATTTTAAATTATCCAAGTTAAAATATTGGTCGTTTATAAATTCTAAATCGGTAAGCTGTTGGGCTACTCCAACTATTTTCTCAACAATGATTACGAATTGGCAACTCATCGCATTTATGTTATAGATTAACCTCAAACTTTAACTTTTTGATTTTCTATTTCACTACTCGAGTGTAAGTTACAAGCTACAACTGGAACCAAATATTAAACAGAAGAAGTATTAGCTTGAGAACATACAAAAGCACTAATGATTTTTTAAAGTGAACATTATTTGTTGGCTTTATATAAATTTTACAAAAATGGTCATTTCAACAACATCATTAGGGAATATCCGGAAACCTATTATTTTCTAGCTTAGTTATTGTGTATAATCTACAGTTGCTTCAGTTCCTAAGCCTTGTCTTTCATTCTCTCTAAACATGAATTTTCAGCTTGAAGCTTAAATCATCCAGAAGTAATATCAACTGAACTATTAATATTATTCAGTATTGTATGAGATTATCTGAGTTAATTTTATTTTCTTTGATCTGTTATTTTAGCAAGGCTAAATTTTGTATCTTCTCCAAGAACTATTCATCCGTGGCGTAGTCTAACGGGCCTGCTAAGTTATTTAGTGGTTCCAATTTATCTTAACTTTCAGGTTCAGCTTCGGTTCCACTTATGAGAATTACTAAGAATGTGCAAATCATGTATTGCTAGAAGCTTCTTTTATATGTTCTCTTAAACCTACATATTACCCTAATGAAAATGTTTACTTTAACAATAGTCGACCGAAGCGATTTTTCGGGAGAAATTTTTGTTTCAGAATGACATTGTATTTTAATATCATATAACACTATGTATGCCTAGTATTTTATGCGGAACCATGTTCCACTTCAACCATGTTTCACTTCTTAAATGAGTTTGAAATATAATTATTTATGCAATGATTAAATAATATTGTATTAATAGTTTAATAAAATCGCACTCGTTACTCGAATCGAGCACCATAAATATTTTAGAACTTTATAATATTCATTAATCCCGATTCAAATGTTGTAAGTTTAGTTTCCAGAATTTGAAAACTATGAAAACTATTTAAGTTTGACATTTCAACAATTTAACTAATATCTAGCATGAATAATTCCTTAAATTATTCATATTCTATAATTTAAATCATTAAATTTACAGGGCATCAATATAGTTGTAAAATAGAAACATATAATATCGATATTAAACTTGAGATCCAAGTTCAAATGATAAGCAGCTTCGTTAATTTTAAGAGCATACTTGCTAAATTGAAAATTAAATTTACTCAATCACTACACTTTAATTTGAGATATTTTTATTGAAATTAATATAAGAAGATTGAATTATATAAAACATTTGAAGTTATGTAAAAAGTACTAACTGCATAGCCAAATATACAATTTATGCTTTCGATAATTTCAAATATTAGTACCTATTTCAATTATTTTACGTTACTAGATATGATCATTAATGTAACAGTAGATAAGCTAAAATAAATTGGATATAGTTATAACCAGGCTCAACCGATTGAATCAATTGTACGAATAATCAAATTGTATGTGTAATAGTTAGAACACAAAAATAAATGATAGAAATTGATAAATTATAAAGTTGAATAAACACTAAAAATTAAAATTCTGTCGCAGATATCAATCCGTACTCACATAATTATTTTTGTTTCCCCTAACTCAATTATTTGAAGAAATTTATTCATGTGTTGAGAGGTTTATTTTATGATATTAATTGCAAAATACTAATTGTTCAAAGTAATTAATGAACGATCTACTTTAAACTATCTAATTTATCATTTAAAACATGTTGTATCTATCAAATATGAACCCCATGCTTTCTTCTATACTAATAGTATTCAAACAGTTAAATGTAAATAGTAACATTTTGTGCAAAAATAGTATCCTTGTAAACAACAACCAACAATTGTACTGCTAGAAGTCCAACTCCATGAACAATGTGAAAGTGCAAGACAACGTCTACATGACGTAAAAGCAAAAGAATATATAGCTATTTATTTAAAATAACATCACGTAACAGTCAGTCATAGACGTCCGTGTGTACGATATGGAAGTGAACACATTCGCGCTCTTTGGATTGAATACCTTCAGTCAAATTGTTAGAGACTCCATCGTTAGCATCACCATCGACTTCAAAGTCGTTGTTGGCGCTCTAATTTGTCTTAAGTGTGATGTTGAGGTTTTCAATACAACACTCTTATTCATTGGGTCTGGGATGTAAATATCTGGAGTAATAATATAAGCTTTAGATAGTTTCAGATTATAGTAAACTTTCATTCAGTTTAGACTATCCAGCTTTAACTCGTCTGGTCTAGTGAACGTGCTCATATAATCACTTACAAACTTCTCCATCGTTGACTGCTAGCTAGCCGGCAGTAATATATAGCAAGGACCCCACAACGGATATATTACCTCGCGTGTGGAAGCAAACTAAACACTTAATATCAGCATATTTAAAGTATGCGTTGATGCCACACATCGTTTCGGAAATACCAGTGCTATTATTGATATTATAGGCGGCGACTCAGTAGAGTGCGAGATATGTGGCGGTCTTAAAGTGGTATACGGGATCTGCCTAGAGGATTTACAACATGGTCAATTAATAATCGGAGCTCTTCGATGTGTTGACCCATTCCAGTTTGTAGGTAGCGAATGCGTTTGCGCATATGGATATTTACTTAACGGATCTGCATGCGTGAATATCTTGAATGCCATTCAAAATATGTCGAGCAACATCGATAACCAGCAGCTGTAACAAATCGAAGATGAAATTTCAGAGCTTGCTAATTAAATAAGCGTTTTGAATTTAAGTATTCACAACAGCTCCAACAGCTCCAACACCTCCCAGATTGAGCAGTATATTCTTGGAAACTACACTTAGGAAGATCTGCACCTGCACCAAAATACAACAGTGCTAGATCAGAGGATATATAACAACATATCCAACGTTAATGGAAATATGAGTACCATTAATAACAACATAAGTACTATTTATGGGAATATTACTGATTTAAAGCAGATAATATCTACATTAAACGACATAATATAGCAATAGAATGACGTTATAATCGAGTTCAACTGTTCTAAAATCCCAGGATACTAGATGATTAACGGGACATGCACATAGGTTAATTGCACTATATCTGGTTAATAAGTAATCCAAGGAAGATGTCGTTGCACCGATGTGAACTCGTATGTTTCTGGAACATCTTGCGTCTGTCCTTTCGGATCCACATTGTTTTCCGGAGTATGTATCTGCAATAATACGTATGCATATATTTCTGGCTCTTCATGTGTATGTCCAACCTATTCTTCTCCAGTTGGAAACGTCTGCACTTGTCCCGCTAATTCTCAAATTGTTGGGACCAAGTGTGTATGCAATCAAATTCAGGGCCAGATGATGTTGAACACAGCCACTCCATCGTGTAGTTGTCCAGCAAATTCAGTTCCAGATAACGGAGTCTGTGTTTGCAACGTAATCGTCGGCTAGACATTGTCTAATGGAGCCTGCAGGTGTCCAATTGGTAAGTATGTGGTTGGAACTTCATGTGAAACGATAGATATTATCGACTACAACGATAGTTCAATTTTATGTAGTCAATCTATTTACATTTCTACATTTGATATTTCTACAGTTACAAAAACTGTAAGTGTATATAATTACACAAATGGCTATGTTTTCAATTCGTCAGTTTCTGTTAATAATTCATTTATTAATATTAATAATAATGTTTATGAAGCAGTTGTTTTGCCATTGTTCTAAAACTAATCACAATTCATAAATTTAAAAATATAACTGGAGAACTAATTGCTAGTAGTTGGACATCTCTTAACCGGAAGTGGGAAAATTATTATCAATTAAATGAAAATAATATCCAGAGAAAATAGTACTCTGAGTGCAAATTCCGGACATTTTAGTATTTTAACATCAACATCAAATAATGTATCTGTTTCAAATCTTATGCTTAATTTATCTTTCACTTTGTCTTGGGGAAATATATCGCTTGTTAATTAAATAACATCTGTTCTGATTATTACAAATTATTAAATATTAGGGGATTACAGAACGTAAAATTGTATTGCCATGATCGGTAACACGGTATATTCTGCCATACTAAATATAAGCAATGTAAATTTCAAACCAAATACATATATAATGGGAAATTATTCCTCGTACATTATTAGTAAGTTATCATACAGTAAGCTAGTTATAACTAATATAACTATTTTTATCGGCGATGAATAAAATATTTAGACGTTGAATTAAATATCATCTAATGTAACGGCGCCGTATACATTTGGTGGATTAGTAACTAATAGTCTAAATTGTTCCATTAATGTATTATCTGTAATATCGGTTTGTTATTAGTCTTACAAAACATATTATATAAATGGTTCAGGAGTATTAGTAGGTAGTGGGTATTTAGCAGTTAATAATATTAGTTTAAGAAATATTTGTTTGTAACAGTAAATTAGTGGTATTGTGTAGCAATATAGTTCATTTGGTATTGTTGGTTCTGTTGAAGGAAACATATCAATTTAACAATTATCAGTAGTTTTCATTGTTTTGGGTGGTACTTTCAACTATTTTGGCATTGTCGGAGAAATTGATATTACTGCTTTACATCATATTTTCTCTTCTGTAGAACTAATAAACATAACTACAACAATGAATAGTATAGTTCTTAATAACGTTTCAACTAATAGTGTAGGTTCGTTAATTGGATATAATCACGCTAAATGGTGTTTAATTCAGAATTCTATTATAAATAGCTCAAATTTAAGTTCTTACTAGTATGTGGGTGGTATAATCGGACGATAAAATGGATATTTAAGCGATTCAAATGAATAATTTATTATCATATTATAAAATACTGTGGTGTCATTTAGCAATCTCACTGTTATAAATCGCTATGTAGGCGGTATATTTGGTTATCAATATTCTAGCTAAGTGTTAATATCTAATATAACTGTAAATTCGATTAATGTTTAAGGTATAATTAATTGTTGTGGTATATTTAATGGATTTAAAACTGGACCGTATTAAATTGATACATCATAGTCAATAGGTTTAAACTATATTAACGGAATATTATAGACTAATTGCTAGAATTACATTAGTTCTGTATCCATTTCAGGTTGTTGAATGATTTTGTGATATTTCTATAAATAAATAAATATAAATATATATATATATCACTTTCTCGAGACGGCACAAACAGACTTCATTGAGACTTTCGAAAGCGAAAGATAGGCTCTCGCACGCCAGTGTTTCCACTTTCAAAACGGGCTCAACCAGTCATTTATGCCCATTCAGTAAAGACCCAACAGGGCCCTGTATATGTTCTATATATATATCTTACAATCAAAATGACCATGTATGGAAGTGGACATATAATTATACTATAAAATATATTGTTTCTATAAGTACACATATCAATTTGTTTGTAGAGTTAAAATGGTTGGAATAAATTTGAATATTTACGTTCAATTGTATATATTCAAAATAGGTTGTAAAGTTTTAAATTCTAAATGCAATCATCCTTCATTATAAATATGGTTATTATCTATTACCTGTAGTAATTAACTATCTTTTAATTTCTTTCTATACTAGATCTGTTAATTTGAATTGCTTAATATAATAGCGAGACATTATTTCTAGTTCTATTACAAGAAACAGAAATGTATAAGCATTTAAGAAGTAGATACCCTAAAACTTCTATTTGTCGTTCATTATCAGCTTAAGTGTTGAGACGTTGAATTATAGGAATTCCTTATTAAATCATGTGTGAAAAGTTGTTAAAAGTGCATTCGACAGAACTGAATTTTTTGGTTGTTGGGTTCTAATCCTAATTTAAGACTTTTCGCAGCCATCTATTCATACATACAAGTGCATTTTAATAATATTACACCTCAATGTGAAAAGGAGTAAACTCAGATAATTTCCATAAACGATAAATATTAGACGGTTCGTTTGTAAATTTAAACATATTATAATTATTCGGCATTAAAAGGTTGTTTATTACATTATATTTTCGCTTTATGAATGATAAAAGCGTAATGTTATGATTCAAGTATTAGTTCTGGGCGACAATAAAATAGCCAATCTGCTAAAACATTATAATATTGTGCACTCGCATATAAACAATGTAATAACAAGACCAAGCACACAAATAACTCCACCGAAATCTATAACCCATTTGTGCATTTTACTATAAGGGCCAGACACATTTGCGACTCGACCGATTAGCTATATTTCAACCTAGCTAAATAGGATAGGTGTTGAGTACACTGCACAAATATCATCGTAAATGCGGCATTTAATGGACATAGGAAACTATCTGCACATGTATTTTCGTAAAAGAATTGATAGAATGTAATACTGCACGGGTCTGGTCCAAATGGAACTGAAAGAAAGGTTAAGAACAGGAGGGTATGTAGGTTTGCGCGGGCTTCTGAAATTAGGCTATAAATAGATTTTGATCTTTTGTATACTGTAATGTATATAATAATATATACTATATTTAATAAAGTTAAACTGCACAGACTGCGAAACTGCACGCATTCTCGCGTTTTACAAACATCTTTACATTTTATATAATCTGGAAAACGGCTGAGTATTTGTCTGGGAGTTTCTAAAAATAGAATCTCAGAAAACGGACGGGCTGGTTTCAATCGTGCGGCCAATATTAAGTAGTCTCAAGCGAAGTAAATATTCTCTGCCAAATAGTTTTGAGACATTACAAAGAACAACTGCTAATTATATTAGTCATATCATAAGTATTTCAAAACTCAACAAACTAACAAATTTAAAGTTGGATGAAACGACGCACGTAACAGCAAAACCTAAACTTCTGGAAATATTTTCTTTTTGTTTTCATTGATACGTATTATCAACATTTTACAGGTTGCGTTAAAATAACTATAGAGTTAAAATGGTTGGAATAAATTTGAATATTTACGTTCAATTGTATATATTCAAAATAGGTTGTAAAGTTTTAAATTCTAAATGTAATCATCCTTCATTATAAATATGGTTATTATCTATTACCTGTAGTAATTAACTATCTTTTAATTTCTTTCTATACTAGATCTGTTAATTTGAATTGCTTAATATAATAGCGAGACATTATTTCTAGTTCTATTACAAGAAACAGAAATGTATAAGCATTTAAGAAGTAGATACCCTAAAACTTCTATTTGTCGTTCATTATCAGCTTAAGTGTTGAGACGTTGAATTATAGGAATTCCTTATTAAATCATGTGTGAAAAGTTGTTAAAAGTGCATTCGACAGAACTGAATTTTTTGGTTGTTGGGTCCCAATCCTAATTTAAGACTTTTCGCAGCCATCTATTCATACATACAAGTGCATTTTAATAATATTACACCTCAATGTGAAAAGGAGTAAACTCAGATAATTTCCATAAACGATAAATATTAGACGGTTCGTTTGTAAATTTAAACATATTATAATTATTCGGCATTAAAAGGTTGTTTATTACATTATATTTTCGCTTTATGAATGATAAAAGCGTAATGTTATGATTCAAGTATTAGTTCTGGGCGACAATAAAATAGCCAATCTGCTAAAACATTATAATATTCTGCACTCGCATATAAACAATGTAATAACAAGACCAAGCACACAAATAACTCCACCGAAATCTATAACCCATTTGTGCATTTTACTATAAGGGCCAGACACATTTGCGACTCGACCGATTAGCTATATTTCAACCTAGCTAAATAGGATAGGTGTTGAGTACACTGCACAAATATCATCGTAAATGCGGCATTTAATGGACATAGGAAACTATCTGCACATGTATTTTCGTAAAAGAATTGATAGAATGTAATACTGCACGGGTCTGGTCCAAATGGAACTGAAAGAAAGGTTAAGAACAGGAGGGTATGTAGGTTTGCGCGGGCTTCTGAAATTAGGCTATAAATAGATTTTGATCTTTTGTATACTGTAATGTATATAATAATATATACTATATTTAATAAAGTTAAACTGCACAGACTGCGAAACTGCACGCATTCTCGCGTTTTACAAACATCTTTACATTTTATATAATCTGGAAAACGGCTGAGTATTTGTCTGGGAGTTTCTAAAAATAGAATCTCAGAAAACGGACGGGCTGGTTTCAATCGTGCGGCCAATATTAAGTAGTCTCAAGCGAAGTAAATATTCTCTGCCAAATAGTTTTGAGACATTACAAAGAACAACTGCTAATTATATTAGTCATATCATAAGTATTTCAAAACTCAACAAACTAACAAATTTAAAGTTGGATGAAACGACGCACGTAACAGCAAAACCTAAACTTCTGGAAATATCTTCTTTTTGTTTTCATTGATACGTATTATCAACATTTTACAGGTTGCGTTAAAATAACTATAGAGTTAAAATGGTTGGAATAAATTTGAATATTTACGTTCAATTGTATATATTCAAAATAGGTTGTAAAGTTTTAAATTCTAAATGTAATCATCCTTCATTATAAATATGGTTATTATCTATTACCTGTAGTAATTAACTATCTTTTAATTTCTTTCTATACTAGATCTGTTAATTTGAATTGCTTAATATAATAGCGAGACATTATTTCTAGTTCTATTACAAGAAACAGAAATGTATAAGCATTTAAGAAGTAGATACCCTAAAACTTCTATTTGTCGTTCATTATCAGCTTAAGTGTTGAGACGTTGAATTATAGGAATTCCTTATTAAATCATGTGTGAAAAGTTGTTAAAAGTGCATTCGACAGAACTGAATTTTTTGGTTGTTGGGTTCTAATCCTAATTTAAGACTTTTCGCAGCCATCTATTCATACATACAAGTGCATTTTAATAATATTACACCTCAATGTGAAAAGGAGTAAACTCAGATAATTTCCATAAACGATAAATATTAGACGGTTCGTTTGTAAATTTAAACATATTATAATTATTCGGCATTAAAAGGTTGTTTATTACATTATATTTTCGCTTTATGAATGATAAAAGCGTAATGTTATGATTCAAGTATTAGTTCTGGGCGACAATAAAATAGCCAATCTGCTAAAACATTATAATATTGTGCACTCGCATATAAACAATGTAATAACAAGACCAAGCACACAAATAACTCCACCGAAATCTATAACCCATTTGTGCATTTTACTATAAGGGCCAGACACATTTGCGACTCGACCGATTAGCTATATTTCAACCTAGCTAAATAGGATAGGTGTTGAGTACACTGCACAAATATCATCGTAAATGCGGCATTTAATGGACATAGGAAACTATCTGCACATGTATTTTCGTAAAAGAATTGATAGAATGTAATACTGCACGGGTCTGGTCCAAATGGAACTGAAAGAAAGGTTAAGAACAGGAGGGTATGTAGGTTTGCGCGGGCTTC
Source organism: Hexamita inflata (assembly GCA_963988835.1). Taxonomy (NCBI): domain Eukaryota; phylum Fornicata; order Diplomonadida; family Hexamitidae; genus Hexamita; species Hexamita inflata. The sequence goes on from CAXDID010001186.1 coordinate 568,071, forward strand.
TGAAATTAGGCTATAAATAGATTTTGATCTTTTGTATACTGTAATGTATATAATAATATATACTATATTTAATAAAGTTAAACTGCACAGACTGCGAAACTGCACGCATTCTCGCGTTTTACAAACATCTTTACATTTTATATAATCTGGAAAACGGCTGAGTATTTGTCTGGGAGTTTCTAAAAATAGAATCTCAGAAAACGGACGGGCTGGTTTCAATCGTGCGGCCAATATTAAGTAGTCTCAAGCGAAGTAAATATTCTCTGCCAAATAGTTTTGAGACATTACAAAGAACAACTGCTAATTATATTAGTCATATCATAAGTATTTCAAAACTCAACAAACTAACAAATTTAAAGTTGGATGAAACGACGCACGTAACAGCAAAACCTAAACTTCTGGAAATATTTTCTTTTTGTTTTCATTGATACGTATTATCAACATTTTACAGGTTGCGTTAAAATAACTATAGAGTTAAAATGGTTGGAATAAATTTGAATATTTACGTTCAATTGTATATATTCAAAATAGGTTGTAAAGTTTTAAATTCTAAATGTAATCATCCTTCATTATAAATATGGTTATTATCTATTACCTGTAGTAATTAACTATCTTTTAATTTCTTTCTATACTAGATCTGTTAATTTGAATTGCTTAATATAATAGCGAGACATTATTTCTAGTTCTATTACAAGAAACAGAAATGTATAAGCATTTAAGAAGTAGATACCCTAAAACTTCTATTTGTCGTTCATTATTTCAATTCATTATTCGACATTAGAGCTGAAGAGGCATTGCTGAAACGTACGTAGGTGTGTCTAAAACTAATGATCATTCGCGTGAACTTACAGTTCCTGTACAGAAGACTGAACTAGTATAAACGAAAGCTAAGTGAGTGGGATATATAAATATAATTTTGTTATAATGAGAAAGAGGGAATAAATAATTTTATTTGCCTGGAATAATTGATATTGTAGCGTCTTAATTTATAAAGTAATAACATCACTTATTTAAAGCTGCTACTTCGTTCTATTATTAAATTAAGTTTGAGTTTAGTTATAAAGTTGTATGTTGTAGTGGGGTTCAATAAGTAGAAGTATATATGATACAAAATTGATGGGCATCGTAATTATTTTTGTGGTCAAAAATAAGTTGAGTTGAGAGACATAAAAAATTATAAATAATCAGCGGGGAACATTTATTTTATAATATGTTATATATGAGCAAATATGTGCGAAGTAAATTAATTTAACATTTTCACTTTTTAACCCAAGATTCATGTTACAACGTTATGGGTCAGCTTAGTGTATATAGTGTCAGCTTAGTGTAAAAAGTGACGTTTTTCAAAATGACTGAAATCACTAATCTTCTTGGGGTTTTCTCTCGCTTGACATTGCGCCCATATAACTTTTTTATTATCCCCACTTTACGTCTTTTTTGTAAAAAATACTACTAGTATGTATTTTTGTGTATTGTGTACTAGTATGTATTTGAAGCAAAGTGAAATTGATATCACTCAGAACCAGAGTAATACTATTACAGATTATTTTAAGATTTCGAACTCTCTTGCACCATATTTTTTCAATTCTAAAAATATAAAAAATAAATTATATAGCGATTCAAATCAAGGGATGTTTCGTGTTTGATTATATTTAGTTGTGATATGATCACTGACAACAGCTCCTGTCTCGGAAGTTCTGTTAGCGTTCTAAATATTGTTGCTGTTTCTAAAGAAATTTATTCAAATTTAAGCTAGTTAAACTATAAGTGGAAGTTTTAAAACACACAACTGATGTTATTATCGTATTCAAAGAAACTATCAAGGAAAATATATATCCACTTCACTATTTCGGTTTTAGTTCCAATGAAGAAAATTATAGAATCACTTGGCTAAATATCTATATTAGAATTTAAAACACAGCAACTTATTCTAAGTAGCGTCAAGAAGGTTATAACACTATTTCAAACTATTTCAATTTTAGTATTTAGCTCATGATGAAAATATGGCTTCAAGGACAAAGCTGTTTGTATAAAACTAAAACTGTCAAGAAAATAGTTATATAGTACATTAATAGCAGATAAAAGACATTAAATAATGTCTGTCAAAAATTATATAAAATATTGATGAATGAATTCTCAGTTCCGGAGAGCTATGGTAAATAAAATATATAAGTCAGATTGCAATTCGAATGAAGGAGGAACATTATTATGTCAAATAGTTAAAGAGGAATCTTTACGTTTGTTATTGAAAAACATTGATAACTAATTTTAATAAGTGCATAAAACAACGAAAAATAGAGTCGAATATTTTTTGAGTTCAAATGAGGAAATACTTACATACAATGAAAATAATAAAAACAGAACTCGCCAAAGTTGTAACAATACAACAATAATAAATAAAGTTAAATTTGTAGTCGGAGTGAAATTGATAAAAGTATAATATTTATTCTTCATTACTATTTAAGTTATATAAATGTATAAATTCAATCTTAAAATGCTTCTCCTTCCCATACAATAAAGTTCGGCAGTGAATATGTAATATCAACTGAACTATTAATATTATTCAGTATTGTATGAGATTATCTGAGTTAATTTTATTTTCTTTGATCTGTTATTTTAGCAAGGCTAAATTTTGTATCTTCTCCAAGAACTATTCATCCGTGGCGTAGTCTAACGGGCCTGCTAAGTTATTTAGTGGTTCCAATTTATCTTAACTTTCAGGTTCAGCTTCGGTTCCACTTATGAGAATTACTAAGAATGTGCAAATCATGTATTGCTAGAAGCTTCTTTTATATGTTCTCTTAAACCTACATATTACCCTAATGAAAATGTTTACTTTAACAATAGTCGACCGAAGCGATTTTTCGGGAGAAATTTTTGTTTCAGAATGACATTGTATTTTAATATCATATAACACTATGTATGCCTAGTATTTTATGCGGAACCATGTTCCACTTCAACCATGTTTCACTTCTTAAATGAGTTTGAAATATAATTATTTATGCAATGATTAAATAATATTGTATTAATAGTTTAATAAAATCGCACTCGTTACTCGAATCGAGCACCATAAATATTTTAGAACTTTATAATATTCATTAATCCCGATTCAAATGTTGTAAGTTTAGTTTCCAGAATTTGAAAACTATGAAAACTATTTAAGTTTGACATTTCAACAATTTAACTAATATCTAGCATGAATAATTCCTTAAATTATTCATATTCTATAATTTAAATCATTAAATTTACAGGGCATCAATATAGTTGTAAAATAGAAACATATAATATCGATATTAAACTTGAGATCCAAGTTCAAATGATAAGCGGCTTCGTTAACTTAAATAGAACACTTGCTAAATTGAAAATTAAATTTACTCAATCACTACACTTTAATTTGAGATATTTTTATTGAAATTAATATAAGAAGATTGAATTATATAAAACATTTGAAGTTATGTAAAAAGTACTAACTGCATAGCCAAATATACAATTTATGCTTTCGATAATTTCAAATATTAGTACCTATTTCAATTATTTTACGTTACTAGATATGATCATTAATGTAACAGTAGATAAGCTAAAATAAATTGGATATAGTTATAACCAGGCTCAACCGATTGAATCAATTGTACGAATAATCAAATTGTATGTGTAATAGTTAGAACACAAAAATAAATGATAGAAATTGATAAATTATAAAGTTGAATAAACACTAAAAATTAAAATTCTGTCGCAGATATCAATCCGTACTCACATAATTATTTTTGTTTCCCCTAACTCAATTATTTGAAGAAATTTATTCATGTGTTGAGAGGTTTATTTTATGATATTAATTGCAAAATACTAATTGTTCAAAGTAATTAATGAACGATCTACTTTAAACTATCTAATTTATCATTTAAAACATGTTGTATCTATCAAATATGAACCCCATGCTTTCTTCTATACTAATAGTATTCAAACAGTTAAATGTAAATAGTAACATTTTGTGCAAAAATAGTATCCTTGTAAACAACAACCAACAACTGTACTGCTAGAAGTCCAACTCCATGAACAATGTGAAAGTGCAAGACAACGTCTACATGACGTAAAAGCAAAAGAATATATAGCTATTTATTTAAAATAACATCACGTAACAGTCAGTCATAGACGTCCGTGTGTACGATATGGAAGTGAACACATTCGCGCTCTTTGGATTGAATACCTTCAGTCAAATTGTTAGAGACTCCATCGTTAGCATCACCATCGACTTCAAAGTCGTTGTTGGCGCTCTAATTTGTCTTAAGTGTGATGTTGAGGTTTTCAATACAACACTCTTATTCATTGGGTCTGGGATGTAAATATCTGGAGTAATAATATAAGCTTTAGATAGTTTCAGATTATAGTAAACTTTCATTCAGTTTAGACTATCCAGCTTTAACTCGTCTGGTCTAGTGAACGTGCTCATATAATCACTTACAAACTTCTCCATCGTTGACTGCTAGCTAGCCGGCAGTAATATATAGCAAGGACCCCACAACGGATATATTACCTCGCGTGTGGAAGCAAACTAAACACTTAATATCAGCATATTTAAAGTATGCGTTGATGCCACACATCGTTTCGGAAATACCAGTGCTATTATTGATATTATAGGCGGCGACTCAGTAGAGTGCGAGATATGTGGCGGTCTTAAAGTGGTATACGGGATCTGCCTAGAGGATTTACAACATGGTCAATTAATAATCGGAGCTCTTCGATGTGTTGACCCATTCCAGTTTGTAGGTAGCGAATGCGTTTGCGCATATGGATATTTACTTAACGGATCTGCATGCGTGAATATCTTGAATGCCATTCAAAATATGTCGAGCAACATCGATAACCAGCAGCTGTAACAAATCGAAGATGAAATTTCAGAGCTTGCTAATTAAATAAGCGTTTTGAATTTAAGTATTCACAACAGCTCCAACACGTTCAACACCTCCCAGATTGAGCAGTATATTCTTGGAAACTACACTTAGGAAGATCTGCACCTGCACCAAAATACAAAAGTGCTAGATCAGAGGATATATAACAACATATCCAACGTTAATGGAAATATGAGTACCATTAATAACAACATAAGTACTATTTATGGGAATATTACTGATTTAAAGCAGATAATATCTACATTAAACGACATAATATAGCAATAGAATGACGTTATAATCGAGTTCAACTGTTCTAAAATCCCAGGATACTAGATGATTAACGGGACATGCACATAGGTTAATTGCACTATATCTGGTTAATAAGTAATCCAAGGAAGATGTCGTTGCACCGATGTGAACTCGTATGTTTCTGGAACATCTTGCGTCTGTCCTTTCGGATCCACATTGTTTTCCGGAGTATGTATCTGCAATAATACGTATGCATATATTTCTGGCTCTTCATGCGTATGTCCAACCTATTCTTCTCCAGTTGGAAACGTCTGCACTTGTCCCGCTAATTCTCAAATTGTTGGGACCAAGTGTGTATGCAATCAAATTCAGGGCCAGATGATGTTGAACACAGCCACTCCATCGTGTAGTTGTCCAGCAAATTCAGTTCCAGATAACGGAGTCTGTGTTTGCAACGTAATCGTCGGCTAGACATTGTCTAATGGAGCCTGCAGGTGTCCAATTGGTAAGTATGTGGTTGGAACTTCATGTGAAACGATAGATATTATCGACTACAACGATAGTTCAATTTTATGTAGTCAATCTATTTACATTTCTACATTTGATATTTCTACAGTTACAAAAACTGTAAGTGTATATAATTACACAAATGGCTATGTTTTCAATTCGTCAGTTTCTGTTAATAATTCATTTATTAATATTAATAATAATGTTTATGAAGCAGTTGTTTTGCCATTGTTCTAAAACTAATCACAATTCATAAATTTAAAAATATAACTGGAGAACTAATTGCTAGTAGGTGGACATCTCTTAACCGGAAGTGGGAAAATTATTATCAATTAAATGAAAATAATATCCAGAGAAAATAGTACTCTGAGTGCAAATTCCGGACATTTTAGTATTTTAACATCAACATCAAATAATGTATCTGTTTCAAATCTTATGCTTAATTTATCTTTCACTTTGTCTTGGGGAAATATATCGCTTGTTAATTAAATAACATCTGTTCTGATTATTACAAATTATTAAATATTAGGGGATTACAGAACGTAAAATTGTATTGCCATGATCGGTAACACGGTATATTCTGCCATACTAAATATAAGCAATGTAAATTTCAAACCAAATACATATATAATGGGAAATTATTCCTCGTACATTATTAGTAAGTTATCATACAGTAAGCTAGTTATAACTAATATAACTATTTTTATCGGCGATGAATAAAATATTTAGACGTTGAATTAAATATCATCTAATGTAACGGCGCCGTATACATTTGGTGGATTAGTAACTAATAGTCTAAATTGTTCCATTAATGTATTATCTGTAATATCGGTTTGTTATTAGTCTTACAAAACATATTATATAAATGGTTCAGGAGTATTAGTAGGTAGTGGGTATTTAGCAGTTAATAATATTAGTTTAAGAAATATTTGTTTGTAACAGTAAATTAGTGGTATTGTGTAGCAATATAGTTCATTTGGTATTGTTGGTTCTGTTGAAGGAAACATATCAATTTAACAATTATCAGTAGTTTTCATTGTTTTGGGTGGTACTTTCAACTATTTTGGCATTGTCGGAGAAATTGATATTACTGCTTTACATCATATTTTCTCTTCTGTAGAACTAATAAACATAACTACAACAATGAATAGTATAGTTCTTAATAACGTTTCAACTAATAGTGTAGGTTCGTTAATTGGATATAATCACGCTAAATGGTGTTTAATTCAGAATTCTATTATAAATAGCTCAAATCTAAGTTCTTACTAGTATGTGGGTGGTATAATCGGACGATAAAATGGATATTTAAGCGATTCAAATGAATAATTTATTATCATATTATAAAATACTGTGGTGTCATTTAGCAATCTCACTGTTATAAATCGCTATGTAGGCGGTATATTTGGTTATCAATATTCTAGCTAAGTGTTAATATCTAATATAACTGTAAATTCGATTAATGTTTAAGGTATAATTAATTGTTGTGGTATATTTAATGGATTTAAAACTGGACCGTATTAAATTGATACATCATAGTCAATAGGTTTAAACTATATTAACGGAATATTATAGACTAATTGCTAGAATTACATTAGTTCTGTATCCATTTCAGGTTGTTGAATGATATTGTGATATTTCTATAAATAAATATATATATATCACTTTCTCGAGACGGCACAAACAGACTTCATTGAGACTTTCGAAAGCGAAAGATAGGCTCTCACACGCCAGTGTTTCCACTTTCAAAACGGGCTCAACCCGTTATTTATGCCCATTCAGTAAAGACCCAACAGGGCCCTGTATATGTTCTATGTATATATCTTACAATCAAAATGACCATGTATGGAAGTGGACACATAATTATACTATAAAATATATTGTTTCTATAAGTACACATATCAATTTGTTTGTAGAGTTAAAATGGTTAGAATAAATTTGAATACTACAGTACCTTGTTTATAAAGACCGTCACTTTTTCCGTTATAGAGACCGTCGCCGTTTACAATTGTATATATTCAAAATAGGTTGTAAAGTTTTAAATTCTAAATGTAATCATCCTTCATTATAAATATGGTTATTATCTATTACCTGTAGTAATTAACTATCTTTTAATTTCTTTCTATACTAGATCTGTTAATTTGAATTGCTTAATATAATAGCGAGACATTATTTCTAGTTCTATTACAAGAAACAGAAATGTATAAGCATTTAAGAAGTAGATACCCTAAAACTTCTATTTGTCGTTCATTATCAGCTTAAGTGTTGAGACGTTGAATTATAGGAATTCCTTATTAAATCATGTGTGAAAAGTTGTTAAAAGTGCATTCGACAGAACTGAATTTTTTGGTTGTTGGGTCCCAATCCTAATTTAAGACTTTTCGCAGCCATCTATTCATACATACAAGTGCATTTTAATAATATTACACCTCAATGTGAAAAGGAGTAAACTCAGATAATTTCCATAAACGATAAATATTAGACGGTTCGTTTGTAAATTTAAACATATTATAATTATTCGGCATTAAAAGGTTGTTTATTACATTATATTTTCGCTTTATGAATGATAAAAGCGTAATGTTATGATTCAAGTATTAGTTCTGGGCGACAATAAAATAGCCAATCTGCTAAAACATTATAATATTGTGCACTCGCATATAAACAATGTAATAACAAGACCAAGCACACAAATAACTCCACCGAAATCTATAACCCATTTGTGCATTTTACTATAAGGGCCAGACACATTTGCGACTCGACCGATTAGCTATATTTCAACCTAGCTAAATAGGATAGGTGTTGAGTACACTGCACAAATATCATCGTAAATGCGGCATTTAATGGACATAGGAAACTATCTGCACATGTATTTTCGTAAAAGAATTGATAGAATGTAATACTGCACGGGTCTGGTCCAAATGGAACTGAACGAAAGGTTAAGAACAGGAGGGCATGTAGGTTTGCGCGGGCTTCTGAAATTAGGCTATAAATAGATTTTGATCTTTTGTATACTGTAATGTATATAATAATATATACTATATTTAATAAAGTTAAACTGCACAGACTGCGAAACTGCACGCATTCTCGCGTTTTACAAACATCTTTACATTTTATATAATCTGGAAAACGGCTGAGTATTTGTCTGGGAGTTTCTAAAAATAGAATCTCAGAAAACGGACGGGCTGGTTTCAATCGTGCGGCCAATATTAAGTAGTCTCAAGCGAAGTAAATATTCTCTGCCAAATAGTTTTGAGACATTACAAAGAACAACTGCTAATTATATTAGTCATATCATAAGTATTTCAAAACTCAACAAACTAACAAATTTAAAGTTGGATGAAACGACGCACGTAACAGCAAAACCTAAACTTCTGGAAATATCTTCTATTTGTTTTCATTGATACGTATTATCAACATTTTACAGGTTGCGTTAAAATAACTATAGAGTTAAAATGGTTGGAATAAATTTGAATATTTACGTTCAATTGTATATATTCAAAATAGGTTGTAAAGTTTTAAATTCTAAATGCAATCATCCTTCATTATAAATATGGTTATTATCTATTACCTGTAGTAATTAACTATCTTTTAATTTCTTTCTATACTAGATCTGTTAATTTGAATTGCTTAATATAATAGCGAGACATTATTTCTAGTTCTATTACAAGAAACAGAAATGTATAAGCATTTAAGAAGTAGATACCCTAAAACTTCTATTTGTCGTTCATTATCAGCTTAAGTGTTGAGACGTTGAATTATAGGAATTCCTTATTAAATCATGTGTGAAAAGTTGTTAAAAGTGCATTCGACAGAACTGAATTTTTTGGTTGTTGGGTTCTAATCCTAATTTAAGACTTTTCGCAGCCATCTATTCATACATACAAGTGCATTTTAATAATATTACACCTCAATGTGAAAAGGAGTAAACTCAGATAATTTCCATAAACGATAAATATTAGACGGTTCGTTTGTAAATTTAAACATATTATAATTATTCGGCATTAAAAGGTTGTTTATTACATTATATTTTCGCTTTATGAATGATAAAAGCGTAATGTTATGATTCAAGTATTAGTTCTGGGCGACAATAAAATAGCCAATCTGCTAAAACATTATAATATTGTGCACTCGCATATAAACAATGTAATAACAAGACCAAGCACACAAATAACTCCACCGAAATCTATAACCCATTTGTGCATTTTACTATAAGGGCCAGACACATTTGCGACTCGACCGATTAGCTATATTTCAACCTAGCTAAATAGGATAGGTGTTGAGTACACTGCACAAATATCATCGTAAATGCGGCATTTAATGGACATAGGAAACTATCTGCACATGTATTTTCGTAAAAGAATTGATAGAATGTAATACTGCACGGGTCTGGTCCAAATGGAACTGAAAGAAAGGTTAAGAACAGGAGGGTATGTAGGTTTGCGCGGGCTTCTGAAATTAGGCTATAAATAGATTTTGATCTTTTGTATACTGTAATGTATATAATAATATATACTATATTTAATAAAGTTAAACTGCACAGACTGCGAAACTGCACGCATTCTCGCGTTTTACAAACATCTTTACATTTTATATAATCTGGAAAACGGCTGAGTATTTGTCTGGGAGTTTCTAAAAATAGAATCTCAGAAAACGGACGGGCTGGTTTCAATCGTGCGGCCAATATTAAGTAGTCTCAAGCGAAGTAAATATTCTCTGCCAAATAGTTTTGAGACATTACAAAGAACAACTGCTAATTATATTAGTCATATCATAAGTATTTCAAAACTCAACAAACTAACAAATTTAAAGTTGGATGAAACGACGCACGTAACAGCAAAACCTAAACGTCTGGAAATATCTTCTTTTTGTTTTCATTGATACGTATTATCAACATTTTACAGGTTGCGTTAAAATAACTATAGAGTTAAAATGGTTGGAATAAATTTGAATATTTACGTTCAATTGTATATATTCAAAATAGGTTGTAAAGTTTTAAATTCTAAATGTAATCATCCTTCATTATAAATATGGTTATTATCTATTACCTGTAGTAATTAACTATCTTTTAATTTCTTTCTATACTAGATCTGTTAATTTGAATTGCTTAATATAATAGCGAGACATTATTTCTAGTTCTATTACAAGAAACAGAAATGTATAAGCATTTAAGAAGTAGATACCCTAAAACTTCTATTTGTCGTTCATTTTCAATTCATTATTCGACATTAGAGCTGAAGAGGCATTGCTGAAACGTACGTAGGTGTGTCTAAAACTAATGATCATTCGCGTGAACTTACAGTTCCTGTACAGAAGACTGAACTAGTATAAACGAAAGCTAAGTGAGTGGGATATATAAATATAATTTTGTTATAATGAGAAAGAGGGAATAAATAATTTTATTTGCCTGGAATAATTGATATTGTAGCGTCTTAATTTATAAAGTAATAACATCACTTATTTAAAGCTGCTACTTCGTTCTATTATTAAATTAAGTTTGAGTTTAGTTATAAAGTTGTATGTTGTAGTGGGGTTCAATAAGTAGAAGTATATATGATACAAAATTGATGGGCATCGTAATTATTTTTGTGGTCAAAAATAAGTTGAGTTGAGAGACATAAAAAATTATAAATAATCAGCGGGGAACATTTATTTTATAATATGTTATATATGAGCAAATATGTGCGAAGTAAATTAATTTAACATTTTCACTTCTTAACCCAAGATTCGACTATGATACTTTTTGAAGAAAGTCGATTTCAGAAGGAGAATGAATTTAGGAATTCTAACTATATTTTTGGAGGATATAGACCTCTACTATTGTTGATGAAATATAAAAATTTACCACATCACAAATGATGAATAAAATGCTGGTCGCCAAAAACCAAGTAAAATTAATTTCGAACGCGCATTGTTTAATATCTATCATTTAGTGATTTTTGTAGTAATCTGGAGGATTATGGCCGCTTCAGCTCTAACCAACTAAGAATATTTCTAAAATTATAGACTGTTGAAATAGCTGAAATAAATCAATTTTGGCTCAGATTCCAGTGTTTAATACACAAATGAACGAATTGATACAGTTGTATAAAATATTTTAAATTATCCAAGTTAAAATATTGGTCGTTTATAAATTCTAAATCGGTAAGCTGTTGGGCTACTCCAACTATTTTCTCAACAATGATTACGAATTGGCAACTCATCGCATTTATGTTATAGATTAACCTCAAACTTTAACTTTTTGATTTTCTATTTCACTACTCGAGTGTAAGTTACAAGCTACAACTGGAACCAAATATTAAACAGAAGAAGTATTAGCTTGAGAACATACAAAAGCACTAATGATTTTTAAAAGTGAACATTATTTGTTGGCTTTATATAAATTTTACAAAAATGGTCATTTCAACAACATCATTAGGGAATATCCGGAAACCTATTATTTTCTAGCTTAGTTATTGTGTATAATCTACAGTTGCTTCAGTTCCTAAGCCTTGTCTTTCATTCTCTCTAAACATGAATTTTCAGCTTGAAGCTTAAATCATCCAGAAGTAATATCAACTGAACTATTAATATTATTCAGTATTGTATGAGATTATCTGAGTTAATTTTATTTTCTTTGATCTGTTATTTTAGCAAGGCTAAATTTTGTATCTTCTCCAAGAACTATTCATCCGTGGCGTAGTCTAACGGGCCTGCTAAGTTATTTAGTGGTTCCAATTTATCTTAACTTTCAGGTTCAGCTTCGGTTCCACTTATGAGAATTACTAAGAATGTGCAAATCATGTATTGCTAGAAGCTTCTTTTATATGTTCTCTTAAACCTACATATTACCCTAATGAAAATGTTTACTTTAACAATAGTCGACCGAAGCGATTTTTCGGGAGAAATTTTTGTTTCAGAATGACATTGTATTTTAATATCATATAACACTATGTATGCCTAGTATTTTATGCGGAACCATGTTCCACTTCAACCATGTTTCACTTCTTAAATGAGTTTGAAATATAATTATTTATGCAATGATTAAATAATATTGTATTAATAGTTTAATAAAATCGCACTCGTTACTCGAATCGAGCACCATAAATATTTTAGAACTTTATAATATTCATTAATCCCGATTCAAATGTTGTAAATATAGTTTCCAGAATTTGAAAACTATGAAAACTATTTAAGTTTGACATTTCAACAATTTAACTAATATCTAGCATGAATAATTCCTTAAATTATTCATATTCTATAATTTAAATCATTAAATTTACAGGGCATCAATATAGTTGTAAAATAGAAACATATAATATCGATATTAAACTTGAGATCCAAGTTCAAATGATAAGCGGCTTCGTTAACTTAAATAGAACACTTGCTAAATTGAAAATTAAATTTACTCAATCACTACACTTTAATTTGAGATATTTTTATTGAAATTAATATAAGAAGATTGAATTATATAAAACATTTGAAGTTATGTAAAAAGTACTAACTGCATAGCCAAATATACAATTTATGCTTTCGATAATTTCAAATATTAGTACCTATTTCAATTATTTTACGTTACTAGATATGATCATTAATGTAACAGTAGATAAGCTAAAATAAATTGGATATAGTTATAACCAGGCTCAACCGATTGAATCAATTGTACGAATAATCAAATTGTATGTGTAATAGTTAGAACACAAAAATAAATGATAGAAATTGATAAATTATAAAGTTGAATAAACACTAAAAATTAAAATTCTGTCGCAGATATCAATCCGTACTCACATAATTATTTTTGTTTCCCCTATCTCAATTATTTGAAGAAATTTATTCATGTGTTGAGAGGTTTATTTTATGATATTAATTGCAAAATACTAATTGTTCAAAGTAATTAATGAACGATCTACTTTAAACTATCTAATTTATCATTTAAAACATGTTGTATCTATCAAATATGAACCCCATGCTTTCTTCTATACTAATAGTATTCAAACAGTTAAATGTAAATAGTAACATTTTGTGCAAAAATAGTATCCTTGTAAACAACAACCAACAACTGTACTGCTAGAAGTCCAACTCCATGAACAATGTGAAAGTGCAAGACAACGTCTACATGACGTAAAAGCAAAAGAATATATAGCTATTTATTTAAAATAACATCACGTAACAGTCAGTCATAGACGTCCGTGTGTACGATATGGAAGTGAACACATTCGCGCTCTTTGGATTGAATACCTTCAGTCAAATTGTTAGAGACTCCATCGTTAGCATCACCATCGACTTCAAAGTCGTTGTTGGCGCTCTAATTTGTCTTAAGTGTGATGTTGAGGTTTTCAATACAACACTCTTATTCATTGGGTCTGGGATGTAAATATCTGGAGTAATAATATAAGCTTTAGATAGTTTCAGATTATAGTAAACTTTCATTCAGTTTAGACTATCCAGCTTTAACTCGTCTGGTCTAGTGAACGTGCTCATATAATCACTTACAAACTTCTCCATCGTTGACTGCTAGCTAGCCGGCAGTAATATATAGCAAGGACCCCACAACGGATATATTACCTCGCGTGTGGAAGCAAACTAAACACTTAATATCAGCATATTTAAAGTATGCGTTGATGCCACACATCGTTTCGGAAATACCAGTGCTATTATTGATATTATAGGCGGCGACTCAGTAGAGTGCGAGATATGTGGCGGTCTTAAAGTGGTATACGGGATCTGCCTAGAGGATTTACAACATGGTCAATTAATAATCGGAGCTCTTCGATGTGTTGACCCATTCCAGTTTGTAGGTAGCGAATGCGTTTGCGCATATGGATATTTACTTAACGGATCTGCATGCGTGAATATCTTGAATGCCATTCAAAATATGTCGAGCAACATCGATAACCAGCAGCTGTAACAAATCGAAGATGAAATTTCAGAGCTTGCTAATTAAATAAGCGTTTTGAATTTAAGTATTCACAACAGCTCCAACACGTTCAACACCTCCCAGATTGAGCAGTATATTCTTGGAAACTACACTTAGGAAGATCTGCACCTGCACCAAAATACAAAAGTGCTAGATCAGAGGATATATAACAACATATCCAACGTTAATGGAAATATGAGTACCATTAATAACAACATAAGTACTATTTATGGGAATATTACTGATTTAAAGCAGATAATATCTACATTAAACGACATAATATAGCAATAGAATGACGTTATAATCGAGTTCAACTGTTCTAAAATCCCAGGATACTAGATGATTAACGGGACATGCACATAGGTTAATTGCACTATATCTGGTTAATAAGTAATCCAAGGAAGATGTCGTTGCACCGATGTGAACTCGTATGTTTCTGGAACATCTTGCGTCTGTCCTTTCGGATCCACATTGTTTTCCGGAGTATGTATCTGCAATAATACGTATGCATATATTTCTGGCTCTTCATGCGTATGTCCAACCTATTCTTCTCCAGTTGGAAACGTCTGCACTTGTCCCGCTAATTCTCAAATTGTTGGGACCAAGTGTGTATGCAATCAAATTCAGGGCCAGATGATGTTGAACACAGCCACTCCATCGTGTAGTTGTCCAGCAAATTCAGTTCCAGATAACGGAGTCTGTGTTTGCAACGTAATCGTCGGCTAGACATTGTCTAATGGAGCCTGCAGGTGTCCAATTGGTAAGTATGTGGTTGGAACTTCATGTGAAACGATAGATATTATCGACTACAACGATAGTTCAATTTTATGTAGTCAATCTATTTACATTTCTACATTTGATATTTCTACAGTTACAAAAACTGTAAGTGTATATAATTACACAAATGGCTATGTTTTCAATTCGTCAGTTTCTGTTAATAATTCATTTATTAATATTAATAATAATGTTTATGAAGCAGTTGTTTTGCCATTGTTCTAAAACTAATCACAATTCATAAATTTAAAAATATAACTGGAGAACTAATTGCTAGTAGGTGGACATCTCTTAACCGGAAGTGGGAAAATTATTATCAATTAAATGAAAATAATATCCAGAGAAAATAGTACTCTGAGTGCAAATTCCGGACATTTTAGTATTTTAACATCAACATCAAATAATGTATCTGTTTCAAATCTTATGCTTAATTTATCTTTCACTTTGTCTTGGGGAAATATATCGCTTGTTAATTAAATAACATCTGTTCTGATTATTACAAATTATTAAATATTAGGGGATTACAGAACGTAAAATTGTATTGCCATGATCGGTAACACGGTATATTCTGCCATACTAAATATAAGCAATGTAAATTTCAAACCAAATACATATATAATGGGAAATTATTCCTCGTACATTATTAGTAAGTTATCATACAGTAAGCTAGTTATAACTAATATAACTATTTTTATCGGCGATGAATAAAATATTTAGACGTTGAATTAAATATCATCTAATGTAACGGCGCCGTATACATTTGGTGGATTAGTAACTAATAGTCTAAATTGTTCCATTAATGTATTATCTGTAATATCGGTTTGTTATTAGTCTTACAAAACATATTATATAAATGGTTCAGGAGTATTAGTAGGTAGTGGGTATTTAGCAGTTAATAATATTAGTTTAAGAAATATTTGTTTGTAACAGTAAATTAGTGGTATTGTGTAGCAATATAGTTCATTTGGTATTGTTGGTTCTGTTGAAGGAAACATATCAATTTAACAATTATCAGTAGTTTTCATTGTTTTGGGTGGTACTTTCAACTATTTTGGCATTGTCGGAGAAATTGATATTACTGCTTTACATCATATTTTCTCTTCTGTAGAACTAATAAACATAACTACAACAATGAATAGTATAGTTCTTAATAACGTTTCAACTAATAGTGTAGGTTCGTTAATTGGATATAATCACGCTAAATGGTGTTTAATTCAGAATTCTATTATAAATAGCTCAAATCTAAGTTCTTACTAGTATGTGGGTGGTATAATCGGACGATAAAATGGATATTTAAGCGATTCAAATGAATAATTTATTATCATATTATAAAATACTGTGGTGTCATTTAGCAATCTCACTGTTATAAATCGCTATGTAGGCGGTATATTTGGTTATCAATATTCTAGCTAAGTGTTAATATCTAATATAACTGTAAATTCGATTAATGTTTAAGGTATAATTAATTGTTGTGGTATATTTAATGGATTTAAAACTGGACCGTATTAAATTGATACATCATAGTCAATAGGTTTAAACTATATTAACGGAATATTATAGACTAATTGCTAGAATTACATTAGTTCTGTATCCATTTCAGGTTGTTGAATGATATTGTGATATTTCTATAAATAAATATATATATATCACTTTCTCGAGACGGCACAAACAGACTTCATTGAGACTTTCGAAAGCGAAAGATAGGCTCTCACACGCCAGTGTTTCCACTTTCAAAACGGGCTCAACCCGTTATTTATGCCCATTCAGTAAAGACCCAACAGGGCCCTGTATATGTTCTATGTATATATCTTACAATCAAAATGACCATGTATGGAAGTGGACACATAATTATACTATAAAATATATTGTTTCTATAAGCACACATATCAATTTGTTTGTAGAGTTAAAATGGTTAGAATAAATTTGAATACTTACGTTCAATTGTATATATTCAAAATATACCTTGTTTATAAAGACCGTCACTTTTTCCGTTATAGAGACCGTCGCCGTTTACTTATAGAGCCCGTGAAAAAAAGCATTTCCTGAAATCAAATCAAATTTTATAATATGGTCTCTATGGCTAAGTTAGACCGTAATTTGGCTTCTATAACTAAAATAGCCCTCCATTGGATTTGATTCATATTTTCTGATATAATTGAAAATTCATGCCACCTCCATCCTTTTAAAATTAATGGAATATTCAGTCGACCCAAGCATTCTCTGAGAATAATCATTTCTTCATGACTATTCAGAGATATCAAGCTGCCCGAACACCGTGGCAGTAGCAGCTCCTGCTTCAGAACATTATAATATTCTGCACTCGCATATAAACAATGTAATAACAAGACCAAGCACACAAATAACTCCACCGAAATCTATAACCCATTTGTGCATTTTACTATAAGGGCCAGACACATTTGCGACTCGACCGATTAGCTATATTTCAACCTAGCTAAATAGGATAGGTGTTGAGTACACTGCACAAATATCATCGTAAATGCGGCATTTAATGGACATAGGAAACTATCTGCACATGTATTTTCGTAAAAGAATTGATAGAATGTAATACTGCACGGGTCTGGTCCAAATGGAACTGAACGAAAGGTTAAGAACATGAGGGTATGTAGGTTTGCGCGGGCTTCTGAAATTAGGCTATAAATAGATTTTGATCTTTTGTATACTGTAATGTATATAATAATATATACTATATTTAATAAAGTTAAACTGCACAGACTGCGAAACTGCACGCATTCTCGCGTTTTACAAACATCTTTACATTTTATATAATCTGGAAAACGGCTGAGTATTTGTCTGGGAGTTTCTAAAAATAGAATCTCAGAAAACGGACGGGCTGGTTTCAATCGTGCGGCCAATATTAAGTAGTCTCAAGCGAAGTAAATATTCTCTGCCAAATAGTTTTGAGACATTACAAAGAACAACTGCTAATTATATTAGTCATATCATAAGTATTTCAAAACTCAACAAACTAACAAATTTAAAGTTGGATGAAACGACGCACGTAACAGCAAAACCTAAACTTCTGGAAATATCTTCTTTTTGTTTTCATTGATACGTATTATCAACATTTTACAGGTTGCGTTAAAATAACTATAGAGTTAAAATGGTTGGAATAAATTTGAATATTTACGTTCAATTGTATATATTCAAAATAGGTTGTAAAGTTTTAAATTCTAAATGTAATCATCCTTCATTATAAATATGGTTATTATCTATTACCTGTAGTAATTAACTATCTTTTAATTTCTTTCTATACTAGATCTGTTAATTTGAATTGCTTAATATAATAGCGAGACATTATTTCTAGTTCTATTACAAGAAACAGAAATGTATAAGCATTTAAGAAGTAGATACCCTAAAACTTCTATTTGTCGTTCATTATTCAATTCATTATTCGACATTAGAGCTGAAGAGGCATTGCTGAAACGTACGTAGGTGTGTCTAAAACTA
Organism: Hexamita inflata; assembly: GCA_963988835.1. Taxonomy (NCBI): domain Eukaryota; phylum Fornicata; order Diplomonadida; family Hexamitidae; genus Hexamita; species Hexamita inflata. The sequence goes on from CAXDID010001186.1 coordinate 586,848, forward strand.
ATGATCATTCGCGTGAACTTACAGTTCCTGTACAGAAGACTGAACTAGTATAAACGAAAGCTAAGTGAGTGGGATATATAAATATAATTTTGTTATAATGAGAAAGAGGGAATAAATAATTTTATTTGCCTGGAATAATTGATATTGTAGCGTCTTAATTTATAAAGTAATAACATCACTTATTTAAAGCTGCTACTTCGTTCTATTATTAAATTAAGTTTGAGTTTAGTTATAAAGTTGTATGTTGTAGTGGGGTTCAATAAGTAGAAGTATATATGATACAAAATTGATGGGCATCGTAATTATTTTTGTGGTCAAAAATAAGTTGAGTTGAGAGACATAAAAAATTATAAATAATCAGCGGGGAACATTTATTTTATAATATGTTATATATGAGCAAATATGTGCGAAGTAAATTAATTTAACATTTTCACTTCTTAACCCAAGATTCGACTATGATACTTTTTGAAGAAAGTCGATTTCAGAAGGAGAATGAATTTAGGAATTCTAACTATATTTTTGGAGGATGTAGACCTCTACTATTGTTGATGAAATATAAAAATTTACCACATCACAAATGATGAATAAAATGCTGGTCGCCAAAAACCTAGTAAAATTAATTTCGAACGCGCATTGTTTAATATCTATCATTTAGTGATTTTTGTAGTAATCTGGAGGATTATGGCCGCTTCAGCTCTAACCAACTAAGAATATTTCTAAAATTATAGACTGTTGAAATAGCTGAAATAAATCAATTTTGGCTCAGATTCCAGTGTTTAATACACAAATGAACGAATTGATACAGTTGTATAAAATATTTTAAATTATCCAAGTTAAAATATTGGTCGTTTATAAATTCTAAATCGGTAAGCTGTTGGGCTACTCCAACTATTTTCTCAACAATGATTACGAATTGGCAACTCATCGCATTTATGTTATAGATTAACCTCAAACTTTAACTTTTTGATTTTCTATTTCACTACTCGAGTGTAAGTTACAAGCTACAACTGGAACCAAATATTAAACAGAAGAAGTATTAGCTTGAGAACATACAAAAGCACTAATGATTTTTAAAAGTGAACATTATTTGTTGGCTTTATATAAATTTTACAAAAATGGTCATTTCAACAACATCATTAGGGAATATCCGGAAACCTATTATTTTCTAGCTTAGTTATTGTGTATAATCTACAGTTGCTTCAGTTCCTAAGCCTTGTCTTTCATTCTCTCTAAACATGAATTTTCAGCTTGAAGCTTAAATCATCCAGAAGTAATATCAACTGAACTATTAATATTATTCAGTATTGTATGAGATTATCTGAGTTAATTTTATTTTCTTTGATCTGTTATTTTAGCAAGGCTAAATTTTGTATCTTCTCCAAGAACTATTCATCCGTGGCGTAGTCTAACGGGCCTGCTAAGTTATTTAGTGGTTCCAATTTATCTTAACTTTCAGGTTCAGCTTCGGTTCCACTTATGAGAATTACTAAGAATGTGCAAATCATGTATTGCTAGAAGCTTCTTTTATATGTTCTCTTAAACCTACATATTACCCTAATGAAAATGTTTACTTTAACAATAGTCGACCGAAGCGATTTTTCGGGAGAAATTTTTGTTTCAGAATGACATTGTATTTTAATATCATATAACACTATGTATGCCTAGTATTTTATGCGGAACCATGTTCCACTTCAACCATGTTTCACTTCTTAAATGAGTTTGAAATATAATTATTTATGCAATGATTAAATAATATTGTATTAATAGTTTAATAAAATCGCACTCGTTACTCGAATCGAGCACCATAAATATTTTAGAACTTTATAATATTCATTAATCCCGATTCAAATGTTGTAAATATAGTTTCCAGAATTTGAAAACTATGAAAACTATTTAAGTTTGACATTTCAACAATTTAACTAATATCTAGCATGAATAATTCCTTAAATTATTCATATTCTATAATTTAAATCATTAAATTTACAGGGCATCAATATAGTTGTAAAATAGAAACATATAATATCGATATTAAACTTGAGATCCAAGTTCAAATGATAAGCGGCTTCGTTAACTTAAATAGAACACTTGCTAAATTGAAAATTAAATTTACTCAATCACTACACTTTAATTTGAGATATTTTTATTGAAATTAATATAAGAAGATTGAATTATATAAAACATTTGAAGTTATGTAAAAAGTACTAACTGCATAGCCAAATATACAATTTATGCTTTCGATAATTTCAAATATTAGTACCTATTTCAATTATTTTACGTTACTAGATATGATCATTAATGTAACAGTAGATAAGCTAAAATAAATTGGATATAGTTATAACCAGGCTCAACCGATTGAATCAATTGTACGAATAATCAAATTGTATGTGTAATAGTTAGAACACAAAAATAAATGATAGAAATTGATAAATTATAAAGTTGAATAAACACTAAAAATTAAAATTCTGTCGCAGATATCAATCCGTACTCACATAATTATTTTTGTTTCCCCTATCTCAATTATTTGAAGAAATTTATTCATGTGTTGAGAGGTTTATTTTATGATATTAATTGCAAAATACTAATTGTTCAAAGTAATTAATGAACGATCTACTTTAAACTATCTAATTTATCATTTAAAACATGTTGTATCTATCAAATATGAACCCCATGCTTTCTTCTATACTAATAGTATTCAAACAGTTAAATGTAAATAGTAACATTTTGTGCAAAAATAGTATCCTTGTAAACAACAACCAACAACTGTACTGCTAGAAGTCCAACTCCATGAACAATGTGAAAGTGCAAGACAACGTCTACATGACGTAAAAGCAAAAGAATATATAGCTATTTATTTAAAATAACATCACGTAACAGTCAGTCATAGACGTCCGTGTGTACGATATGGAAGTGAACACATTCGCGCTCTTTGGATTGAATACCTTCAGTCAAATTGTTAGAGACTCCATCGTTAGCATCACCATCGACTTCAAAGTCGTTGTTGGCGCTCTAATTTGTCTTAAGTGTGATGTTGAGGTTTTCAATACAACACTCTTATTCATTGGGTCTGGGATGTAAATATCTGGAGTAATAATATAAGCTTTAGATAGTTTCAGATTATAGTAAACTTTCATTCAGTTTAGACTATCCAGCTTTAACTCGTCTGGTCTAGTGAACGTGCTCATATAATCACTTACAAACTTCTCCATCGTTGACTGCTAGCTAGCCGGCAGTAATATATAGCAAGGACCCCACAACGGATATATTACCTCGCGTGTGGAAGCAAACTAAACACTTAATATCAGCATATTTAAAGTATGCGTTGATGCCACACATCGTTTCGGAAATACCAGTGCTATTATTGATATTATAGGCGGCGACTCAGTAGAGTGCGAGATATGTGGCGGTCTTAAAGTGGTATACGGGATCTGCCTAGAGGATTTACAACATGGTCAATTAATAATCGGAGCTCTTCGATGTGTTGACCCATTCCAGTTTGTAGGTAGCGAATGCGTTTGCGCATATGGATATTTACTTAACGGATCTGCATGCGTGAATATCTTGAATGCCATTCAAAATATGTCGAGCAACATCGATAACCAGCAGCTGTAACAAATCGAAGATGAAATTTCAGAGCTTGCTAATTAAATAAGCGTTTTGAATTTAAGTATTCACAACAGCTCCAACACGTTCAACACCTCCCAGATTGAGCAGTATATTCTTGGAAACTACACTTAGGAAGATCTGCACCTGCACCAAAATACAAAAGTGCTAGATCAGAGGATATATAACAACATATCCAACGTTAATGGAAATATGAGTACCATTAATAACAACATAAGTACTATTTATGGGAATATTACTGATTTAAAGCAGATAATATCTACATTAAACGACATAATATAGCAATAGAATGACGTTATAATCGAGTTCAACTGTTCTAAAATCCCAGGATACTAGATGATTAACGGGACATGCACATAGGTTAATTGCACTATATCTGGTTAATAAGTAATCCAAGGAAGATGTCGTTGCACCGATGTGAACTCGTATGTTTCTGGAACATCTTGCGTCTGTCCTTTCGGATCCACATTGTTTTCCGGAGTATGTATCTGCAATAATACGTATGCATATATTTCTGGCTCTTCATGCGTATGTCCAACCTATTCTTCTCCAGTTGGAAACGTCTGCACTTGTCCCGCTAATTCTCAAATTGTTGGGACCAAGTGTGTATGCAATCAAATTCAGGGCCAGATGATGTTGAACACAGCCACTCCATCGTGTAGTTGTCCAGCAAATTCAGTTCCAGATAACGGAGTCTGTGTTTGCAACGTAATCGTCGGCTAGACATTGTCTAATGGAGCCTGCAGGTGTCCAATTGGTAAGTATGTGGTTGGAACTTCATGTGAAACGATAGATATTATCGACTACAACGATAGTTCAATTTTATGTAGTCAATCTATTTACATTTCTACATTTGATATTTCTACAGTTACAAAAACTGTAAGTGTATATAATTACACAAATGGCTATGTTTTCAATTCGTCAGTTTCTGTTAATAATTCATTTATTAATATTAATAATAATGTTTATGAAGCAGTTGTTTTGCCATTGTTCTAAAACTAATCACAATTCATAAATTTAAAAATATAACTGGAGAACTAATTGCTAGTAGGTGGACATCTCTTAACCGGAAGTGGGAAAATTATTATCAATTAAATGAAAATAATATCCAGAGAAAATAGTACTCTGAGTGCAAATTCCGGACATTTTAGTATTTTAACATCAACATCAAATAATGTATCTGTTTCAAATCTTATGCTTAATTTATCTTTCACTTTGTCTTGGGGAAATATATCGCTTGTTAATTAAATAACATCTGTTCTGATTATTACAAATTATTAAATATTAGGGGATTACAGAACGTAAAATTGTATTGCCATGATCGGTAACACGGTATATTCTGCCATACTAAATATAAGCAATGTAAATTTCAAACCAAATACATATATAATGGGAAATTATTCCTCGTACATTATTAGTAAGTTATCATACAGTAAGCTAGTTATAACTAATATAACTATTTTTATCGGCGATGAATAAAATATTTAGACGTTGAATTAAATATCATCTAATGTAACGGCGCCGTATACATTTGGTGGATTAGTAACTAATAGTCTAAATTGTTCCATTAATGTATTATCTGTAATATCGGTTTGTTATTAGTCTTACAAAACATATTATATAAATGGTTCAGGAGTATTAGTAGGTAGTGGGTATTTAGCAGTTAATAATATTAGTTTAAGAAATATTTGTTTGTAACAGTAAATTAGTGGTATTGTGTAGCAATATAGTTCATTTGGTATTGTTGGTTCTGTTGAAGGAAACATATCAATTTAACAATTATCAGTAGTTTTCATTGTTTTGGGTGGTACTTTCAACTATTTTGGCATTGTCGGAGAAATTGATATTACTGCTTTACATCATATTTTCTCTTCTGTAGAACTAATAAACATAACTACAACAATGAATAGTATAGTTCTTAATAACGTTTCAACTAATAGTGTAGGTTCGTTAATTGGATATAATCACGCTAAATGGTGTTTAATTCAGAATTCTATTATAAATAGCTCAAATCTAAGTTCTTACTAGTATGTGGGTGGTATAATCGGACGATAAAATGGATATTTAAGCGATTCAAATGAATAATTTATTATCATATTATAAAATACTGTGGTGTCATTTAGCAATCTCACTGTTATAAATCGCTATGTAGGCGGTATATTTGGTTATCAATATTCTAGCTAAGTGTTAATATCTAATATAACTGTAAATTCGATTAATGTTTAAGGTATAATTAATTGTTGTGGTATATTTAATGGATTTAAAACTGGACCGTATTAAATTGATACATCATAGTCAATAGGTTTAAACTATATTAACGGAATATTATAGACTAATTGCTAGAATTACATTAGTTCTGTATCCATTTCAGGTTGTTGAATGATATTGTGATATTTCTATAAATAAATATATATATATCACTTTCTCGAGACGGCACAAACAGACTTCATTGAGACTTTCGAAAGCGAAAGATAGGCTCTCACACGCCAGTGTTTCCACTTTCAAAACGGGCTCAACCCGTTATTTATGCCCATTCAGTAAAGACCCAACAGGGCCCTGTATATGTTCTATGTATATATCTTACAATCAAAATGACCATGTATGGAAGTGGACACATAATTATACTATAAAATATATTGTTTCTATAAGCACACATATCAATTTGTTTGTAGAGTTAAAATGGTTAGAATAAATTTGAATACTTACGTTCAATTGTATATATTCAAAATATACCTTGTTTATAAAGACCGTCACTTTTTCCGTTATAGAGACCGTCGCCGTTTACTTATAGAGCCCGTGAAAAAAAGCATTTCCTGAAATCAAATCAAATTTTATAATATGGTCTCTATGGCTAAGTTAGACCGTAATTTGGCTTCTATAACTAAAATAGCCCTCCATTGGATTTGATTCATATTTTCTGATATAATTGAAAATTCATGCCACCTCCATCCTTTTAAAATTAATGGAATATTCAGTCGACCCAAGCATTCTCTGAGAATAATCATTTCTTCATGACTATTCAGAGATATCAAGCTGCCCGAACACCGTGGCAGTAGCAGCTCCTGCTTCAGAACATTATAATATTCTCACTCGCATATAAACAATGTAATAACAAGACCAAGCACACAAATAACTCCACCGAAATCTATAACCCATTTGTGCATTTTACTATAAGAGCCAGACATATTTGCGACTCGACCGATTAGCTATATTTCAACCTAGCTAAATAGGATAGGTGTTGAGTACACTGCACAAATATCATCGTAAATGCGGCATTTAATGGACATAGGAAACTATCTGCACATGTATTTTCGTAAAAGAATTGATAGAATGTAATACTGCACGGGTCTGGTCCAAATGGAACTGAACGAAAGGTTAAGAACATGAGGGTATGTAGGTTTGCGCGGGCTTCTGAAATTAGGCTATAAATAGATTTTGATCTTTTGTATACTGTAATGTATATAATAATATATACTATATTTAATAAAGTTAAACTGCACAGACTGCGAAACTGCACGCATTCTCGCGTTTTACAAACATCTTTACATTTTATATAATCTGGAAAACGGCTGAGTATTTGTCTGGGAGTTTCTAAAAATAGAATCTCAGAAAACGGACGGGCTGGTTTCAATCGTGCGGCCAATATTAAGTAGTCTCAAGCGAAGTAAATATTCTCTGCCAAATAGTTTTGAGACATTACAAAGAACAACTGCTAATTATATTAGTCATATCATAAGTATTTCAAAACTCAACAAACTAACAAATTTAAAGTTGGATGAAACGACGCACGTAACAGCAAAACCTAAACGTCTGGAAATATCTTCTTTTTGTTTTCATTGATACGTATTATCAACATTTTACAGGTTGCGTTAAAATAACTATAGAGTTAAAATGGTTGGAATAAATTTGAATATTTACGTTCAATTGTATATATTCAAAATAGGTTGTAAAGTTTTAAATTCTAAATGTAATCATCCTTCATTATAAATATGGTTATTATCTATTACCTGTAGTAATTAACTATCTTTTAATTTCTTTCTATACTAGATCTGTTAATTTGAATTGCTTAATATAATAGCGAGACATTATTTCTAGTTCTATTACAAGAAACAGAAATGTATAAGCATTTAAGAAGTAGATACCCTAAAACTTCTATTTGTCGTTCATTATCAGCTTAAGTGTTGAGACGTTGAATTATAGGAATTCCTTATTAAATCATGTGTGAAAAGTTGTTAAAAGTGCATTCGACAGAACTGAATTTTTTGGTTGTTGGGTCCCAATCCTAATTTAAGACTTTTCGCAGCCATCTATTCATACATACAAGTGCATTTTAATAATATTACACCTCAATGTGAAAAGGAGTAAACTCAGATAATTTCCATAAACGATAAATATTAGACGGTTCGTTTGTAAATTTAAACATATTATAATTATTCGGCATTAAAAGGTTGTTTATTACATTATATTTTCGCTTTATGAATGATAAAAGCGTAATGTTATGATTCAAGTATTAGTTCTGGGCGACAATAAAATAGCCAATCTGCTAAAACATTATAATATTGTGCACTCGCATATAAACAATGTAATAACAAGACCAAGCACACAAATAACTCCACCGAAATCTATAACCCATTTGTGCATTTTACTATAAGAGCCAGACACATTTGCGACTCGACCGATTAGCTATATTTCAACCTAGCTAAATAGGATAGGTGTTGAGTACACTGCACAAATATCATCGTAAATGCGGCATTTAATGGACATAGGAAACTATCTGCACATGTATTTTCGTAAAAGAATTGATAGAATGTAATACTGCACGGGTCTGGTCCAAATGGAACTGAACGAAAGGTTAAGAACAGGAGGGTATGTAGGTTTGCGCGGGCTTCTGAAATTAGGCTATAAATAGATTTTGATCTTTTGTATACTGTAATGTATATAATAATATATACTATATTTAATAAAGTTAAACTGCACAGACTGCGAAACTGCACGCATTCTCGCGTTTTACAAACATCTTTACATTTTATATAATCTGGAAAACGGCTGAGTATTTGTCTGGGAGTTTCTAAAAATAGAATCTCAGAAAACGGACGGGCTGGTTTCAATCGTGCGGCCAATATTAAGTAGTCTCAAGCGAAGTAAATATTCTCTGCCAAATAGTTTTGAGACATTACAAAGAACAACTGCTAATTATATTAGTCATATCATAAGTATTTCAAAACTCAACAAACTAACAAATTTAAAGTTGGATGAAACGACGCACGTAACAGCAAAACCTAAACTTCTGGAAATATCTTCTATTTGTTTTCATTGATACGTATTATCAACATTTTACAGGTTGCGTTAAAATAACTATAGAGTTAAAATGGTTGGAATAAATTTGAATATTTACGTTCAATTGTATATATTCAAAATAGGTTGTAAAGTTTTAAATTCTAAATGTAATCATCCTTCATTATAAATATGGTTATTATCTATTACCTGTAGTAATTAACTATCTTTTAATTTCTTTCTATACTAGATCTGTTAATTTGAATTGCTTAATATAATAGCGAGACATTATTTCTAGTTCTATTACAAGAAACAGAAATGTATAAGCATTTAAGAAGTAGATACCCTAAAACTTCTATTTGTCGTTCATTATCAGCTTAAGTGTTGAGACGTTGAATTATAGGAATTCCTTATTAAATCATGTGTGAAAAGTTGTTAAAAGTGCATTCGACAGAACTGAATTTTTTGGTTGTTGGGTCCCAATCCTAATTTAAGACTTTTCGCAGCCATCTATTCATACATACAAGTGCATTTTAATAATATTACACCTCAATGTGAAAAGGAGTAAACTCAGATAATTTCCATAAACGATAAATATTAGACGGTTCGTTTGTAAATTTAAACATATTATAATTATTCGGCATTAAAAGGTTGTTTATTACATTATATTTTCGCTTTATGAATGATAAAAGCGTAATGTTATGATTCAAGTATTAGTTCTGGGCGACAATAAAATAGCCAATCTGCTAAAACATTATAATATTGTGCACTCGCATATAAACAATGTAATAACAAGACCAAGCACACAAATAACTCCACCGAAATCTATAACCCATTTGTGCATTTTACTATAAGGGCCAGACACATTTGCGACTCGACCGATTAGCTATATTTCAACCTAGCTAAATAGGATAGGTGTTGAGTACACTGCACAAATATCATCGTAAATGCGGCATTTAATGGACATAGGAAACTATCTGCACATGTATTTTCGTAAAAGAATTGATAGAATGTAATACTGCACGGGTCTGGTCCAAATGGAACTGAACGAAAGGTTAAGAACAGGAGGGTATGTAGGTTTGCGCGGGCTTCTGAAATTAGGCTATAAATAGATTTTGATCTTTTGTATACTGTAATGTATATAATAATATATACTATATTTAATAAAGTTAAACTGCACAGACTGCGAAACTGCACGCATTCTCGCGTTTTACAAACATCTTTACATTTTATATAATCTGGAAAACGGCTGAGTATTTGTCTGGGAGTTTCTAAAAATAGAATCTCAGAAAACGGACGGGCTGGTTTCAATCGTGCGGCCAATATTAAGTAGTCTCAAGCGAAGTAAATATTCTCTGCCAAATAGTTTTGAGACATTACAAAGAACAACTGCTAATTATATTAGTCATATCATAAGTATTTCAAAACTCAACAAACTAACAAATTTAAAGTTGGATGAAACGACGCACGTAACAGCAAAACCTAAACTTCTGGAAATATCTTCTATTTGTTTTCATTGATACGTATTATCAACATTTTACAGGTTGCGTTAAAATAACTATAGAGTTAAAATGGTTGGAATAAATTTGAATATTTACGTTCAATTGTATATATTCAAAATAGGTTGTAAAGTTTTAAATTCTAAATGTAATCATCCTTCATTATAAATATGGTTATTATCTATTACCTGTAGTAATTAACTATCTTTTAATTTCTTTCTATACTAGATCTGTTAATTTGAATTGCTTAATATAATAGCGAGACATTATTTCTAGTTCTATTACAAGAAACAGAAATGTATAAGCATTTAAGAAGTAGATACCCTAAAACTTCTATTTGTCGTTCATTATCAGCTTAAGTGTTGAGACGTTGAATTATAGGAATTCCTTATTAAATCATGTGTGAAAAGTTGTTAAAAGTGCATTCGACAGAACTGAATTTTTTGGTTGTTGGGTTCTAATCCTAATTTAAGACTTTTCGCAGCCATCTATTCATACATACAAGTGCATTTTAATAATATTACACCTCAATGTGAAAAGGAGTAAACTCAGATAATTTCCATAAACGATAAATATTAGACGGTTCGTTTGTAAATTTAAACATATTATAATTATTCGGCATTAAAAGGTTGTTTATTACATTATATTTTCGCTTTATGAATGATAAAAGCGTAATGTTATGATTCAAGTATTAGTTCTGGGCGACAATAAAATAGCCAATCTGCTAAAACATTATAATATTGTGCACTCGCATATAAACAATGTAATAACAAGACCAAGCACACAAATAACTCCACCGAAATCTATAACCCATTTGTGCATTTTACTATAAGAGCCAGACACATTTGCGACTCGACCGATTAGCTATATTTCAACCTAGCTAAATAGGATAGGTGTTGAGTACACTGCACAAATATCATCGTAAATGCGGCATTTAATGGACATAGGAAACTATCTGCACATGTATTTTCGTAAAAGAATTGATAGAATGTAATACTGCACGGGTCTGGTCCAAATGGAACTGAACGAAAGGTTAAGAACAGGAGGGTATGTAGGTTTGCGCGGGCTTCTGAAATTAGGCTATAAATAGATTTTGATCTTTTGTATACTGTAATGTATATAATAATATATACTATATTTAATAAAGTTAAACTGCACAGACTGCGAAACTGCACGCATTCTCGCGTTTTACAAACATCTTTACATTTTATATAATCTGGAAAACGGCTGAGTATTTGTCTGGGAGTTTCTAAAAATAGAATCTCAGAAAACGGACGGGCTGGTTTCAATCGTGCGGCCAATATTAAGTAGTCTCAAGCGAAGTAAATATTCTCTTGCCAATAGTTTTGAGACATTACAAAGAACAAACTGCTAATTATATTAGTCATATCATATTTCAAAACTCAACAAACTAATAAATTTAAAGTTGATGAAACGATGCACGCAACAGCAAAACCTAAACTTCTGGAAGCGATTCTCTTTTGTTTTCATTGATACGTATTATCAACATTTTACAGGTTGCGTTAAAATAATTTATAGAGTTAAATGGTTGAAATAAATTTGAATATTTATGTTCAATTGTATATATTCAAAAATAGGTTGTAAAGTTTAAATTAAAATGTAATCATCCTTCATTATAAATATGGTTATTATTCATTACCTGTAGTAATTAACTATCTTTAATTCTTTCTATACTAGATCTGTTAATTTGAATTGCTTAATATAATAGCGTGAGACATTATTTATAGTTCTATTACAAGAAATAGAAATGTATAAGCATTTAATAAGTAGATATCCTAAAACTTCTATTTGTCGTTCATTATCAGCTTAAGTGTTGAGACGTTGAATTATAAGAATTCCTTATTAAATCATGTGTGAAAAGTTGTTACAAGTGCATTCGAAAGAACTGAAATTTTTGGTTGTTGGGTCCCAATCCTAATTTAAGACTTTTCGCAGCCATCTATTCATACATACAAGTGCCATTTTATAATATTACACCTCAATTTGAAAATGAGTAAACTCAGATTATTTCCATAAACGATAAATATTAGACGGTTTGTTTGTTAATTTAAACATACTAAAATTATTTAGCATTAAAATGTTGTTTATTACATTCTATTTTCGCTTTATGAATGATAAAAGCGTAATGTTATGATTCAAGTATTAGTTCTGGGCGACAATAAAATAACCAATCTGATAAAACATTATAATATTGTGCATTCGCATATAAAATAATGTAATAACAAGATCAAGCACACAAATAACTCCACCGAAATCTATAACCCAGTTGTGCATTTTACTATAATGGCCAGACACATTTGCGATTCGACCGATTAGCTATATTTCAACCAAGCAAAATAAGCTAGGTGTTGAGTACACTGCACAAATATCATCGTAAATGTGGCATTTAATGGCTATAGGAAACTATCTGCACATGTATTTTCGTAAAAGAATTGATAGAATGTAATACTGCACGAGTCTGGTTCAAATGTAACTTAACGAAAGGTTAAGAACAGGAGGGAATGTCGGTTTGTGCGGGCTTCTGGAATTAGGCTATAAATAGATTTTGATCTTTTGTATACTATAATGTATATAATAATATATACTATAATATATACTATATTTAATAAAGTTAAACTGCACAGACTGCGAAACTGCACGCATTCTCGCGTTTTACAAACATCTTTACATTTTATATAATCTGGAAAACGGCTGAGTATTTGTCTGGGAGTTTCTAAAAATAGAATCTCAGAAAACGGACGGGCTGGTTTCAATCGTGCGGCCAATATTAAGTAGTCTCAAGCGAAGTAAATATTCTCTGCCAAATAGTTTTGAGACATTACAAAGAACAACTGCTAATTATATTAGTCATATCATAAGTATTTCAAAACTCAACAAACTAACAAATTTAAAGTTGGATGAAACGACGCACGTAACAGCAAAACCTAAACGTCTGGAAATATCTTCTTTTTGTTTTCATTGATACGTATTATCAACATTTTACAGGTTGCGTTAAAATAACTATAGAGTTAAAATGGTTGGAATAAATTTGAATATTTACGTTCAATTGTATATATTCAAAATAGGTTGTAAAGTTTTAAATTCTAAATGTAATCATCCTTCATTATAAATATGGTTATTATCTATTACCTGTAGTAATTAACTATCTTTTAATTTCTTTCTATACTAGATCTGTTAATTTGAATTGCTTAATATAATAGCGAGACATTATTTCTAGTTCTATTACAAGAAACAGAAATGTATAAGCATTTAAGAAGTAGATACCCTAAAACTTCTATTTGTCGTTCATTATCAGCTTAAGTGTTGAGACGTTGAATTATAGGAATTCCTTATTAAATCATGTGTGAAAAGTTGTTAAAAGTGCATTCGACAGAACTGAATTTTTTGGTTGTTGGGTCCCAATCCTAATTTAAGACTTTTCGCAGCCATCTATTCATACATACAAGTGCATTTTAATAATATTACACCTCAATGTGAAAAGGAGTAAACTCAGATAATTTCCATAAACGATAAATATTAGACGGTTCGTTTGTAAATTTAAACATATTATAATTATTCGGCATTAAAAGGTTGTTTATTACATTATATTTTCGCTTTATGAATGATAAAAGCGTAATGTTATGATTCAAGTATTAGTTCTGGGCGACAATAAAATAGCCAATCTGCTAAAACATTATAATATTCTGCACTCGCATATAAACAATGTAATAACAAGACCAAGCACACAAATAACTCCACCGAAATCTATAACCCATTTGTGCATTTTACTATAAGGGCCAGACACATTTGCGACTCGACCGATTAGCTATATTTCAACCTAGCTAAATAGGATAGGTGTTGAGTACACTGCACAAATATCATCGTAAATGCGGCATTTAATGGACATAGGAAACTATCTGCACATGTATTTTCGTAAAAGAATTGATAGAATGTAATACTGCACGGGTCTGGTCCAAATGGAACTGAACGAAAGGTTAAGAACAGGAGGGTATGTAGGTTTGCGCGGGCTTCTGAAATTAGGCTATAAATAGATTTTGATCTTTTGTATACTGTAATGTATATAATAATATATACTATATTTAATAAAGTTAAACTGCACAGACTGCGAAACTGCACGCATTCTCGCGTTTTACAAACATCTTTACATTTTATATAATCTGGAAAACGGCTGAGTATTTGTCTGGGAGTTTCTAAAAATAGAATCTCAGAAAACGGACGGGCTGGTTTCAATCGTGCGGCCAATATTAAGTAGTCTCAAGCGAAGTAAATATTCTCTGCCAAATAGTTTTGAGACATTACAAAGAACAACTGCTAATTATATTAGTCATATCATAAGTATTTCAAAACTCAACAAACTAACAAATTTAAAGTTGGATGAAACGACGCACGTAACAGCAAAACCTAAACTTCTGGAAATATCTTCTTTTTGTTTTCATTGATACGTATTATCAACATTTTACAGGTTGCGTTAAAATAACTATAGAGTTAAAATGGTTGGAATAAATTTGAATATTTACGTTCAATTGTATATATTCAAAATAGGTTGTAAAGTTTTAAATTCTAAATGTAATCATCCTTCATTATAAAT